>CAJQUW010000038.1:0-411465 GCA_907163375.1 Prostheceraeus crozeri
CGAACAGAACTCCAGCTCACTTATTTGGCTCCTAACAACTCCTTCAACCCTAAAAAATGATCCTAACAATACTCTACTTCACTCAATTGGTAGCGAACCACTCCTTCAACCCTGAAAACTGACCTGAACAAGACTCTAGTCCACTCAATTGGCTCCGAACAACTCCAAGAAGCAATCTTACTGCTCCGAACAACTCCTTCAATACTGAAAAATGACCCGAACAACACTCTAGTCCACTTATTTGGCTCCGAACAACTCGAAGATGCAATCATTCCTCCCCGAACAACTCCTTCTTCCCTGACAAATGATCCGAACAACACTCCAGTCCACTCAATTGGCTCCGAACAACTCAAAGAAGCAATCTTACTGCTCCTAACAACTCCTTCAACACTGAAAAATGACCCGAACAACACTCTAGTCCACTTGTTTAACTCTGAACAACTCGAAGATGCAATCATTCCCCTCCGAACAAGTCCTTCAACCCTGACAAATAATCCGAACAACACTCCAGTCCACTCAATTGGATCCGAACAACTCGAAGAAGCAATCTTACTGCTCCGACCAACTCCTTCAACACTGAAAAGTCACCCGAACAACACTCTAGTCCACTTATTTGGCTCCCAACAACTCGAAAATGCAATCACTCACCTCCGAACAACTCCTTCAACCCTGAAAAATGATATGAACATTACTCTAGCTCACTTATTTGGCTCCGAACAACTCCTTCAACCCTAAAAAATGATCCGAACAATACTCTAGTTCACTCAATTGGCAGCGAACAACTCCTTCAACCCTGAAAAGTGACCCGAACAAGACTCTAGTCCACTCAATTGGCTCCGAAAAGCTCGAAGAAGCAATCTTACTGCTCCGAACAACTCCTTCAACAATGAAAAATGACCCGAACAACACTCTAGTCCACTTGATTGGCTCCGAACAACTCGAAGACACAATCATTCCCCTCCGAACAAACCCTGACAAATGATCCGAACAATACTCTAATCCACTCAATTGGCTCCGAACAACTCGAGGAAGCAATCTTACTGCTCCAAACAACTCCTTCAACACTGAAAAATGACCCGAACAACACTCTAGTCCACTTATTTGGCTCCGAACAACTCGAAGATGCAATCATTCTCCTCCGAACAACTCCTTCAACCCTGAAAAATGATCCGAACAACACTCCAGTCCACTCAATTGGCTCCGAACAACTCGAAGAAGCAATCTTACTGCTCCGAACAACTCCTTCAACACTGAAAAATGACCCGAACAACACTCTAGTCTACTTATTTGGCTCCGAACAACTCGAAAATGCAATCACTCACCTCCGAACAACTCCTTCAACCCTGAAAAATGATCCGAACAGAACTCTAGCTCACTTATTTGGCTCCTAACAACTCCTTCAACCCTAAAAAATGATCCTAACAATACTCTAGTTCACTCAATTGGTAGCGAACCACTCCTTCAACCCTGAAAACTGACCTGAACAAGACTCTAGTCCACTCAATTGGCTCCGAACAACTCAAAGAAGCAATCTTTCTGCTCCGAACAACTCCTTCAACACTGAAAAATGACCCGAACTACACTCTAGTCCAATTATTTGGCTCCGAACAACTCGAAGATGCAATCATTCCCCTCCGAACAACTCCTTCTTCCCTGACAAATGATCCGAACAACACTCCAGTCCACTCAATTGGCTCCGAACAACTCAAAGAAGCAATCTTACTGCTCCTAACAACTCCTTCAACACTGAAAAATGACCCGAACACGACTCAAGTCCACTTATTTGGCTCCGAACAACTCAAAGATGCAATCATTCCCCTCCGAACAACTCCTTTAACCCTGACACATGATCCGAACAATACTCTAGTACACTTATTTGGCTCCGAACAACTCGAAGAAGCAATCTTACTGCTCCGAACAACTCCTTCAACACTGAAAAATGACCCGAACAAAACCCTAGTCCACTTGTATAACTCTGAACAACTCGAAGACACAATCATTCCCCTCCGAACAACTCCTTCAACCCTGACAAATAATCCGAACAACACTCCAGTCCACTCAGTTGGATCCGAACAACTCGAAGAAGCAATCTTACTGCTCCGAACAACTCCTTCAACACTGAAAAGTGACCCGAACAACACTCTAGTCCACTTATTTGGCTCCGAAAATCTCGAAAATGCAATCACTCACCTCCGAACAACTCCTTCAACCCTGAAAAATGACCCGAACTATACTCTAGCTCACTTATTTGGCTCCAAATCACTCCTTCAACTCTAAAAAATGATCCGAACAATACTCTAGTTCACTCAATTGGCAGCGAACAACTCCTTCAACCCTGAAAAGTGACCCGAAAAAGACTCTAGTCCACTCAATTGGCTCCGAAAAGCTCGAAGAAGCAATCTTACCCTCCGAACAACTCCTTCAACACTGACAAATGATCCGAACAACACTCTAGTCCACTTGATTGGCTCCGAACAACTCGAAAATGCAATCGTTCCTCTCCGAACAACTCCATCATTCTTGAAAAATGACCCGAACAACACTCTAGTCCATTCAACTGACTCCGAACAACTCGAAGATGCAATCATTCCCCTCCGAACAACTCCTTTAACCCTGACAAATGATCCGAACAGAACTCTAGCTCACTTATTTGGCTCCCAACAACTCCTTCAACCCTAAAAAATGTCCCGAACAATACTCTAGTTCACTCAATCGGCAGCGAACAACTCCTTCAACTCTGAAAAGTGACCTGAACAAGACTCTAGTACACTCAATTGACTCCGAAAAACTCGAGAAAGCAATCTTACTGCTCCGAACAAATCCTTCAACACTGAAAAATGACCCGAACAACACTCTAGTCCACTTATTTGGCTCCGAACAACTCGAAGACACAATCATTCCCATCCGAACAACTCCTTCAACCCTGACAAATGATCCGAACAATACTCTAGTTCACTCAATTGGCTGCGAACAACTCGCAGATGCAATCATTCCCATCCGAACAACTCCTTCAACACTGAAAAATGAACCGAACAACACTCTAGTCCACTTATTTTGCTCCGAACAACTCGAAGATGCAATCATTCCCCTCCGAACAACTCCTTCAACCCTGACAAATGATCCAAACAACACTCCAGTCCACTCAATTGGCTCCGAACAACTCGAAGAAGAAATCTTACTGCTCCGAACAACTCCTTCAACACTGAAAAATGACCCGAACAACACTCTAGTCGACTTGTTTGGCCTTGAACAACTCGAAAATGCAATCATTACCCTCCGAACAACTCCTTCAACCCTGACAAATGACTCGAACAACACTCCAGTCCACTCAATTGCCTCCGAACAACTCGAAGACACAATCATTCCCCTCCGAACAACTCCTTTAACCCTGACAAATGATCAGAACAATACTCTAGTCCATTTATTTGGCTCCGAACAACTCGCAGATGCAATCATTCCCATCTGAACAACTCCGTCAACCCTGACAAATGATCCGAACAATACTCTAGCTCACTTTTTTGGCTTCGAACAACTCGTTCAACCCTGAAAAATGATCCGAACAATACTCTAGTTCACATAAATGGCAGCAAACAACTCCTTCAACCCCGAAAAGTGACCCGAACAAGACTCTAGTCCACTCAATTGGCTCCGAACAACTCGAAGACACATGCATTCCCCTCCGGACAATCCTGACAAATGATCCGAACAATACTCTAGTCCACTCAATCGGCTCCGAACAACTCGAGGAAGCAATCTTACTGCTCCAAACAACTCCTTCAACACTGAAAAATGACCCGAACAACACTCTAGTCCACTTGTTTGGCTCTGAACAACTCGAAAATGCGATCATTCCCCTCCCAACAACTCCTTCAATCATGAAAAATGACCCGAACAAAACTCCAGTCCACTCAATTGACTCCGAACAACTCGAAGATGCAATCATTCCCCTCCGAACAACTCCTTCAACCCTGAAAAATGACCCGAACAATACTCTTGTCTACTCAATTGCCTCCGAACAACTCGAAGACACAATCATTCCCCTCCGAACAACTCCTTCAGTCCTGAAAAATGATCCGAACAACACTCTAGTTTACTCAATTGGCTCGAAACAAGTCGAAGAAGCAATCTTACAGCTCCGAACAGCTCCTTCAACACTAAAAAATGACCCGAACAAGACTCTAGTCCACTCAATTGTATTCCGGAAAACTCGAAGATGCAATCATTCCCATCCGAACAACTCCTTCAACCCTGAAAAATGACCCGAAAAATACTCTAGTCCACTTAATTGCCTCCGAACATTTCGAAGACACAATCATTCCCCTCCGAACAACTCCTTTAACCCTGACAAATGATCCGAACAATACTCTAGTTCTCTCAATTGTATCCGAAAAACTGGAAGAAGCAATCTTACTGCTCCGAACAACTCCTTCAACACTGAAAAATGACCCGAGTAAACCCTAGTCCACTTGTTTAACTCTGAACAACTCGAAAATGCAATCAATCCCCTCCGAACAACTCCTTCAACCCTGACAAATAATCCGAACAACACTCCAGTCCACTCAATTGGATCCGAACAACTCAAAGAAGCAATCTTACCCTCCGAACAACTCCTTCAACACTGAAAAATGACCCGAACAACACTCTAGTCCACTTGATTGGCTCCGAACAACTCGAAAATGCAATCGTTCCTCTCCGAACAACTCCTTCATTCATGAAAAATGACCCGAACAACACTCTAGTCCATTCAATTGACTCCGAACAACTAGAAGATGCACCAATTCCCATCCGAACAACTCCTTTGACCCTGACAAATGATCCGAACAATACTCTAGTTCACTCAATTGGCTCCGAACAACTCCTTTAACACTGAAAAATGATCCGAACAATACTCTAGTTCACTCAATTGGCAGCGAACAACTCCTTCAATCCTGAAAAGTGACCCGAACAAGACTCTAGTCCACTCAATTGGCTCCGAACAACTCGAAGAAGCAATCTTTCTGCTCCGAACAACTCCTTTAACACTGAAAAATGACCCGAACAACACTCTAGTCCACTTGTTCGGCTCCGAACAACTCGAAAATGCAATCGTTTCTCTCCGAACAACTCCTTCATTCATGAAAAATGACCCGAACAACACTCTAGTCCATTCAATTGACTCCGAACAACTAGAAGATGCACCAATTCCCATCCGAACAACTCCTTTCACCCTGACAAATGATCCGAACAATACTCTAGTTCACTCAATTGGCTCCGAACAACTCCTTTAACACTGAAAAATGATCCGAACAATACTCTAGTTCACTCAATTGGCAGCGAACAACTCCTTCAATCCTGAAAAGTGACCCGAACAAGACTCTAGTCCACTCAATTGGCTCCGAACAACTCGAAGAAGCAATCTTTCTGCTCCGAACAACTCCTTCAACACTGAAAAATGACCCGAACAACATTCTAGTCCACTTGTTTGGCTCTGAACAACTCGAAAATGCGATCATTCCCCTCCCAACAACTCCTTCAATCATGAAAAATGACCCGAACAAAACTCCAGTCCACTCAATTGACTCCGAACAGCTCGAAGATGCAATCATTCCCCTCCGAACAACTCCTTCAACCCTGAAAAATGACCCGAAAAATACTCTAGTCCACTCAATTGCCTCCGAACATTTCGAAGACAGAATCATTCACCTCCGAACAACTCCTTTAACCCTGACAAATGATCCGAACAATACTCTAGTTCTCTCAATTGTATCCGAAAAACTGGAAGAAGCAATCTTACTGCTCCGAACAACTCCTTCAACACTGAAAAATGACCCGAACAACACTCTAGTCCACTTGATTGGCTCCGAACAACTCGAAAATGCAATCGTTCCTCTCCGAACAACTCCTTCATTCATGAAAAATGACCCGAACAACACTCTAGTCCATTCAATTGACTCCGAACAACTAGAAGATGCACCAATTCCCATCCGAACAACTCCTTTGACCCTGACAAATGATCCGAACAATACTCTAGTTCACTCAATTGGCTCCCAACAACTCCTTTAACACTGAAAAATGATCCGAACAATACTCTAGTTCACTCAATTGGCAGCGAACAACTCCTTCAACCCTGAAAAATGACCCGAACAAGACTCTAGTCCACTCAATTGGATCCGAACAACTCGAAGAAGCAATCTTACTGCTCCGAACAACTCCTTCAACACTGAAAAATGACCCGAACAACACTCTAGTCCACTTGATTGGCTCCGAACAACTCGAAAATGCAATCGTTTCTCTCCGAACAACTCCTTCATTCATGAAAAATGACCCGAACAACACTCTAGTCCATTCAATTGACTCCGAACAACTAGAAGATGCACCAATTCCCATCCGAACAACTCCTTTGACCCTGACAAATGATCCGAAAAATACTCTAGTTCACTCAATTGGCAGCGAACAACTCCTTCAATCCTGAAAAGTGACCCGAACAAGACTCTAGTCCACTCAATTGGCTCCGAACAACTCGAAGAAGCAATCTTTCTGCTCCGAACAACTCCTTCAACACTGAAAAATGACCCGAACAACACTCTAGTCCACTTGTTTGGCTCCGAACAACTCGAAAATGCAATCGTTTCTCTCCGAACAACTCCTTCATTCATGAAAAATGACCCGAACAACACTCTAGTCCATTCAATTGACTCCGAACAACTAGAAGATGCACCAATTCCCATCCGAACAACTCCTTTGACCCTGACAAATGATCCGAACAATACTCTAGTTCACTCAATTGGCTCCGAACAACTCCTTTAACACTGAAAAATGATCCGAACAATACTCTAGTTCACTCAATTGGCAGCGAACAACTCCTTCAATCCTGAAAAGTGACCCGAACAAGACTCTAGTCCACTCAATTGGCTCCGAACAACTGGAAGAAGCAATCTTTCTGCTCCGAACAACTCCTTCAACACTGAAAAATGACCCGAACAACACTCTAGTCCACTTGTTTGGCTCTGAACAATTCGAAAATGCGATCATTCCTCCCCGAACAACTCCTTCATTCATGAAAAATGACCCGAATAACACTCTAGTCCATTCAATTGACTCCGAACAACTAGAAGATGCACCAATTCCCATCCGAACAACTCCTTTGACCCTGACAAATGATCCGAACAATACTCTAGTTCACTCAATTGGCTCCGAACAACTCCTTTAACACTGAAAAATGATCCGAACAATACTCTAGTTCACTCAATTGGCAGCGAACAACTCCTTCAACCCTGAAAAGTGACCGAACAAGACTCTAGTCCACTCAATTGGATCCGAAAAGCTCGAAGAAGCAATCTTACTGCTCCGAACAACTCCTTCAACACTGAAAAATGACCCGAACAACACTCCAGTCCACTTGATTGGCTCCGAACAACTCGAAAATGCAATCGTTTCTCTCCGAACAACTCCTTCATTCATGAAAAATGACCCGAACAACACTCTAGTCCATTCAATTGACTCCGAACAACTAGAAGATGCACCAATTCCCATCCGAACAACTCCTTTGACCCTGACAAATGATCCGAACAATACTCTAGTTCACTCAATTGGCTCCGAACAACTCCTTTAACACTGAAAAATGATCCGAACAATACTCTAGTTCACTCAATTGGCAGCGAACAACTCCTTCAACCCTGAAAAGTGACCCGAACAAGACTCTAGTCCACTCAATTGGATCCGAACAACTCGAAGAAGCAATCTTACTGCTCCGAACAACTCCTTCAACACTGAAAAATGACCCGAACAACACTCTAGTCCACTTGATTGGCTCCGAGCAACTCGAAAATGCAATCGTTTCTCTCCGAACAACTCCTTCATTCATGAAAAATGACCCGAACAACACTCTAGTCCATTCAATTGACTCCGAACAACTAGAAGATGCACCAATTCCCATCCGAACAACTCCTTTGACCCTGAAAAATGACACGAAAAATACTCTAGTTCACTCAATTGCCTCCGAACATTTCGAAGACACAATCATTCACCTCCGAACAACTCCTTTAACCCTGACAAATGATCCGAACAATACTCTAGTTCTCTCAATTGTATCCGAAAAACTGGAAGAAGCAATCTTACTGCTCCGAACAACTCCTTCAACACTGAAAAATGACCCGAACAAAACCCTAGTCCACTTGTTTAACTCTGAACAACTCGAAGATGCAATCATTCCCCTCCGAACAACTCCTTCAACCCTGACAAATAATCCGAACAACACTCCAGTCCATTCAATTGACTCCGAACAACTAGAAGATGCACCAATTCCCATCCGAACAACTCCTTTGACCCTGACAAATGATCCGAACAATACTCTAGTTCACTCAATTGGCTCCGAACAACTCCTTTAACACTGAAAAATGATCCGAACAATACTCTAGTTCACTCAATTGGCAGCGAACAACTCCTTCAATCCTGAAAAGTGACCCGAACAAGACTCTAGTCCACTCAATTGGCTCCGAACAACTCGAAGAAGCAATCTTTCTGCTCCGAACAACTCCTTCAACACTGAAAAATGACCCGAACAACACTCTAGTCCACTTGTTTGGCTCTGAACAACTCGAAAATGCGATCATTCCTCTTCGAACAACTCCTTCATTCATGAAAAATGACCCGAACAACACTCTAGTCCATTCAATTGACTCCGAACAACTAGAAGATGCACCAATTCCCATCCGAACAACTCCTTTGACCCTGACAAATGATCCGAACAATACTCTAGTTCACTCAATTGGCTCCGAACAACTCCTTTAACACTGAAAAATGATCCGAACAATACTCTAGTTCACTCAATTGGCAGCGAACAACTCCTTCAACCCTGAAAAGTGACCGAACAAGACTCTAGTCCACTCAATTGGATCCGAAAAGCTCGAAGAAGCAATCTTACTGCTCCGAACAACTCCTTCAACACTGAAAAATGACCCGAACAACACTCTAGTCCACTTGATTGGCTCCGAACAACTCGAAAATGCAATCGTTCCCCTCTGAACAACTCCTTCTTCCCTGACAAATGACCCGAACAACACTCTAGTCCATTCAATTGACTCCGAACAACTAGAAGATGCACCAATTCCCATCCGAACAACTCCTTTGACCCTGACAAATGATCCGAACAATACTCTAGTTCACTCAATTGGCTCCGAACAACTCCTTTAACACTGAAAAATGATCCGAACAATACTCTAGTTCACTCAATTGGCAGCGAACAACTCCTTCAACCCTGAAAAGTGACCCGAACAAGACTCTAGTCCACTCAATTGGATCCGAACAACTCGAAGAAGCAATCTTACTGCTCCGAACAACTCCTTCAACACTGAAAAATGACCCGAACAACACTCTAGTCCACTTGATTGGCTCCGAACAACTCGAAAATGCAATCGTTTCTCTCCGAACAACTCCTTCATTCATGAAAAATGACCCGAACAACACTCTAGTCCATTCAATTGACTCCGAACAACTAGAAGATGCACCAATTCCCATCCGAACAACTCCTTTGACCCTGAAAAATGACCCGAAAAATACTCTAGTTCACTCAATTGCCTCCGAACATTTCGAAGACACAATCATTCATCTCCGAACAACTCCTTTAACCCTGACAAATGATCCGAACAATACTCTAGTTCTCTCAATTGTATCCGAAAAACTGGAAGAAGCAATCTTACTGCTCCGAACAACTCCTTCAACACTGAAAAATGACCCGAACAAAACCCTAGTCCACTTGTTTAACTCTGAACAACTCGAAGATGCAATCATTCCCCTCCGAACAACTCCTTCAACCCTGACAAATAATCCGAACAACACTCCAGTCCACTCAATTGGATCCGAACAACTCGAAGAAGCAATCTTACTGCTCCGAACAACTCCTTCAACACTGAAAAATGATCCGAACAACACTCTAGTCCACTTGATTGGCTCCGAACAACTCGAAAATGCAATCGTTCCTCTCCGAACAACTCCTTCATTCATGAAAAATGACCCGAACAACACTCTAGTCCATTCAATTGACTCCGAACAACTAGAAGATGCACCAATTCCCATCCGAACAACTCCTTTGACCCTGACAAATGATCCGAACAATACTCTAGTTCACTCAATTGGCTCCGAACAACTCCTTTAACTCTGAAAAATGATCCGAACAATACTCTAGTTCACTCAACTGGCAGCGAACAACTCCTTCAACCCTGAAAAGTGACCCGAACAAGACTCTAGTCCACTCAATTGGATCCGAACAACTCGAAGATGCAATCATTCCCCTCCGAACGACTCCTTCAACCCTGACAAATAATCCGAACAACACTCTAGTCCACTCAATTGGATCCAAACAACTCGAAGAAGCAATCTTACTGCTCCGAACAACTCCTTCAACACTGAAAAATGACCCGAACAAAACCCTAGTCCACTTGTTTAACTCTGAACAACTCGAAGATGCAATCATTCCCCTCCGAACAACTCCTTCAACCCTGACAAATAATCCGAACAACACTCCAGTCCATTCAATTGACTCCGAACAACTAGAAGATGCACCAATTCCCATCCGAACAACTCCTTTGACCCTGACAAATGATCCGAACAATACTCTAGTTCACTCAATTGGCTCCGAACAACTCCTTTAACACTGAAAAATGATCCGAACAATACTCTAGTTCACTCAATTGGCAGCGAACAACTCCTTCAATCCTGAAAAGTGACCCGAACAAGACTCTAGTCCACTCAATTGGCTCCGAACAACTCGAAGAAGCAATCTTTCTGCTCCGAACAACTCCTTCAACACTGAAAAATGACCCGAACAACACTCTAGTCCACTTGTTTGGCTCTGAACAACTCGAAAATGCGATCATTCCTCTCCGAACAACTCCTTCATTCATGAAAAATGACCCGAACAACACTCTAGTCCATTCAATTGACTCCGAACAACTAGAAGATGCACCAATTCCCATCCGAACAACTCCTTTGACCCTGACAAATGATCCGAACAATACTCTAGTTCACTCAATTGGCTCCGAACAACTCCTTTAACACTGAAAAATGATCCGAACAATACTCTAGTTCACTCAATTGGCAGCGAACAACTCCTTCAACCCTGAAAAGTGACCGAACAAGACTCTAGTCCACTCAATTGGATCCGAAAAGCTCGAAGAAGCAATCTTACTGCTCCGAACAACTCCTTCAACACTGAAAAATGACCCGAACAACACTCTAGTCCACTTGATTGGCTCCGAACAACTCGAAATTGCAATCGTTTCTCTCCGAACAACTCCTTCATTCATGAAAAATGACCCGAACAACACTCTAGTCCATTCAATTGACTCCGAACAACTAGAAGATGCACCAATTCCCATCCGAACAACTCCTTTGACCCTGACAAATGATCCGAACAATACTCTAGTTCACTCAATTGGCTCCGAACAACTCCTTTAACACTGAAAAATGATCCGAACAATACTCTAGTTCACTCAATTGGCAGCGAACAACTCCTTCAACCCTGAAAAGTGACCCGAACAAGACTCTAGTCCACTCAATTGGATCCGAAAAGCTCGAAGAAGCAATCTTACTGCTCCGAACAACTCCTTCAACACTGAAAAATGACCCGAACAACACTCTAGTCCACTTGATTGGCTCCGAACAACTCGAAAATGCAATCGTTTCTCTCCGAACAACTCCTTCATTCATGAAAAATGACCCGAACAACACTCTAGTCCATTCAATTGACTCCGAACAACTCGAAGAAGCAATCTTACTGCTCCGAACAACTCCTTCAACACTGAAAAATGATCCGAACAACACTCTAGTCCACTTGATTGGCTCCGAACAACTCGAAAATGCAATCGTTCCTCTCCGAACAACTCCTTCATTCATGAAAAATGACCCGAACAACACTCTAGTCCATTCAATTGACTCCGAACAACTAGAAGATGCACCAATTCCCATCCGAACAACTCCTTTGACCCTGACAAATGATCCGAACAATACTCTAGTTCACTCAATTGGCTCCGAACAACTCCTTTAACACTGAAAAATGATCCGAACAATACTCTAGTTCACTCAACTGGCAGCGAACAACTCCTTCAACCCTGAAAAGTGACCCGAACAAGACTCTAGTCCACTCAATTGGATCCGAACAACTCGAAGATGCAATCATTCCCCTCCGAACGACTCCTTCAACCCTGACAAATAATCCGAACAACACTCTAGTCCACTCAATTGGATCCAAACAACTCGAAGAAGCAATCTTACTGCTCCGAACAACTCCTTCAACACTGAAAAATGATCCGAACAACACTCTAGTCCACTTGTTTGGCTCCGAACAACTCGAAAATGCAATCACTCACCTCCGAACAACTCCTTCTTCCCTGACAAATGATCCGAACAACACTCCAGTCCACTCAATTGGCTCCGAACAACTCGAAGACACAATCATTCCCTCCGAACAACTCCTTCAATCCTGAAAAATGATCCGAACAACACTCCAGTCCACTCAATTGGCTCCGAACAACTCGAAGAAGCAATCTTACTGCACCGAACAACTCCTTCAACACTGAAAAATGACCCGAACAACACTCTAGTCTACTTATTTGGCTCCGAACAACTCGAAGATGCAATCATTCCCCTCCGAACAAATCCTTCAACACTGAAAAATGATCCGAACAATACTCTAGTCCACTCAATTGTATCCGGAAAACTCGAAGATGCAATCATTCCGGTCCGAACAACTCCTTCAATCCTGAAAAATGACCCGAACAACACTCTAGTTCACTTATTTGGCTCTGAACAACTCGCAGATGCAATCATTCCCCTCCGAACAACTCCTTCAACCCTAAAAATGACCCGAACAATACTCTTGTCTACTCAATTGCCTCCGAACAACTCGAAGACACAATTATTCTCCTTTGAACAACTCCTTTGAACCTGACAAATGATCCGAACAATACTCTAGTCCACTCAATTGCCTCCGAACAACTCGAAGACACAAAAATTTCCCTCCGAACAACTCCTTCAATCCTGAAAAATGATCCGAACAAATCTCTAGTTCACTCAATTGGCTCCGAACAACCCGAAGAAGCAATCTTACTGCTCCGAACAACTCCTTCAACACTAAAAAATGACCCGAACAAGACTCTAGTCCACTTATTTGACTCCGAACAACTAGAAGATGCACCAATTCCCATCCGAACAACTCCTTTGACCCTGACAAATGATCCGAACAATACTCTAGCTCACTTATTTGGCTCCGAACAACTCCTTCAACCCTGAAAAATGATCCGAACAATACTCTAGTTCACTCAATTGGCAGCAAACAACTCCTTCAACCCTGAAAAGTGACCCGAACAACACTCTAGTCAACTTGTTTGGCTCCGAACAACTCGAAATTGCAATCGTTCCCCTCTGAACAACTCCTTCTTCCCTGACAAATGATCCGAACAACACTCTAGTCCATTCAATTGACTCCGAACAACTAGAAGATGCTCCAATTCCCATCCGAACAACTCCTTTGACCCTGAAAAATGATTCGAACAATACTCTAGTTCACTCAATTGGCTCCGAACAACTCCTTTAACACTGAAAAATGATCTGAACAATACTCTAGTTCACTCAATTGGCAGCGAACAACTCCTTCAATCCTGAAAAGTGACCCGAACAAGACTCTAGTCCACTCAATTGGCTACGAACAACTCGAAGAAGCAATCTTTCTGCTCCTAACAACTCCTTCAACACTGAAAAATGACCCGAACAACACTCTAGTCCACTTGTTTGGCTCTGAACAACTCGAAAATGCGATCATTCCCCTCCCAACAACTCCTTCAATCATGAAAAATGACCCGAACAAAACTCCAGTCCACTCAATTGACCCCGAAAAATTCGAAGATGCAATCATTCTCCTCCGAACAACTCCTTCAACCCTGAAAAATGACCCGAACAATACTCTAGTCCACTCAATTGGCTCCGAACATTTCGAAGACACAATCATTCCCCTCCGAACAACTCCTTTAACCCTGACAAATAATCCGAACAATACTCTAGTTCTCTCAATTGTATCCGAACAACTGGAAGAAGCAATCTTACTGCTCCGAACAACTCCTTCAACACTGAAAAATGACCCGAACAAAACCCTAGTCCACTTGTTTAACTCTGAACAACTCGAAGATGCAATCATTCCCCTCCGAACAACTCCTTCAACCCTGACAAATAATCCGAACAACACTCCAGTCCACTCAATTGGATCCGAAAAACTCGAAGAAGCAATCTTACTGCTCCGAACAACTCCTTCAACACTGAAAAATGATCCGAACAACACTCTAGTCCACTTGTTTGGCTCCGAACAACTCGAAAATGCAATCACTCACCTCCGAACAACTCCTTCTTCCCTGACAAATGATCCGAACAACACTCCAGTCCACTCAATTGGCTCCGAACAACTCGAAGACACAATCATTCCCCTCCGAACAACTCCTTCAATCCTGAAAAATGACCCGAACAACACTCCAGTCCACTCAATTGGCTCCGAACAACTCGAAGAAGCAATTTTACTGCTCCGAACAACTCCTTCAACATTATAAATGAGCCGAACAAGACTCTAGTCCACTTGTTTGGCTCCGAACAACTCGCAGATGCAATCATTCCCCTCCGAACAACTCCTTCAACCCTAGAAAATGACCCGAACAATACTCTTGTCTACTCAATTGCCTCCGAACAACTCGAAGACACAATTATTCTCCTTTGAACAACTCCTTTGAACCTGACAAATGATCCGAACAATACTCTAGTCCACTCAATTGCCTCCGAACTACTCGAAGACACAAAAATTTCCCTCCGAACAACTCCTTCAATCCTGACAAATGATCCGAACAAATCTCTAGTTCACTCAATTGGCTCCGAACAACTCGAAGAAGCAATCTTACTGCTCCGAACAACTCCTTCAACACTAAAAAATGACCCGAACAAGACTCTAGTCCACTTATTTGACTCCGAACAACTAGAAGATGCACCAATTCCCATCCGAACAACTCCGTCAACCCTGACAAATGATCCGAACAATACTCTAGCTCACTTATTTGGCTCCGAACAACTCCTTCAACCCTGAAAAATGATCCGAACAATACTCTAGTTCACTCAATTGGCAGCAAACAACTCCTTCAACCCTGAAAAGTGACCCGAACAACACTCTAGTCAACTTGATTGGCTCCGAACAACTCGAAAATGCAATCGTTCCCTCTCCGAACAACTCCTTCTTCCCTGACAAATGATCCGAACAACACTCTAGTCCATTCAATAGACTCCGAACAACTAGAAGATGCACCAATTCCCATCCGAACAACTCCTTTGACCCTGACAAATGATCCGAACAATACTCTAGTTCACTCAATTGGCTCCGAACAACTCCTTTAACACTGAAAAATGATCCGAACAATACTCTAGTTCACTCAATTGGCAGCGAACAACTCCTTCAACACTGAAAAATGACCCGAACAAAACCCTAGTCCACTTGTTTAACTCTGAACAACTCGAAGATGCAATCATTCCCCTCCGAACAACTCCTTCAACCCTGACAAATAATCCGAACAACACTCCAGTCCACTCAATTGGATCCGAACAACTCGAAGAAGCAATCTTACTGCTCCGAACAACTCCTTCAACACTGAAAAATGATCCGAACAACACTCTAGTCCACTTGTTTGGCTCCGAACAACTCGAAAATGCAATCACTCACCTCCGAACAACTCCTTCTTCCCTGACAAATGATCCGAACAACACTCCAGTCCACTCAATTGGCTCCGAACAACTCGAAGACACAATCATTCCCCTCCGAACAACTCCTTCAATCCTGAAAAATGACCCGAACAACACTCCAGTCCACTCAATTGGCTCCGAACAACTCGAAGAAGCAATTTTACTGCTCCGAACAACTCCTTCAACATTATAAATGAGCCGAACAAGACTCTAGTCCACTTGTTTGGCTCCGAACAACTCGAAGATGCAATCATTCCCCTCCGAACAACTCCTTCAACCCTGACAAATGATCCGGACAATACTCTAGTCCACTCAATTGTATCCGGAAAACTCGAAGATGCAATCATTCCGTTCCGAACAACTCCTTCAATCCTGAAAAATGACCCGAACAACACTCTAGTTCACTTATTTGGCTCCGAACAACTCGAAGAAGCAATCTTACTCCTCCGAACAACTCCTTCAACACTGTAAATGACCCGAACAACACTCTAGTCCACTTGTTTGGCTCCCAACAACTCGAAGATGCAATCATTCCCCTCCGAACAACTCCTTCAACCCTAGAAAATGAACCGAACAATACTCTTGTCTACTCAATTGCCTCCGAACAACTCGAAGACACAATTATTCTCCTTTGAACAACTCCTTTGAACCTGACAAATGATCCGAACAATACTCTAGTCCACTCAATTGCCTCCGAACAACTCGAAGACACAAAAATTTCCCTCCGAACAACTCCTTCAATCCTGAAAAATGATCCGAACAAATCTCTAGTTCACTCAATTGGCTCCGAACAACTCGAAGAAGCAATCTTACTGCTCCGAACAACTCCTTCAACACTAAAAAATGACCCGAACAAGACTCTAGTCCACTTATTTGACTCCGAACAACTAGAAGATGCACCAATTCCCATCCGAACAACTCCGTCAACCCTGACAAATGATTCGAACAATACTCTAGCTCACTTATTTGGCTCCGAACAACTCCTTCAACCCTGAAAAATGATCCGAACAGTACTCTAGTTCACTCAATTGGCAGCAAACAACTCCTTCAACCCTAAAAAGTGACCCGAACAACACTCTAGTCAACTTGTTTGGCTCCGAACAACTCGAAAATGCAATCGTTCCCCATCGAACAACTCCTTCTTCCCCAACAAATGATCCGAACAACACTCCAGTCCACTCAATTGACTCCGAACAACTCGAAGATGCAATCATTCCCCTCCGAACAACTCCTTCAACGCTAAAAAATGACCCAAACAATACTCTAGTCTAATCAATTGCCTCCGAACAACTCGAAGACACAATTATTCCCCTCCGAACAACTCCTTTAACCCTGACAAATGATCCGAACAATACTCTAGTTCACTCAATTGGCTTCGAACAACTCGAAGATGCAATCATTCCCCTCAGAACAACTTCAGCCCTGACAAATGATCCGAACAATACTCTAGTCCACTCAATTGGCTCCGAACAACTGGAAGACACAATCATTCCCCTCCGAAAACTCCTTCAATCATGAAAAATGACCCGAACAACACTCTAGTCCATTCAATTGACTCCGAACAACTCGAAGATGCAATCATTCCCCTCCGAACAACTCCTTTAACCCTGACAGATGATCCGAACAATACTCTAGTTCACTCAATTGGCTGCGAACAACTCGAAGAAGCAATCTTACTGCTCCGAACAACTCCTTCAACACTTAAAAATGACGCGAACAACACTCTAGTCCACTTGTTTGGCTCTGAACAACTCGAAAATGCAATCATTCCCCTCCGAACAACTCCTTCAATCATGACAAATGACTCGAACAACACTCCAGTCCACTCAATTGTATCCGAACAACTCGAAGAAGCAATCTTACTGCTCCGAACAACTCCTTCAACACTGAAAAATGATCCGAACAATACTTTAGTTCACTCAATTGTATCCCAAAAACTTGAAGATGCAATCATTCCCATCTGAACAAATCCTTCAACCCTCACAAATAATCCGAACAACACTCTAGTCCACTCAATTGGATCCGAACAACTCGAAGAAGCAATCTTACTATTCCGAACAACTCCTTCAACACTGAAAAATGACCCGAACAACACTCTAGTCCATTCAATTGACTCCGAACAACTCGAAGATGCAATCATTCCCCTCCGAACAACTCCTTCAATCCTGAAAAATGACCCGAGCAACACTTCAGTCCACTCAATTGGCTCCGAACAACTCGAAGAAGCAATCTTACTGCACCGAACAACTCCTTCAACACTGAAAAATGACCCGAACAACACTCTAGTCTACTTATTTGGCTCCGAACAACTCGAAGATGCAATCATTCCCCTCCGAACAACTACTTCAACCCTGACATATGATCCGAACAATACTCTAGTCCACTCAATTGGCTCCGAACAACTCGAAGAAGCAATCTTACTAATCCGAACAACTCCTTCAACACTAAAAAATGACCCGAAAAAGACTCAAGTCCACTTATTTTGCTCCGAACAACTCGAAGATGCAATCATTCCCTTCCGAACAACTCCTTCAACCCTGAAAAATGATCCGAACAAGACTCCAGTCCACTCAAGTGGCTCCGAACAACTCGAAGATGCAATCGTTTCCCTCCGAACAACTCCTTCAATCATGAAAAATGACCCGAACAAAACTCCAGTCCACTCAATTGGCTCCGAACAACTCGAAGAAGCAATCGTTCCTCTCCGAACAACTCCTTCAACCCTGAAAAATGACCCGAACAATACTCTTGTCCACTCAATTGCCTCCGACAACTCGAAGAAGCAATCTTACTGCTCCAAACATCTCCATCAACACTGAAAAATGACCCGAACAACACTCTAGTCCACTTGTTTGGCTCCCAACAACTCGAAGATGCAATCATTCCCCTCCGAACAACTCCTTCAACCCTAAAAAATGACCCGAACAATACTCTTGTCTACTCAATTGCCTCCGAACAACTCGAAGACACAATTATTCTCCTTTGAACAACTCCTTTGAACCTGACAAATGATCCGAACAATACTCTAGTCCACTCAATTGCCTCCGAACAACTCAAAGAAGCAATCTTACTGCTCCGAACAACTCCTTCAACACTAAAAAATGACCCGAACAAGACTCTAGTCCACTTATTTGACTCCGAACAACTAGAAGATGCACCAATTCCCATCCGAACAACTCCGTCAACCCTGACAAATGATCCGAACAATACTCTAGCTCACTTATTTGGCTCCGAACAACTCCTTCAACCCTGAAAAATGATCCGAACAACACTCTAGTTCACTCAAATGGCAGCAAACAACTCCTTCAACCCTGAAAAGTGACCCGAACAACACTCTAGTCAACTTGTTTGGCTCCGAACAACTCGAAGATGCAATCATTCCCCTCCGAACAACTCCTTCAACCCTCAAAAATGACCCAAACAATACTCTAGTCTACTCAATTGCCTCCGAACAACTCGAAGACACAATTATTCCCCTCCGAACAACTCCTTTAACCCTGACAAATGATCCGAACAATACTCTAGTTCACTCAATTGGCTCCGAACAACTCAAAGATGCAATCATTCCCATCAGAACAACTTCAACCCTGACAAATGATCCGAACAATACTCTAGTCCACTCAATTGGCTCCGAACAACTCAAAGATGCAATCATTCCCCTCCGAAAACTCCTTCAATCATGAAAAATGACCCGAACAACACTCTAGTCCATTCAATTGACTCCGAACAACTCGAAGATGCAATCATTCCCCTCCGAACATCTCCTTTAACCCTGACAGATGATCCGAACAATACTCTAGTTCACTCAATTGGCTGCCAACAACTCGAAGATGCAATCTTACTGCTCCGAACAACTCCTTCAACACTGAAAAATGACCCGAACAACACTCTAGTCCACTTGTTTGGCTCTGAACAACTCGAAGATGCAATCATTCCCCTCCGAACAACTCCTTCAATCATGACAAATGACTCGAACAACACTCCAGTCCACTCAATTGTATCCGAACAACTCGAAGAAGCAATCTTACTGCTCCGAACAACTCCTTCAACACTGAAAAATGATCCGAACAATACTCTAGTTCACTCAATTGTATCCGAAAAACTTGAAGATGCAATCATTCCCATCTGAACAACTCCTTCAACCCTCACAAATAATCCGAACAACACTCTAGTCCACTCAATTGGATCCGAACAACTCGAAGATGCAATCATTCCCCTCCGAACAACTCCTTCAACCCTGGAAAATATCCGAACAACACTCCAGTCCACTCAATTGCCTCCGAACAACTCGAAGACACAATCATTCCCCTCCGAACAACTCCTTCAATCCTGACAAATGATCCGAACAATACTCTAGTTCACTCAATTGGCTCCGAACAACTCAAAGATGCAATCATTTCCCTCCGAACAACTTCAACCCTGACAAATGATCCGAACAATACTCTAGTCCACTCAATTGGCTCCGAACAACTCGAAGAAGCAATCTTACTAATCCGAACAACTCCTTCAACACTAAAAAATGACCCGAAAAAGACTCAAATCCACTTATTTTGCTCCGAACAACTCGAAGATGCAATCATTCCCTTCCGAACAACTCCTTCAACCCTGACAAATGATCCGAACAAGACTCCAGTCCACTCAAGTGGCTCCGAACAACTCGAAGATGCAATCATTTCCCTCCGATCAACTCCTTTAACCCTGACAGATGATCCGAACAATACTCTAGTTCACTCAATTGGCTGCGAACAACTCGAAAATGCAATCGTTCCCCTCCGAACAACTCCTTCAATAATGAAAAATGACCCGAACAAAACTCCAGTCCACTCAATTGCCTCCGACAACTCGAAGACACAATCTTACTGCTCCAAACATCTCCATCAACACTGAAAAATGACCCGAACAACACTCTAGTCCACTTGTTTGTCTCCCAACAACTCGAAGATGCAATCGTTCTCTCTCCGAACAACTCCTTCTTCCTTGACAAATGATCCGAACAACACTCCAGTCTACTCAATTGGATCCAAACAACTCGAGGAAGCAATCTTACTGCTCCGAACAACTCCTTCAACACTGAAAAATGATCCGAACAAGACTCTAGTACACTTATTTGGCTCCGAACAACTAGAAGATGCAATCATTCCCCTCCGATCAACTTCAACCCTGACAAATGATCCGAACAATACTCTAGCTCACTTTTTTTGCCCCGAGCAACTCGAGGAAGCAATCTTACTGCTCCGAATAACTCCTTCAACACTGAAAAATGATCCGAACAATACTCTAGTCCACTTATTTGGGTCTGAACAACTCGAAGATGCAATCATTCCCATCCGAACAACTACTTCAACCCTGACAAATGATCCGAACAACACTCCAGTCCACTCAATTGGATCCGAACAACTCGAAGAAGCAATCTTACTGCTCAGAACAACTCCTTCAACACTGAAAAATGACCCGAACAACACTCTAGTCCATTCAATTGACTCCGAACAACTCGAAGATGCAATCATTCCCCTCCGAACAACCCCTTCAATCCTGACAAATGATCCGAACAATACTCTTGTTCACTCAATTGGCTCTGAACAACTCGAAGATGCAATCATTTCCCTCCGATCAACTCCTTTAACCCTGACAGATGATCCGAACAATACTCTAGTTCACTCAATTGGCTGCGAACAACTAGAAGAAGCAATCTTACTGCTCCGAACAACTCCTTCAACACTGAAAAATGACCAAGAACAACACTCTAGTCCACTTGTTTGGCTCTGAACAACTCGAAAATGCAATCATTCCCCTCCGAACAACTCCTTCAATCATGACAAATGACTCGAACAAAACTCCAGTCCACTCAATTGCCTCCGAACAACTCGAAGATGCAATCATACTGCTCCGAACAACTCCTTCAACCCTGACAAATGACCCGAACAATACTCTAGTCGACTCAATTGCCTCCGAACAACTCGAAGAAACAATCATTCCCCTCCGAACGACTCCTTCAATCCTGAAAAATGATCCTAACAACACTCTAATTTACTCAAATGGCTCCGAACAACTCGGAGAAGCAATCTTACTGCTCCGAACAACTCCTTCAACACTAAAAAATGACCCGAACAAGACTCTAGTCCACTTATTTGGCTCCGAACAACTCGCAGATGCAATCATTCCCCTCCGAACAACTCCTTCAATCCTGACAAATGATCCGAACAATACTCTAGTTCACTCAATTGGCTCCGAACAACTCAAAGATGCAATCATTTCCCTCCGAACAACTTCAACCCTGACAAATGATCCGAACAATACTCTAGTCCACTCAATTGGCTCCGAACAACTCGAAGAAGCAATCTTACTAATCCGAACAACTCCTTCAACACTAAAATATGACCCGAAAAAGACTCAAGTCCACTTATTTTGCTCCGAACAACTCGAAGATGCAATCATTCCCTTCCGAACAACTCCTTCAACCCTGACAAATGATCCGAACAAGACTCCAGTCCACTCAAGTGGCTCCGAACAACTCGAAGATGCAATCATTTCCCTCCGATCAACTCCTTTAACCCTGACAGATGATCCGAACAATACTCTAGTTCACTCAATTGGCTGCGAACAACTCGAAAATGCAATCGTTCCCCTCCGAACATCTCCTTCAATCATGAAAAATGACCCGAACAAAACTCCAGTCCACTCAATTGGCTCCGAACAACTCGAAGAAGCAATCGTTCCTCTCCGAACAACTCCTTCAACCCTGAAAAATGACCCGAACAATACTCTGGTCCACTCAATTGCCTCCGACAACTTGAAGACACAATCTTACTGCTCCAAACATCTCCATCAACACTGAAAAATGACCCGAACAATACTCTAGTCCACTTGTTTGTCTCCCAACAACTCGAAGATGCAATCGTTCTCTCTCCGAACAACTCCTTCTTCCTTGACAAATGATCCGAAAAACACTCCAGTCTACTCAATTGGATCCAAACAACTCGAGGAAGCAATCTTACTGCTCCGAACAACTCCTTCAACACTGAAAAATGATCCGAACAAGACTCTAGTACACTTATTTGGCTCCGAACAACTAGAAGATGCAATCATTCCCCTCCCAACAACTCTGTCAACCCTGACAAATGATCCGAACAATACTCTAGCTCACTTATTTTGCCCCGAGCAACTCGAGGAAGCAATCTTACTGCTCCGAACAACTCCTTCAACACTGAAAAATGATCCGAACAATACTCTAGTCCACTTATTTGGGTCTGAACAACTCGAAGATGCAATCATTCCCATCCGAACAACTCCTTCAACCCTGACAAATGATCCGAACAACACTCCAGTCCACTCAATTGGATCCGAACAACTCGAAGAAGCAATCTTACTGCTCAGAACAACTCCTTCAACACTGAAAAATGACCCGAACAACACTCTAGTCCATTCAATTGACTCCGAACAACTCGAAGATGCAATCATTCCCCTCCGAACAACTCCTTCAACCCTGACAAATGATCAGAACAACACTCCAGTCCACTCAATTGCCTCCGAACAACTCGAAGACACAATCATTCCCCTCCGAACAACCCCTTCAATCCTGACAAATGATCCGAACAATACTCTTGTTCACTCAATTGGCTCCGAACAACTCGAAGATGCAATCATTTCCCTCCGATCAACTCCTTTAACCCTGACAGATGATCCGAACAATACTCTAGTTCACTCAATTGGCTGCGAACAACTAGAAGAAGCAATCTTACTGCTCCGAACAACTCCTTCAACACTGAAAAATGACCCGAACAACACTCTAGTCCACTTGTTTGGCTCTGAAAAACTCGAAAATGCAATCATTCCCCTCCGAACAACTCCTTCAATCATGACAAATGACTCGAACAAAACTCCAGTCCACTCAATTGCCTCCGAACAACTCGAAGATGCAATCATACTGCTCCGAACAACTCCTTCAACCCTGACAAATGACCCGAACAATACTCTAGTCGACTCAATTGCCTCCGAACAACTCGAAGAAACAATCATTCCCCTCCGAACGACTCCTTCAATCCTGAAAAATGATCCTAACAACACTCTAATTTACTCAAATGGCTCCGAACAACTCGGAGAAGCAATCTTACTGCTCCGAACAACTCCTTCAAAACTAAAAGGTGACCCGAACAAGACTCTAGTCCACTTATTTGGCTCCGAACAACTCGCAGATGCAATCATTCCCCTCCGAACAACTCCGTCAACCCTGACAAATGATCCGAACAACACTCCAGTCCACTCAATTGTATCCGAACAACTCGAAGATGCAATCATTCCCCTCCGAACAACTCCTTCAACCCCGAAAAATGATCCGAACAATACTCTAGTCCACTTGATTGGCTCCGAAAAACTCGAAAATGCAATCATTCCCATCCGAACAAAATCTTTAACCCTGACAAATGATCCGAACAACACTCCAGTCCATTCAATTGACTCCGAACAACTCGAAGATGCAATCATTCCCCTCCGAACAACTCCTTCAACCCTGACAAATGATCAGAACAACACTCCAGTCCACTCAATTGCCTCCGAACAACTCGAAGACACAATCATTCCCCTCCGAACAACCCCTTCAATCCTGACAAATGATCCGAACAATACTCTTGTTCACTCAATTGGCTCCGAACAACTCGAAGATGCAATCATTTCCCTCCGAACAACTCCTTTAACCCTGACAGATGATCCGAACAATACTCTAGTTCACTCAATTGGCTGCGAACAACTCGAAGAAGCAATCTTACTGCTCCGAACAACTCCTTCAACACTGAAAAATGGACCGAACAACACTCTAGTCCACTTGTTTGGCTCTGAACAACTCGAAAATGCAATCATTCCCCTCCGAACAACTCCTTCAATCATGACAAATGACTCGAACAAAACTCCAGTCCACTCAATTGCCTCCGAACAACTCGAAGATGCAATCATACTGCTCCGAACAACTCCTTCAACCCTGACAAATGACCCGAACAATACTCTAGTCGACTCAATTGCCTCCGAACAACTCGAAGACACAATCATTCCCCTCCGAACGACTCCTTCAATCCTGAAAAATGATCCTAACAACACTCTAGTTTACTCAATTGTTTCCGAACAACTCGAAGATGCAATCATTTCCCTCCGATCAACTCCTTTAACCCTGACAGATGATCCGAACAACACTCCAGTCCACTCAATTGGATCCGAACAACTCGAAGAAGCAATCTTACTATTCCGAACAACTCCTTCAACACTGAAAAATGACCCGAAGAACACTCTAGTCAATTCAATTGACTCCCAACAACTCGAAGATGCAATCATTCCCCTCCGAACAACTTCTTCAACCCTGACAAATATCCGAACAACACTCCAGTCCACTCAATTGCCTCCGGACAACTCGAAGACACAATCATTCCCCTCCGAACAACTCCTTCAATCCTGACAAATGATCCGAACAATACTCTAGTTCACTCAATTGTTTCCGAACAACTCGAAGATGCAATCATTTCCCTCCGATCAACTCCTTTAACCCTCACATATGATCCGAACAATACTCTAGTTCACTCAATTGGCTGCGAACAACTCGAAGATGCAATCATTCCCATCCGAACAACTCCTTCAACCCTGACAAATGATCCGAACAACACTCCAGTCCACTCAATTGGATCCGAACAACTCGAAGAAGCAATCTTACTGCTCAGAACAACTCCTTCAACACTGAAAAATGACCCGAACAACACTCTAGTCCATTCAATTGACTCCGAACAACTCGAAGATGCAATCATTCCCCTCCGAACAACTCCTTCAACCCTGACAAATGATCAGAACAACACTCCAGTCCACTCAATTGCCTCCGAACAACTCGAAGACACAATCATTCCCCTCCGAACAACCCCTTCAATCCTGACAAATTATCCGAACAATACTCTTGTTCACTCAATTGGCTCCGAACAACTCGAAGATGCAATCATTTCCCTCCGATCAACTCCTTTAACCCTGACAGATGATCCGAACAATACTCTAGTTCACTCAATTGGCTGCGAACAACTAGAAGAAGCAATCTTACTGCTCCGAACAACTCCTTCAACACTGAAAAATGACCCGAACAACACTCTAGTCCACTTGTTTGGTTCTGAAAAACTCGAAAATGCAATCATTCCCCTCCGAACAACTCCTTCAATCATGACAAATGACTCGAACAAAACTCCAGTCCACTCAATTGCCTCCGAACAACTCGAAGATGCAATCATACTGCTCCGAACAACTCCTTCAACCCTGACAAATGACCCGAACAATACTCTAGTCGACTCAATTGCCTCCGAACAACTCGAAGAAACAATCATTCCCCTCCGAACGACTCCTTCAATCCTGAAAAATGATCCTAACAACACTCTAATTTACTCAAATGGCTCCGAACAACTCGGAGAAGCAATCTTACTGCTCCGAACAACTCCTTCAACACTAAAAAGTGACCCGAACAAGACTCTAGTCCACTTATTTGGCTCCGAACAACTCGCAGACGCAATCATTCCCCTCCGAACAACTCCGTCAACCCTGACAAATGATCCGAACAACACTCCAGTCCACTCAATTGTATCCGAACAACTCGAAGATGCAATCATTCCCCTCCGAACAACTCCTTCAACCCGAAAAATGATCCGAACAATACTCTAGTCCACTTGATTGGCTCCGAAAAACTCGAAAATGCAATCATTCCCATCCGAACAAAATCTTTAACCCTGACAAATGATCCGAACAACACTCCAGTCCATTCAATTGACTCCGAACAACTCGAAGATGCAATCATTCCCCTCCGAACAACTCCTTCAACCCTGACAAATGATCAGAACAACACTCCAGTCCACTCAATTGCCTCCGAACAACTCGAAGACACAATCATTCCCCTCCGAACAACCCCTTCAATCCTGACAAATGATCCGAACAATACTCTTGTTCACTCAATTGGCTCTGAACAACTCGAAGATGCAATCATTTCCCTCCGATCAACTCCTTTAACCCTGACAGATGATCCGAACAATACTCTAGTTCACTCAATTGGCTGCGAACAACTCGAAGAAGCAATCTTACTGCTCCGAACAACTCCTTCAACACTGAAAAATGACCCGAACAACACTCTAGTCCACTTGTTTGGCTCTGAACAACTCGAAAATGCAATCATTCCCCTCCGAACAACTCCTTCAATCATGACAAATGACTCGAACAAAACTCCAGTCCACTCAATTGCCTCCGAACAACTCGAAGATGCAATCATACTGCTCCGAACAACTCCTTCAACCCTGACAAATGACCCGAACAATACTCTAGTCGACTCAATTGCCTCCGAACAACTCGAAGACACAATCATTCCCCTCCGAACGACTCCTTCAATCCTGAAAAATGATCCTAACAACACTCTAGTTTACTCAATTGTTTCCGAACAACTCGAAGATGCAATCATTTCCCTCCGATCAACTCCTTTAACCCTGACAGATGATCCGAACAACACTCCAGTCCACTCAATTGGATCCGAACAACTCGAAGAAGCAATCTTACTATTCCGAACAACTCCTTCAACACTGAAAAATGACCCGAAGAACACTCTAGTCAATTCAATTGACTCCCAACAACTCGAAGATGCAATCATTCCCCTCCGAACAACTTCTTCAACCCTGACAAATATCCGAACAACACTCCAGTCCACTCAATTGCCTCCGGACAACTCGAAGACACAATCATTCCCCTCCGAACAACTCCTTCAATCCTGACAAATGATCCGAACAATACTCTAGTTCACTCAATTGTTTCCGAAAAACTCGAAGATCCAATCATTTCCCTCCGATCAACTCCTTTAACCCTGACATATGATCCGAACAATACTCTAGTTCACTCAATTGGCTGCGAACAACTCGAAGAAGCAATCTTACTGCTCCGAACAACTCCTTCAACACTGAAAAATGATCCGAACAATACTCTAGTTCACTCAATTGGCTCCGAACAACTCGAAAATGCAATCATTCCCCTCCGAACAACTCCTTCAATCATGACAAATGACTCGAACAAGACTCCAGTCCAATCAATTGGCTACGAACAACTCGAAGAAGCAATCTTTCTGCTCCGAACAACTCCTTCAACACTGAAAAGTGACCCGAACAACACCCCAGTCCACTTGTTTGGCTCTGAACAAATCGAAAATGCAATCGTTCCCCTCCGAACAACTCCTTCAGTCCTGAAAAATGATCCGAACAACACTCTAGTTTACTCAATTGGCTCGAAACAAGTCGAAGAAGCAATCTTACAGCTCCGAACAGCTCCTTCAACACTAAAAAATGACCCGAACAAAACTCTAGTCCACTCAATTGTATCCGGAAAACTCGAAGATGCAATCATTCCCATCCGAACAACTACTTCAACCCTGACAAATGATCCGAACAACACTCCAGTCCACTCAATTGGATCCGAACAACTCGAAGAAGCAATCTTACTGCTCCGAAAAACTCCTTCAACACTGAAAAATGACCCGAACAACACTCTAGTCCATTCAATTGACTCCGAACAACTCCTTCAACCCTGACAAATGATCCGAACAACACTCCAGTCCACTCAATTGCCTCCGAACAACTCGAAGACACAATCATTCCCCTCCGAACAACACCTTCAATCCTCACAAATGATCCGAACAATACTCTAGTTCACTCAATTGGCCCCGAACAACTCGAAGATGCAATCATTTCCCTCCGATCAACTTCAACCCTGACAAATGATCCGAACAATACTCCAGTCCACTCAATTGGCTCCGAACAACTCGAGGAAGCAATCTTACTGTTCCGAACAACTCCTTCAACACTGAAAAATGATCCGAACAACACTCTAGTCCACTTATTTGGCTCCGAACAACTCGAAGATGCAATCATTCCCCTCCGAACAACTCCTTCTTCCCTGACAAATGATCCGAACAACACTCAAGTCCACTCAATTGGCTCCCAACAACTCAAAGAAATAATCTTACTGCTCCGAACAACTCCTTCAACACTGAAAAATGACCCGAACAAGACTCAAGTCCACTTATTTGCCTCCGAACAACTCGAAGATGCAATCATTCCCCTCCGAACAACTCCTTCAATCATGACAAATGACTCGAACAAAACTCCAGTCCACTCAATTGCCTCCGAACAACTCGAAGACACAATCATTCCCCTCCGAACAACTCCTTCAACCCTGAAAAATGATCCGAACAATACTCTAGTTTACTCAATTGCCTCCGAACAACTCGAAGAAACAATCATTCCCCTCCGAACGACTCCTTCAATCCTGAAAAATGATCCTAACAACACTCTAGTTTACTCAAATTGCTCCGAACAACTCGAAGAAGCACTCTTACTGCTCCGAACAACTCCTTCAACACTAAAAAATGACCCGAACAAGACTCTAGTCCACTTATTTGGCTCCGAACAACTCGCAGATGCAATCATTCCCCTCCGAACAACTCCGTCAACCCTGACAAATGATCCGAACAATACTCTAGCTCACTTATTTGGCTCCGAACAATTCGAGGAAGCAATCTTACTGCTCCGAACAACTCCTTCAACACTGAAAAATGATCCGAACAACACTCTAGTCCACTTATTAGGCTCCGAACAACTCGAAGAAACAATCTTACACATCCGAACAACTCCTTCAACACTGAAAAGTGACCCGAACAAAACTCTAGTCCATTCAATCGACTCCCAACAACTCGAAGATGCAATCATTCCCCTCCGAACAACTCCTTCAACCCTGAAAAATGATCCGAACAATACTCTAGTCCACTCAATTGTATCCGGAAAACTCGAGGAAGCAATCTTACTGCTCCGAACAACTCCTTCATCACTGAAAAATGATCCGAACAACACTCTAGTCCACTTATTTGGCTCCGAACAACTCGAAGATGCAATCATTCCCCTCCGAACAACTCCTTCTTCCCTGACAAATGATCCGAACAACACTCAAGTCCGCTCAAATTGCTCCCAACAACTCAAAGAAATAATCTTACTGCTCCGAACAAAACACTGAAAAATGACCCGAACAAGACTCAAGTCCACTTATTTGCCTCCGAACAACTCGAAGATGCAATCATTCCCGTCCGAACAACTCCTTCAATCATGACAAATGACTCGAACAAAACTCCAGTCCACTCAATTGCCTCCGAACAACTCGAAGACACAATCATTCCCCTCCGAAAAACTCCTTCAATCCTGACAAATGATCCGAACAATACTCTAGTTCACTCAATTGGCTCCGAACAACTCAAAGATGCAATCATTTCCCTCCGAACAACTTCAACCCTGACAAATGATCCGAACAATACTCTAGTCCACTCAATTGGCTCCGAACAACTCGAAGAAGCAATCTTACTAATCCGAACAACTCCTTCAACACTAAAATATGACCCGAAAAAGACTCAAGTCCACTTATTTTGCTCCGAACAACTCGAAGATGCAATCATTCCCTTCCGAACAACTCCTTCAACCCTGACAAATGATCCGAACAAGACTCCAGTCCACTCAAGTGGCTCCGAACAACTCGAAGATGCAATCATTTCCCTCCGATCAACTCCTTTAACCCTGACAGATGATCCGAACAATACTCTAGTTCACTCAATTGGCTGCGAACAACTCGAAAATGCAATCGTTCCCCTCCGAACATCTCCTTCAATCATGAAAAATGACCCGAACAAAACTCCAGTCCACTCAATTGGCTCCGAACAACTCGAAGAAGCAATCGTTCCTCTCCGAACAACTCCTTCAACCCTGAAAAATGACCCGAACAATACTCTGGTCCACTCAATTGCCTCCGACAACTTGAAGACACAATCTTACTGCTCCAAACATCTCCATCAACACTGAAAAATGACCCGAACAATACTCTAGTCCACTTGTTTGTCTCCCAACAACTCGAAGATGCAATCGTTCTCTCTCCGAACAACTCCTTCTTCCTTGACAAATGATCCGAAAAACACTCCAGTCTACTCAATTGGATCCAAACAACTCGAGGAAGCAATCTTACTGCTCCGAACAACTCCTTCAACACTGAAAAATGATCCGAACAAGACTCTAGTACACTTATTTGGCTCCGAACAACTAGAAGATGCAATCATTCCCCTCCCAACAACTCTGTCAACCCTGACAAATGATCCGAACAATACTCTAGCTCACTTATTTTGCCCCGAGCAACTCGAGGAAGCAATCTTACTGCTCCGAACAACTCCTTCAACACTGAAAAATGATCCGAACAATACTCTAGTCCACTTATTTGGGTCTGAACAACTCGAAGATGCAATCATTCCCATCCGAACAACTCCTTCAACCCTGACAAATGATCCGAACAACACTCCAGTCCACTCAATTGGATCCGAACAACTCGAAGAAGCAATCTTACTGCTCAGAACAACTCCTTCAACACTGAAAAATGACCCGAACAACACTCTAGTCCATTCAATTGACTCCGAACAACTCGAAGATGCAATCATTCCCCTCCGAACAACTCCTTCAACCCTGACAAATGATCAGAACAACACTCCAGTCCACTCAATTGCCTCCGAACAACTCGAAGACACAATCATTCCCCTCCGAACAACCCCTTCAATCCTGACAAATGATCCGAACAATACTCTTGTTCACTCAATTGGCTCCGAACAACTCGAAGATGCAATCATTTCCCTCCGATCAACTCCTTTAACCCTGACAGATGATCCGAACAATACTCTAGTTCACTCAATTGGCTGCGAACAACTAGAAGAAGCAATCTTACTGCTCCGAACAACTCCTTCAACACTGAAAAATGACCCGAACAACACTCTAGTCCACTTGTTTGGCTCTGAAAAACTCGAAAATGCAATCATTCCCCTCCGAACAACTCCTTCAATCATGACAAATGACTCGAACAAAACTCCAGTCCACTCAATTGCCTCCGAACAACTCGAAGATGCAATCATACTGCTCCGAACAACTCCTTCAACCCTGACAAATGACCCGAACAATACTCTAGTCGACTCAATTGCCTCCGAACAACTCGAAGAAACAATCATTCCCCTCCGAACGACTCCTTCAATCCTGAAAAATGATCCTAACAACACTCTAATTTACTCAAATGGCTCCGAACAACTCGGAGAAGCAATCTTACTGCTCCGAACAACTCCTTCAACACTAAAAAGTGACCCGAACAAGACTCTAGTCCACTTATTTGGCTCCGAACAACTCGCAGATGCAATCATTCCCCTCCGAACAACTCCGTCAACCCTGACAAATGATCCGAACAACACTCCAGTCCACTCAATTGTATCCGAACAACTCGAAGATGCAATCATTCCCCTCCGAACAACTCCTTCAACCCCGAAAAATGATCCGAACAATACTCTAGTCCACTTGATTGGCTCCGAAAAACTCGAAAATGCAATCATTCCCATCCGAACAAAATCTTTAACCCTGACAAATGATCCGAACAACACTCCAGTCCATTCAATTGACTCCGAACAACTCGAAGATGCAATCATTCCCCTCCGAACAACTCCTTCAACCCTGACAAATGATCAGAACAACACTCCAGTCCACTCAATTGCCTCCGAACAACTCGAAGACACAATCATTCCCCTCCGAACAACCCCTTCAATCCTGACAAATGATCCGAACAATACTCTTGTTCACTCAATTGGCTCCGAACAACTCGAAGATGCAATCATTTCCCTCCGAACAACTCCTTTAACCCTGACAGATGATCCGAACAATACTCTAGTTCACTCAATTGGCTGCGAACAACTCGAAGAAGCAATCTTACTGCTCCGAACAACTCCTTCAACACTGAAAAATGGACCGAACAACACTCTAGTCCACTTGTTTGGCTCTGAACAACTCGAAAATGCAATCATTCCCCTCCGAACAACTCCTTCAATCATGACAAATGACTCGAACAAAACTCCAGTCCACTCAATTGCCTCCGAACAACTCGAAGATGCAATCATACTGCTCCGAACAACTCCTTCAACCCTGACAAATGACCCGAACAATACTCTAGTCGACTCAATTGCCTCCGAACAACTCGAAGACACAATCATTCCCCTCCGAACGACTCCTTCAATCCTGAAAAATGATCCTAACAACACTCTAGTTTACTCAATTGTTTCCGAACAACTCGAAGATGCAATCATTTCCCTCCGATCAACTCCTTTAACCCTGACAGATGATCCGAACAACACTCCAGTCCACTCAATTGGATCCGAACAACTCGAAGAAGCAATCTTACTATTCCGAACAACTCCTTCAACACTGAAAAATGACCCGAAGAACACTCTAGTCAATTCAATTGACTCCCAACAACTCGAAGATGCAATCATTCCCCTCCGAACAACTTCTTCAACCCTGACAAATATCCGAACAACACTCCAGTCCACTCAATTGCCTCCGGACAACTCGAAGACACAATCATTCCCCTCCGAACAACTCCTTCAATCCTGACAAATGATCCGAACAATACTCTAGTTCACTCAATTGTTTCCGAACAACTCGAAGATGCAATCATTTCCCTCCGATCAACTCCTTTAACCCTCACATATGATCCGAACAATACTCTAGTTCACTCAATTGGCTGCGAACAACTCGAAGATGCAATCATTCCCATCCGAACAACTCCTTCAACCCTGACAAATGATCCGAACAACACTCCAGTCCACTCAATTGGATCCGAACAACTCGAAGAAGCAATCTTACTGCTCAGAACAACTCCTTCAACACTGAAAAATGACCCGAACAACACTCTAGTCCATTCAATTGACTCCGAACAACTCGAAGATGCAATCATTCCCCTCCGAACAACTCCTTCAACCCTGACAAATGATCAGAACAACACTCCAGTCCACTCAATTGCCTCCGAACAACTCGAAGACACAATCATTCCCCTCCGAACAACCCCTTCAATCCTGACAAATTATCCGAACAATACTCTTGTTCACTCAATTGGCTCCGAACAACTCGAAGATGCAATCATTTCCCTCCGATCAACTCCTTTAACCCTGACAGATGATCCGAACAATACTCTAGTTCACTCAATTGGCTGCGAACAACTAGAAGAAGCAATCTTACTGCTCCGAACAACTCCTTCAACACTGAAAAATGACCCGAACAACACTCTAGTCCACTTGTTTGGCTCTGAAAAACTCGAAAATGCAATCATTCCCCTCCGAACAACTCCTTCAATCATGACAAATGACTCGAACAAAACTCCAGTCCACTCAATTGCCTCCGAACAACTCGAAGATGCAATCATACTGCTCCGAACAACTCCTTCAACCCTGACAAATGACCCGAACAATACTCTAGTCGACTCAATTGCCTCCGAACAACTCGAAGAAACAATCATTCCCCTCCGAACGACTCCTTCAATCCTGAAAAATGATCCTAACAACACTCTAATTTACTCAAATGGCTCCGAACAACTCGGAGAAGCAATCTTACTGCTCCGAACAACTCCTTCAACACTAAAAAGTGACCCGAACAAGACTCTAGTCCACTTATTTGGCTCCGAACAACTCGCAGACGCAATCATTCCCCTCCGAACAACTCCGTCAACCCTGACAAATGATCCGAACAACACTCCAGTCCACTCAATTGTATCCGAACAACTCGAAGATGCAATCATTCCCCTCCGAACAACTCCTTCAACCCCGAAAAATGATCCGAACAATACTCTAGTCCACTTGATTGGCTCCGAAAAACTCGAAAATGCAATCATTCCCATCCGAACAAAATCTTTAACCCTGACAAATGATCCGAACAACACTCCAGTCCATTCAATTGACTCCGAACAACTCGAAGATGCAATCATTCCCCTCCGAACAACTCCTTCAACCCTGACAAATGATCAGAACAACACTCCAGTCCACTCAATTGCCTCCGAACAACTCGAAGACACAATCATTCCCCTCCGAACAACCCCTTCAATCCTGACAAATGATCCGAACAATACTCTTGTTCACTCAATTGGCTCCGAACAACTCGAAGATGCAATCATTTCCCTCCGATCAACTCCTTTAACCCTGACAGATGATCCGAACAATACTCTAGTTCACTCAATTGGCTGCGAACAACTCGAAGAAGCAATCTTACTGCTCCGAACAACTCCTTCAACACTGAAAAATGACCCGAACAACACTCTAGTCCACTTGTTTGGCTCTGAACAACTCGAAAATGCAATCATTCCCCTCCGAACAACTCCTTCAATCATGACAAATGACTCGAACAAAACTCCAGTCCACTCAATTGCCTCCGAACAACTCGAAGATGCAATCATACTGCTCCGAACAACTCCTTCAACCCTGACAAATGACCCGAACAATACTCTAGTCGACTCAATTGCCTCCGAACAACTCGAAGACACAATCATTCCCCTCCGAACGACTCCTTCAATCCTGAAAAATGATCCTAACAACACTCTAGTTTACTCAATTGTTTCCGAACAACTCGAAGATGCAATCATTTCCCTCCGATCAACTCCTTTAACCCTGACAGATGATCCGAACAACACTCCAGTCCACTCAATTGGATCCGAACAACTCGAAGAAGCAATCTTACTATTCCGAACAACTCCTTCAACACTGAAAAATGACCCGAAGAACACTCTAGTCAATTCAATTGACTCCCAACAACTCGAAGATGCAATCATTCCCCTCCGAACAACTTCTTCAACCCTGACAAATATCCGAACAACACTCCAGTCCACTCAATTGCCTCCGGACAACTCGAAGACACAATCATTCCCCTCCGAACAACTCCTTCAATCCTGACAAATGATCCGAACAATACTCTAGTTCACTCAATTGTTTCCGAAAAACTCGAAGATCCAATCATTTCCCTCCGATCAACTCCTTTAACCCTGACATATGATCCGAACAATACTCTAGTTCACTCAATTGGCTGCGAACAACTCGAAGAAGCAATCTTACTGCTCCGAACAACTCCTTCAACACTGAAAAATGATCCGAACAATACTCTAGTTCACTCAATTGGCTCCGAACAACTCGAAAATGCAATCATTCCCCTCCGAACAACTCCTTCAATCATGACAAATGACTCGAACAAGACTCCAGTCCAATCAATTGGCTACGAACAACTCGAAGAAGCAATCTTTCTGCTCCGAACAACTCCTTCAACACTGAAAAGTGACCCGAACAACACCCCAGTCCACTTGTTTGGCTCTGAACAAATCGAAAATGCAATCGTTCCCCTCCGAACAACTCCTTCAGTCCTGAAAAATGATCCGAACAACACTCTAGTTTACTCAATCGGCTCGAAACAAGTCGAAGAAGCAATCTTACAGCTCCGAACAGCTCCTTCAACACTAAAAAATGACCCGAACAAAACTCTAGTCCACTCAATTGTATCCGGAAAACTCGAAGATGCAATCATTCCCATCCGAACAACTACTTCAACCCTGACAAATGATCCGAACAACACTCCAGTCCACTCAATTGGATCCGAACAACTCGAAGAAGCAATCTTACTGCTCCGAAAAACTCCTTCAACACTGAAAAATGACCCGAACAACACTCTAGTCCATTCAATTGACTCCGAACAACTCCTTCAACCCTGACAAATGATCCGAACAACACTCCAGTCCACTCAATTGCCTCCGAACAACTCGAAGACACAATCATTCCCCTCCGAACAACCCCTTCAATCCTGACAAATGATCCGAACAATACTCTAGTTCACTCAATTGGCCCCGAACAACTCGAAGATGCAATCATTTCCCTCCGATCAACTTCAACCCTGACAAATGATCCGAACAATACTCCAGTCCACTCAATTGGCTCCGAACAACTCGAGGAAGCAATCTTACTGTTCCGAACAACTCCTTCAACACTGAAAAATGATCCGAACAACACTCTAGTCCACTTATTTGGCTCCGAACAACTCGAAGATGCAATCATTCCCCTCCGAACAACTCCTTCTTCCCTGACAAATGATCCGAACAACACTCAAGTCCACTCAATTGGCTCCCAACAACTCAAAGAAATAATCTTACTGCTCCGAACAACTCCTTCAACACTGAAAAATGACCCGAACAAGACTCAAGTCCACTTATTTGCCTCCGAACAACTCGAAGATGCAATCATTCCCCTCCGAACAACTCCTTCAATCATGACAAATGACTCGAACAAAACTCCAGTCCACTCAATTGCCTCCGAACAACTCGAAGACACAATCATTCCCCTCCGAACAACTCCTTCAACCCTGAAAAATGATCCGAACAATACTCTAGTTTACTCAATTGCCTCCGAACAACTCGAAGAAACAATCATTCCCCTCCGAACGACTCCTTCAATCCTGAAAAATGATCCTAACAACACTCTAGTTTACTCAAATTGCTCCGAACAACTCGAAGAAGCACTCTTACTGCTCCGAACAACTCCTTCAACACTAAAAAATGACCCGAACAAGACTCTAGTCCACTTATTTGGCTCCGAACAACTCGCAGATGCAATCATTCCCCTCCGAACAACTCCGTCAACCCTGACAAATGATCCGAACAATACTCTAGCTCACTTATTTGGCTCCGAACAATTCGAGGAAGCAATCTTACTGCTCCGAACAACTCCTTCAACACTGAAAAATGATCCGAACAACACTCTAGTCCACTTATTAGGCTCCGAACAACTCGAAGAAGCAATCTTACTATTCCGAACAACTCCTTCAACACTGAAAAGTGACCCGAACAAAACTCTAGTCCATTCAATCGACTCCCAACAACTCGAAGATGCAATCATTCCCCTCCGAACAACTCCTTCAACCCTGAAAAATGATCCGAACAATACTCTAGTCCACTCAATTGTATCCGGAAAACTCGAGGAAGCAATCTTACTGCTCCGAACAACTCCTTCATCACTGAAAAATGATCCGAACAACACTCTAGTCCACTTATTTGGCTCCGAACAACTCGAAGATGCAATCATTCCCCTCCGAACAACTCCTTCTTCCCTGACAAATGATCCGAACAACACTCAAGTCCGCTCAAATTGCTCCCAACAACTCAAAGAAATAATCTTACTGCTCCGAACAAAACACTGAAAAATGACCCGAACAAGACTCAAGTCCACTTATTTGCCTCCGAACAACTCGAAGATGCAATCATTCCCGTCCGAACAACTCCTTCAATCATGACAAATGACTCGAACAAAACTCCAGTCCACTCAATTGCCTCCGAACAACTCGAAGACACAATCATTCCCCTCCGAAAAACTCCTTCAACACTGACAAATGATCCGAACAATACTCTAGTCCACTTATTTGGCTCCGAACAACTCGAAGATGCAATCATTCCCATCCGAACAACTCCTTCAACCCTGAAAAATGATCCGAACAATACTCTAGTCGACTCAATTGCCTCCGAACAACTCGAAGAAACAATCATTCCCCTCCGAACAACTCCTTCAATCCTGAAAAATGATCCTAACAACACTCTAGTTTACTCAAATGGCTCCGAACAACTCGGAGAAGCAAACTTACTGCTCCGAACAACTCCTTCAACACTAAAAAATGACCCGAACAAGACTCTAGTCCACTTATTTGGCTCCGAACAACTCGCAGATGCAATCATTCCCCTCCGAACAACTCCGTCAACCCTGACAAATGATCCGAACAATACTCTAGCTCACTTATTTGGCTCCGAACAATTCGAGGAAGCAATCTTACTGCTCCGAACAACTCCTTCAACACTGAAAAATGATCCGAACAACACTCTAGTCCACTTATTAGGCTCCGAACAACTCGAAGAAGCAATCTTACTATTCCGAACAACTCCTTCAACACTGAAAAATGACCCGAAGAACACTCTAGTCCATTCAATCGACTCCCAACAACTCGAAGATGCAATCATTCCCCTCCGAACAACTCCTTCAACCCTGAAAAATGATCCGAACAATACTCTAGTCCACTCAATAGTATCCGGAAAACTCAAGGAAGCAATCTTACTGCTCCGAACAACTCCTTCAACACTGAAAAATGATCCGAACAACACTCTAGTCCACTTATTTGGCTCCGAACAACTCGAAGATGCAATCATTCCCCTCCGAACAACTCCTTCTTCCCTGACAAATGATCCGAACAACACTCAAGTCCACTCAATTGGCTCCCAACAACTCAAAGAAATAGTCTTACTGCTCCGAACAACTCCTTCAACACTGAAAAATGATCCGAACAACACTCTAGTCGATTTATTTGGCTCCGAATAACTCGAAGATGCAATCATTCCCCTCCGAACAACTCCTTCAACCCTGAAAAATGATCCGAACAATACTCTAGTCCACTTGATTGGCTCCGAACAACTCGAAAATGCAATCATTCCCATCCGAACAACATCTTCAACCCTGACAAATGATCCGAACAACACTCCAGTCCACTCAATTGGATCCGAACAACTCGAAGAAGCAATCTTACTGCTCCGAACAACTCCTTCAACACTGAAAAATGACCCGAACAACACTCTAGTCCATTCAATTGACTCCGAACAACTCGAAGATGCAATCATTCCCCTCCAAACAACTCCTTCAACCCTGACAAATGATCCGAACAATACTCCAGTCCAATCAATTGCCTCCGAACAACTCGAAGAGACAATCATTCCTCTCCGAACAACCCCTTCAATCCTGACAAGTGATCCGAACAATACTCTTGTTCACTCAATTGTTTCCGAACAACTCGAAGATGCAATCATTTCCCTCCGAACAACTCCTTTAACCCTGACAGATGATCCGAACAATACTCTAGTTCACTCAATTGGCTGCGAACAACTCGAAGAAGCAATCTTACAGCTCCGAACAACTCCTTCAACACTGAAAAATGACGCGAACAACACTCTAGTCCACTTGTTTGGCTCTGAACAACTCGAAAATGCAATCATTCCCCTCCGAACAACTCCTTCAATCATGACAAATGACTCGAACAAAACTCCAGTCCACTCAATTGCCTCCGAACAACTCGAAGATGCAATCATACTGCTCCGAACAACTCCTTCAACCCTGACAAATGACCCGAACAATACTCTAGTCGACTCAATTGCCTCCGAACAACTCGAAGACACAATCATTCCCCTCCGAACAACTCCTTCAATCCTGAAAAATGATCCTAACAACACTCTAGTTTACTCAAATGGCTCCGAACAACTCGGAGAAGCAAACTTACTGCTCCGAACAACTCCTTCAACACTAAAAAATGACCCGAACAAGACTCTAGTCCACTTATTTGGCTCCGAACAACTCGCAGATGCAATCATTCCCCTCCGAACAACTCCGTCAACCCTGACAAATGATCCGAACAATACTCTAGCTCACTTATTTGGCTCCGAACAATTCGAGGAAGCAATCTTACTGCTCCGAACAACTCCTTCAACACTGAAAAATGATCCGAACAACACTCTAGTCCACTTATTAGGCTCCGAACAACTCGAAGAAGCAATCTTACTATTCCGAACAACTCCTTCAACACTGAAAAATGACCCGAAGAACACTCTAGTCCATTCAATCGACTCCCAACAACTCGAAGATGCAATCATTCCCCTCCGAACAACTCCTTCAACCCTGAAAAATGATCCGAACAATACTCTAGTCCACTCAATAGTATCCGGAAAACTCAAGGAAGCAATCTTACTGCTCCGAACAACTCCTTCAACACTGAAAAATGATCCGAACAACACTCTAGTCCACTTATTTGGCTCCGAACAACTCGAAGATGCAATCATTCCCCTCCGAACAACTCCTTCTTCCCTGACAAATGATCCGAACAACACTCAAGTCCACTCAATTGGCTCCCAACAACTCAAAGAAATAGTCTTACTGCTCCGAACAACTCCTTCAACACTGAAAAATGATCCGAACAACACTCTAGTCGATTTATTTGGCTCCGAATAACTCGAAGATGCAATCATTCCCCTCCGAACAACTCCTTCAACCCTGAAAAATGATCCGAACAATACTCTAGTCCACTTGATTGGCTCCGAACAACTCGAAAATGCAATCATTCCCATCCGAACAACATCTTCAACCCTGACAAATGATCCGAACAACACTCCAGTCCACTCAATTGGATCCGAACAACTCGAAGAAGCAATCTTACTGCTCCGAACAACTCCTTCAACACTGAAAAATGACCCGAACAACACTCTAGTCCATTCAATTGACTCCGAACAACTCGAAGATGCAATCATTCCCCTCCAAACAACTCCTTCAACCCTGACAAATGATCCGAACAATACTCCAGTCCAATCAATTGCCTCCGAACAACTCGAAGAGACAATCATTCCTCTCCGAACAACCCCTTCAATCCTGACAAGTGATCCGAACAATACTCTTGTTCACTCAATTGTTTCCGAACAACTCGAAGATGCAATCATTTCCCTCCGAACAACTCCTTTAACCCTGACAGATGATCCGAACAATACTCTAGTTCACTCAATTGGCTGCGAACAACTCGAAGAAGCAATCTTACAGCTCCGAACAACTCCTTCAACACTGAAAAATGACGCGAACAACACTCTAGTCCACTTGTTTGGCTCTGAACAACTCGAAAATGCAATCATTCCCCTCCGAACAACTCCTTCAATCATGACAAATGACTCGAACAAAACTCCAGTCCACTCAATTGCCTCCGAACAACTCGAAGATGCAATCATACTGCTCCGAACAACTCCTTCAACCCTGACAAATGACCCGAACAATACTCTAGTCGACTCAATTGCCTCCGAACAACTCGAAGACACAATCATTCCCCTCCGAACAACTCCTTCAATCCTTAAAAATGATCCTAACAACACTCTAGTTTACTCAATTGTTTCCGAACAACTCGAAGATGCAATCATTTCCCTCCCATCAACTCCTTTAACCCTGACAGATGATCCGAACAACACTCCAGTCCACTCAATTGGATCCGAACAACTCGAAGAAGCAATCTTACTATTCCGAACAACTCCTTCAACACTGAAAAATGACCCGAACAACACTCTAGTCAATTCAATTGACTCCCAACAACTCGAAGATGCAATCATTCCCCTCCGAACAACTTCTTCAACCCTGACAAATATCCGAACAACACTCCAGTCCACTCCATTGCCTCCGGACAACTCGAAGACACAATCATTCCCCTCCGAACAACCCCTTCAATCCTGACAAATGATCCGAACAATACTCTAGTTCACTCAATTGTTTCCGAACAACTCGAAGATGCAATCATTTCCCTCCGATCAACTCCTTTAACCCTGACAGATGATTCGAACAATACTCTAGTTCACTCAATTGGCTGCGAACAACTCGAAGAAGCAATCTTACTGCTCCGAACAACTCCTTCAACACTGAAAAATGATCCGAGCCACACTCAAGTCCACTTGTTTGGCTCTGAACAACTCGAAGATGCAATCATTCCCCTCCGAAAAACTCCTTCAATCATGACAAATGACTCGAACAAGACTCCAGTCCAATCAATTGGCTCCGATCAACTCGAAGACGCAATCGTTCCTCTCCGAACAACTCCTTCAACACTGAAAAATGACCCGAACAATACTCTTGTCTACTCAATTGCCTCCGAACAACTCGAAGACACAATCATTCCCCTCCGAACAACTCCTTCAGTCCTGAAAAATGATCCGAACAACACTCTTGTTTACTCAATTGGCTCGAAACAAGTCGAAGAAGCAATCTTACAGCTCCGAACAGCTCCTTCAACACTAAAAAATGACCCGAACAAGACTCTAGTCCACTCAATTGTATCCGGAAAACTCGAAGATGCAATCATTCCCATCCGAACAACTACTTCAACCCTGACAAATGATCCGAACAACACTCCAGTCCACTCAATTGGATCCGAACAACTCGAAGAAGCAATCTTACTGCTCCGAAAAACTCCTTCAACACTGAAAAATAACCCGAACAACACTCTAGTCCATTCAATTGACTCCGAACAACTCGAAGACACAATCATTCCCCTCCGAACAACCCCTTCAATCCTCACAAATGATCCGAACAATACTCTAGTTCACTCAATTGGCCCCGAACAACTCGAAGATGCAATCATTTCCCTCCGATCAACTTCAACCCTGACAAATGATCCGAACAATACTCCAGTCCACTCAATTGGCTCCGAACAACTCGAGGAAGCAATCTTACTGCTCCGAACAACTCCTTCAACACTGAAAAATGACCCGAACAACACTCTAGTCCACTTATTTGGCTCCGAACAACTCGAAGATGCAATCATTCCCATCCGAACAACTCCTTCTTCCCTGACAAATGATCCGAAAAGACTCAAGTCCACTCAATTGGCTCCCAACAACTCAAAGAAATAATCTTACTGCTCCGAACAACTCCTTCAACACTGAAAAATGACCCGAACAACACCCCAGTCCACTTATTTGCCTCCGAATAACTCGAAGATGCAATCATTCCCCTCCGAACAACTCCTTCAATCATGACAAATGACTCGAACAAAACTCCAGTCCACTCAATTGCCTCCGAACAACTCGAAGACACAATCATTCCCCTCCGAACAACTCCTTCAACACTGAAAAATGATCCGAACAATACTCTAGTCCACTTATTTGGCTCCGAACAACTCGAAGATGCAATCATTCCCATCCGAACAACTCCTTCAACCCTGAAAAATGATCCGAACAAGACTCCAGTCCACTCAATTGGCTCCGAACAACTCGAAGAAGCAATCTTTCTGCTCCGAACAACTCCTTCAACACTGACAAATGACCCGAACAATACTCTAGTCGACTCAATTGCCTCCGAACAACTCGAAGACACAATCATTCCCCTCCGAACGATTGCTTCAATCCTGAAAAATTATCCTAACAACACTCTAGTTTACTCAATTGGCTCCGAACAACTCGAAGATGCAATCATTTCCCTCCGAACAACTTCAACCCTGACAAATGATCCGAACAATACTCTAGTCCACTCAATTGGCTCCGAACAACTTGAAGATGCAATCTTACTAATCCGAACAACTCCTTCAACACTGACAAATGACCCGAACAAGAATCTAGTCCACTTATTTGGCTCCGAACAACTCGAAGATGCAATCATTCCCCTCCGAACAACTCCTTCAACCCTGAAAAATGATCCGAACAATACTCTAGTACACTCAATTGCCTCCGAACAACTCGAAGAAGCAATCTTACTGCTCCGAACAACTCCTTCAACACTGAAAAATGATCCGAACAACACTCCAGTAAACTCAATTGTATCCGAACAACTCGAAGAAGCAATCTTACTTCTCCGAACAACTCCTTCAACACTGAAAAATGACCCGAACAACACTCTAGTCCATTCAATTGACTCCGAACAGCTCGATGATGCAATCATTCCCCTCCGAACAACTCCTTCAACCCTGACAAATATCCGAACAACACTCCAGTCCACTCAATTGCCTCCGAACAACTCGAAGACACAATTATTCCCCTCCGAACAACTCCTTTAACCCTGACAAATGATCCGAACAATACTCTAGTTCACTCAATTGGCTTCGAACAACTCGAAGATGCAATCATTCCCCTCAGAACAACTTCAGCCCTGACAAATGATCCGAACAATACTCTAGTCCACTCAATTGGCTCCGAACAACTCGAAGAAGCAATCTTACTAATCCGAACAACTCCTTCAACACTGAAAAATGACCCGAACAAGACTCAAGTCCACTTGATTGGCTCCGAACAACTCGAAGATGCAATCTTACTGCTCCGAACAACTCCTTCAACCCTGAAAAATGATCCGAAAAATACTCTAGTCCACTCAATTGTATCCGAACAACTCGAAGATGCAATCATTCCCCTCCGAACAACTCCTTCAACCCTGACAAATGATCCGAACAACACTCCAGTCCACTCAATTGTATCCGAACAACTCGAAGATGCAATCATTCCCCTCCGAACAACTCCTATTACACTGACAAATGATCCGAACAACACTCCAGTCCACTCAATTGTATCCGAACAACTCGAAGACACAATCATTCCCCTCCGAACAACTCCTTCAACACTGAAAAATGATCCGAACAATACTCTAGTTCACTCAATTGTATCCGAAAAACTCGAAGATGCAATCATTCCCATCTGAACAACTCCTTCAACCCTGACAAATGATCCGAACAACACTCCAGTCCACTCAATTGGATCCGAACAACTCGAAGAAGCAATCTTACTATTCTGAACAACTCCTTCAACACTGAAAAATGACCCGAACAACACTCTAGTCAATTCAATTGACTCCGAACAACTCGAAGATGCAATCATTCCCCTCCGAACAACTCCTTCAACCCTGACAAATATCCGAACAACACTCCAGTCCACTCAATTGCCTCCGAACAACTCGCAGACACAATCATTCCCCTCCGAACAACCCCTTCAATCCTGACAAATGATCCGAACAATACTCTAGTTCACTCCATTGGCTCCGAACAACTCAAAGATGCAATCATTTCCCTCCGAACAACTTCAACCCTGACAAATGATCCGAACAAGACTCCAGTCCACTCAATTGGCTCCGAAAAACTCGAAGATGCAATCGTTCCTCTCCGAACAACTCCTTCAAACTGAAAAATGACCCGAACAATACTCTTATCTACTCAATTGCCTCCGAACAACTCGAAGACACAATCATTTCCCTCCGATCAACTTCAACCCTGACAAATGATCCGAACAATACTCTAGTCCACTTATTTGGCTCTGAACAACTCGAAGATGCAATCATTCCCCTTCGAAAAACTCCTTCAACACTGAAAAATGACCCGAACAAGACTCAAGTCCACTTATTTTGCTCCGAACAACTCGAAGATGCAATCATTCCCATCCGAACAACTCCTTCAACCCTGACAAATGATCCGAACAACACTCCAGTCCACTGAATTGGATCCGAACAACTCGAAGAAGCAATCTTACTGCTCCGAACAACTCCTTCAACACTGAAAAATGACCCGAACAACACTCTAGTCCATTCAATTGACTCCGAACAACTCGAAGATGCAATCATTCCCCTCCGAACAACTCCTATTACACTGACAAATGATCCGAACAACACTCCAGTCCACTCAATTGCCTGCGAACAACTCGAAGACACAATCATTCCCCTCCGAACAACCCCTTCAATCCTGAAAAATGATCCTAACAACACTCTAGTTTACTCAAATGGCTCCGAACAACTCGAAGACACAATCATTTCCCTCCGATCAACTTCAACCCTGACAAATGATCCGAACAATACTCATGTCCACTCAATTGGCTCCGAACAACTCGAGGAAGCAATCTTACTGCTCCGAACAACTCCTTCAACACTGAAAAATGACCCGAACAACACTCTAGTCCACTTATTTGGCTCCGAACAACTCGAAGATGCAATCATTCCCCTCCGAACAACTCCTTCTTCCCTGACAAATGATCCGAACAACACTCAAGTCCACTTATTTGGCTCCCAACAACGCAAAGAAATAATCTTACTGCTCCTAACAACTCCTTCAACACTGAAAAATGACCCGAACAAGACTCAAGTCCACTTATTTGGCTCCGAACAACTCGAAGATGCAATCATTCCCATCCGAACAACTCCTTCAACCCTGACAAATGATCCGAACAATACTCTAGTTCTCTCAATTGGCTCCGAACAACTCGAAGAAGCAATCTTACTGCTCCGAACAACTCCTTCAACACTGAAAAATGACCCGAACAAAACCCTAGTCCACTTGTTAAACTCTGAACAACTCGAAGATGCAATCATTCCCCTCCGAACAACTCCTTCAACCCTGACAAATAATCTGAACAACACTCCAGTCCACTCAATTGGATCCGAACAACTCGAAGAAGCAATCATTTCCCTCCGAACAACTCCTTCAACACTGAAAAGTGACCCGAACAACACTCTAGTCCACTTATTTGGCTCCGAACAGCTCGAAAATGAAATCACTCACCTCCGAACAACTCCTTCAACCCTGAAAAATGACCCGAACAACACTCTAGCTCACTTATTTGGCTCCAAACAACTCCTTCAACCCTAAAAAATGATCCGAACAACACTCCAGTCCACTCAATTGGCTCCGCACAAATGGAAGACACAATCATTCCCCTCCGAACAACTCCTTCAATCCTGACAAATGATCCGAACAATACTCTGGTTAACTCAATTGGCTCCGAACAACTCAAAGATGCAATCATTTCCCTCCGAACAACTTCAACCCTGACAAATGATCCGAACAAGACTCCAGTCCACTCAATTGGCTCCGAAAAACTCGAAGATGCAATCGTTCCTCTCCGAACAACTCCTTCAAACTGAAAAATGACCCGAACAATACTCTTATCTACTCAATTGCCTCCGAACAACTCGAAGACACAATCATTTCCCTCCGATCAACTTCAACCCTGACAAATGATCCGAACAATACTCTAGTCCACTTATTTGGCTCTGAACAACTCGAAGATGCAATCATTCCCCTCCGAACAACTCCTTCAACCCTGACAAATGATCCGAACAAGACTCAAGTCCACTTATTTTGCTCCGAACAACTCGAAGAAGCAGTCTTACTGCTCCGAACAACTCCTTCAACACTGAAAAATGACCCGAACAAGACTCAAGTCCACTTATTTTGCTCCGAACAACTCGAAGATGCAATCATTCCCATCCGAACAACTCCTTCAACCCTGACAAATGATCCGAACAACACTCCAGTCCACTGAATTGGATCCGAACAACTCGAAGAAGCAATCTTACTGCTCCGAACAACTCCTTCAACACTGAAAAATGACCCGAACAACACTCTAGTCCATTCAATTGACTCCGAACAACTCGAAGATGCAATCATTCCCCTCCGAACAACTCCTATTACACTGACAAATGATCCGAACAACACTCCAGTCTACTCAATTGCCTCCGAACAACTCGAACACACAATCATTCCCCTCCGAACAACCCCTTCAATCCTGACAAATGATCCCAACAATACTCTAGTTCACTCAATTGGCTGTGAACAACTCGAAGACACAATCATTTCCCTCCGATCAACTTCAACCCTGACAAATGATCCGAACAATACTCCAGTCCACTCAATTGGCTCCGACCAACTCGAAGAATCAATCTTACTGCTCCGAACAACTCCTTCAACACTGAAAAATAACCCGAACAACACTCTAGTCCACTTATTTGGCTCCGAACAACTCGAAGATGCAATCATTCCCCTCCGAACAACTCCTTCAACCCTGACAAATAATCCGAACAACACTCCAGTCCACTCAATTGGATCCGAACAACTCGAAGAAGCAATCTTACTGCTCCGAACAACTCCTTCAACACTGAAAAATGACCCGAACAAAACCCTAGTCCACTTGTTAAACTCTGAACAACTCGAAGATGCAATCATTCCCCTCCGAACAACTCCTTCAACCCTGACAAATAATCCGAACAACACTCCAGTCCACTCAATTGGATCCGAACAACTCGAAGAAGCAATCATTCCCCTCCGAACAACTCCTTCAACACTGAAAAGTGACCCGAACAACACTCTAGTCCATTTATTTGGCTCCGAACAGCTCGAAAATGAAATCACTCACCTCCGAACAACTCCTTCAACCCTGAAAAATGACCCGAACAATACTCTAGCTCACTTATTTGGCTCCAAACAACTCCTTCAACCCTAAAAAATGATCCGAACAATACTCTAGTTCACTCAATTGGCAGCGAACAACTCCTTCAACCCTGAAAAAATCCGAACAATACTCTAGTCCACTCAATTGGCAGCGAACAACTCCTTCAACCATGAAAAGTGACCCGAACAACACTCTAGACCACTCAATTGGCTGCGAACAACTCGAAGAAGCAATCTTACTGCTCCGACCAACTTCTTCAACCCTGACAAATGATCCGAACAATACTCTAGTTCACTCAATTAACTCCGAACAACTCAAAGACACAATCATTCCCCTCCGAACAACTTCAACCCTGACAAATGATCCGAACAAGACTCCAGTCCACTCAATTGGCTCCGAAAAACTCGAAGATGCAATCGTTCCTCTCCGAACAACTCCTTCAAACTGAAAAATGACCCGAACAATACTCTTATCTACTCAATTGCCTCCGAACAACTCGAAGACACAATCATTTCCCTCCGATCAACTTCAACCCTGACAAATGATCCGAACAATACTCTAGTCCACTTATTTGGCTCTGAACAACTCGAAGATGCAATCATTCCCCTTCGAAAAACTCCTTCAACACTGAAAAATGACCCGAACAAGACTCAAGTCCACTTATTTTGCTCCGAACAACTCGAAGATGCAATCATTCCCATCCGAACAACTCCTTCAACCCTGACAAATGATCCGAACAACACTCCAGTCCACTGAATTGGATCCGAACAACTCGAAGAAGCAATCTTACTGCTCCGAACAACTCCTTCAACACTGAAAAATGACCCGAACAACACTCTAGTCCATTCAATTGACTCCGAACAACTCGAAGATGCAATCATTCCCCTCCGAACAACTCCTATTACACTGACAAATGATCCGAACAACACTCCAGTCCACACAATTGCCTCCGAACAACTCGAAGACACAATCATTCCCCTCCGAACAACCCCTTCAATCCTGAAAAATGATCCTAACAACACTCTAGTTTACTCAAATGGCTCCGAACAACTCGAAGACACAATCATTTCCCTCCGATCAACTTCAACCCTGACAAATGATCCGAACAATACTCATGTCCACTCAATTGGCTCCGAACAACTCGAGGAAGCAATCTTACTGCTCCGAACAACTCCTTCAACACTGAAAAATGACCCGAACAACACTCTAGTCCACTTATTTGGCTCCGAACAACTCGAAGATGCAATCATTCCCCTCCGAACAACTCCTTCTTCCCTGACAAATGATCCGAACAACACTCCAGTCCACTGAATTGGATCCGAACAACTCGAAGAAGCAATCTTACTGCTCCGAACAACTCCTTCAACACTGAAAAATGACCCGAACAACACTCTAGTCCATTCAATTGACTCCGAACAACTCGAAGATGCAATCATTCCCCTCCGAACAACTCCTTCTTCCCTGACAAATGATCCGAACAACACTCCAGTCCACTGAATTGGATCCGAACAACTCGAAGAAGCAATCTTACTGCTCCGAACAACTCCTTCAACACTGAAAAATGACCCGAACAACACTCTAGTCCATTCAATTGACTGTGAACAACTCGAAGACACAATCATTTCCCTCCGATCAACTTCAACCCTGACAAATGATCCGAACAATACTCCAGTCCACTCAATTGGCTCCGAACAACTCGAGGAAGCAATCTTACTGCTCCTAACAACTCCTTCAACACTGAAAAATGACCCGAACAACACTCTAGTCCACTTATTTGGCTCCGAACAACTCGAAGATGCAATCATTCCCCTCCGAACAACTCCTTCAACCCTGACAAAAATTCCGAACAACACTCCAGTCCACTCAATTGGATCCGAACAACTCGAAGAAGCAATCTTACTGCTCCGAACAACTCCTTCAACACTGAAAAATGACCCGAACAAAACCCTAGTCCACTTGGTAAACTCTGAACAACTCGAAGATGCAATCATTCCCCTCCGAACAACTCCTTCAACCCTGACAAATAATCCGAACAACACTCCAGTCCACTCAATTGGATCCGAACAACTCGAAGAAGCAATCATTCCCCTCCGAACAACTCCTTCAACACTGAAAAGTGACCCGAACAACACTCTAGTCCACTTATTTGGCTCCGAAGAGCTCGAAAATGAAATCACTCACCTCCGAACAACTCCTTCAACCCTGAAAAATGACCCGAACAATACTCTAGCTCACTTATTTGGCTCCAAACAACTCCTTCAACCCTAAAAAATGATCCGAACAATACTCTAGTTCACTCAATTGGCAGCGAACAACTCCTTCAACCCTGAAAAAATCCGAACAATACTCTAGTCCACTCAATTGGCAGCGAACAACTCCTTCAACCATGAAAAGTGACCCGAACAACACTCTAGTCCACTCAATTGGCTGCGAACAACTCGAAGAAGCAATCTTACTGCTCCGACCAACTTCTTCAACCCTGACAAATGACCCGAACAATACTCTAGTTCACTCAATTAACTCCGAACAACTCGAAGACACAATCATTCCCCTCCGAAGACTCCTTTAACCCTGACAAATTATCCGAACAACACCCTAGTTCACTCAATTGGCTCCGAACAACTCATTCAACACTAAAAAATGTTCCGAACAATACTCTAATCCACTTGATTGGCTTCGAACAACTCGAAAATGCAATCGCACCTCTCTGAACAACTCCTTCTTCCCTGACAAATGATCCGAACAATACTCTAGTTCACTCAATTGGCTCCGAACAACTCAAAGATGCAATCATTTCCCTCCGAACAACTCCTTTAACCTTGACAAATGATCCGAACAATTCTCTAGTTCACTCAATTGGCTCCGAACTACTCGAAGATGCAATCATTCCCCTCCGAACAACTTCAACCCTGACAAATGATCCGAACAACACTCCAGTCCACTCAATTGGCTCCGAACAACTCGAAGAAGGAATCTTACTGCTCCGAACAACTCCTTCAACACTGAAAAGTGAGCCGAACAAAACTCTAGTCTACTTATTTGGCTCCCAACAACTCGAAAATGCAATCAATCACCTCCGAACAACTCCTTCAACCCTGAAAAATGATCCGAACAATACTCTAGCTCACTTTTATGGCCTCCGAACAACTCCTTCAACCCTAAGAAAAGGATTCGAACAATACTCTAGTTCACTCAATTGGCAGCAAACAACTTCTTCAACCCTGAAAAGTGACCCGAACAAGAATGTAGTCCACTCAATTGGCTCCGGAAAACTCGAAGAAGCAATCTTACTGCTCCGAACAACTCCTTCAACACTGAACAATGACCCGAACAAAACTCCAGTCCACTCAATTGACTCCGAACAACTCGAAGATGCAATCATACTGCTCCGAACAACTCCTTCAACCCTGAAAAATGACCCGAACAATACTCTAGTCCACTCAATTAACTCCGACAACTCGAAGAAGCAATCTTACTGCTCTAAACATCTCCATCAACACTGAAAAATGACCCGAACAACGCTCTAATCCACTCGTTTGGCTCCGAACAACTCGAAGATGCAATCATTCCCCTAAGAACAACTCCTTCAACCCTGACAAATGATCCGAACAACACTCCAGTCCACTCAATTGGATCCAAACAACTCGAGGAAGCAATCTTACTGCTCCGAACAACTTCAACCCTGACAAATGATCCGTACAATACTCTAGTCAATTCAATTCACTCCGAACAACTCGAAGATGCAGTCATTCCCCTCCGAACAACTCATTCAACCCTAAAAATGACCCCAACAATACTCTAGTTCACTCAATTGGCTCCGAACAACTCGAAGAAGCAATCTTACTGCTCCGAACAACTGCTTCAACACTGAAAAATGATCCGAACAATACTCTAGTGCACTCAATTGTATCCGAACAACTCGAAGATGCAATCACTCACCTCCGAACAACTCCTTCAACACTGAAAAATGATCCGAACAAGACTTTAGTCCACATATTTGGCTCCGAACAACTCGAAGATGCAATCATTCCCATCCGAACAACTCCTTCAACCCTGACAAATGATCCGAACATAACTCAAGTCCACTCAGTTGGATCCGAACAACTCGAAGAAGCAATCTTACTGCTCCAAACAACTCCTTCAACACTGAAAAATGACCCGAACAACACTCTAGTCAATTCAATTCACTCCGAACAACTCGAAGATGCAGTCATTCCCCTCCGAACAACTCATTCAACCCTAAAAAATGACCCCAACAATACTCTAGTTCACTCAATTGGCTCCGAACAACTCAAAGAAGCAATCTTACTGCTCCGAACAACTGCTTCAACACTGAAAAATGATCCGAACAATACTCTAGTGCACTCAATTGTATCCGAACAACTCGAAGATGCAATCACTCACCTCCGAACAACTCCTTCAACACTGAAAAATGATCCGAACAAGACTTTAGTCCACATATTTGGCTCCGAACAACTCTAAGATGCAATCATTCCCATCCGAACAACTCCTTCAACCCTGAAAAAATCCGAACAATACTCTAGTTCACTCAATTGGCAGCGAACAACTCCTTCAACCATGAAAAGTGACCCGAACAACACTCTAGTCCATTCAATTGACTCCGAACAACTCGAAGATGCAATCATTCCCCTCCGAACAACTCCTTTAACCCTGACAAATGATCCGAATAATACTCTAGTTCACTCAATTAACTCCGAACAACTCGAAGACACAATCACTCCCCTCCGAAGACTCCTTTAACCCTGACAAATGATCCGAACAATACTCTAGTTCACTCAATTGGCTCCGAACAACTCATTCAACACTAAAAAATGTTCCGAACAATACTCTTGTCCACTTGATTGGCCCCGAACAACTCGAAAATGCAATCGTTCCTCTCCGAACAACTCCTTCTTCCCTGACAACTATTCCGAACAACACTCCAGTCCACTCAATTGGCTCCGAACAACTCGAAGACACAATCATTCCCCTCCGAACAACTCCTTCAATCCTGAAAAATGATCCGAACAACACTCTAGTCCATTCAATTGACTCCGAACAACTCGAAGACACAATTATTCCCCTCCGAACAACTCCTTTAACCTTGACAAATGATCCGAACAATACTCTAGTTCACTCAATTGGCTCCGAACTACTCGAAGATGCAATCATTCCCCTCCGAACAACTTCAACCCTGACAAATGATCCGAACAACACTCCAGTCCACTCAATTGGCTCCGAACAACTCGAAGAAGCAATCTTACTGCTCCGAACAACTCCTTCAACACTGAAAAGTGACCCGAACAACACTCTAGTCTACTTATTTGGCTCCGAACAACTCGAAAATGCAATCACTCACCTCCGAACAACTCCTTCAACACTGAAAAATGATCCAAACAATACTCTAGCTCACTTATTTGGCTCCGAACAACTCCTTCAACCCTAAGAAAAGGATTCGAACAATACTCTAGTTCACTCAATTGGCAGCAAACAACTTCTTCAACCCTGAAAAGTGACCCGAACAAGAATCTAGTCCACTCAATTGGCTCCGAAAAACTCAAAGAAGCAATCTTACTGCTCCGAACAACTCCTTCAACACTGAAAAATGACCCGAACAACACTCTACTCCACTTGATTGGCTCTGAACAACTCGAAATTGCAATCGTTCCTCTCCGAACAACTCCTTTAACCCTGACAAATAAACCGAACAACACTCCAGTCCACTCAATTGGCAGCGAACAACACGAAGACACAATCATTCCCCTCCGAACAACTCCTCCAATCATGAAAAATGACCCGAACAACACTCTAGTCCATTCAATTGACTCCGAACAACTCGAAGATGCAATCATTCCCCTCCGAACAACTCCTTTAACCCTGACAAATGATCCGAATAATACTCTAGTCCTCTCAATTAACTCCGAACAACTCGAAGACACAATCATTCCCCTCCGAAGACTCCTTTAACCCTGACAAATGATCCGAACAATACTCTAGTTCACTCAATTGGCTCCGAACAACTCCTTCAACACTAAAAAATGTTCCGAACAATACTCTAGTCCACTTGATTGGCCCCGAACAACTCGAAAATGCAATCGTTCCTCGCCGAACAACTCTTTCTTCCCTGACAACTGATCCGAACAACACTCCAGTCCACTCAATTGGCTCCGAACAACTCGAAGACACAATCATTCCCCTCCGAACAACTCCTTCAATCCTGAAAAATGATCCGAACAACACTCTAGTCCATTCAATTGACTCCGAACAACTCGAAGACACAATTATTCCCCTCCGAACAACTTCAACCCTAAAAATGATCCGAACAATACTCTAGTTCACTCAATTGGCTCCGAACAACTCGAAGAACCAATCTTACTGCTCCGAACAACTCCTTCAACACTGAAAAATGATCCGAATAATACTCTAGTTCACTCAATTGGCAGCGAACAACTCCTTCAACCCTAAAAAGTGACCCGAAAAACACTCAAGTCCACTCAATTGGCAGCAAACAACTCCTTCAACCCTGAAAAGTGACCCCAACAAGAATCTAGTCCACTCAATTGGCTCCGAAAAACTCGAAGAAGCAATCTTACTGCTCCGAACAACTCCTTCAACACTGAACAATGACCCGAACAAAACTCCAGTCCACTCAATTGACTCCGAACAACTTGAAGATGCAATCATACTGCTCCGAACAACTCCTTCTTCCCTGAAAAATGACCCGAACAATACTCTAGTCCACTCAATTAACTCCGACAACTCGAAGAAGCAGTCTTACTGCTCCAAACATCTCCATCAACACTGAAAAATGATCCGAACAACACTCTAGTCCACTTGTTTGGCTCCGAACAACTCGAAGAAGCAATCTTACTGCTCTAAACATCTCCATCAACACTGAAAAATGACCCGAACAACACTCTAGTCCACTTGTGTGGCTCCGAACAACTCGAAGATGCAATCATTCCCCTAAGAACAACTCCTTCAACCCTGACAAATGATCCGAACAACACTCCAGTCCACTCAATTGGATCCAAACAACTCGATGAAGCAATCTTACTGCTCCTAACAACTCCTGCAACCCTGACAAATGATCCGAACAATACTCTAGTGCACTCAATTGTATCCGAACAACTCGAAGATGCAATCATTCCCATCCGAACAACTCCTTCAACCCTGACAAATGATCCGAACAAAACTCAAGTCCACTCAGTTGGATCCGAACAACTCGAAGAAGCAATCTTACTGCTCCAAACAACTCCTTCAACACTGAAAAATGACCCGAACAACACTCTAGTCAATTCAATTCACTCCGAACAACTCGAAGATGCAATCATTCCCCTCCGAACAACTCATTCAACCCTAAAAATGACCCCAACAATACTCTAGTTCACTCAATTGGCTCCGAACAACTCGAAGAAGCAATCTTACTGCTCCGAACAACTGCTTCAACACTGAAAAATGATCCGAACAATACTCTAGTGCACTCAATTGTATCCGAACAACTCGAAGATGCAATCATTCCCATCCGAACAACTCCTTCAACACTGAAAAATGATCCGAACAAGACTTTAGTCCACATATTTGGCTCCGAACAACTCGAAGATGCAATCATTCCCATCCGAACAACTCCTTCAACCCTGAAAAAATCCGAACAATACTCTAGTTCACTCAATTGGCAGCGAACAACTCCTTCAACCATGAAAAGTGACCCGAACAACACTCTAGTCCATTCAATTGACTCCGAACAACTCGAAGATGCAATCATTCCCCTCCGAACAACTCCTTTAACCCTGACAAATGATCCGAATAATACTCTAGTCCTCTCAATTAACTCCGAACAACTCGAAGACACAATCATTCCCCTCCGAAGACTCCTTTTACCCTGACAAATGATCCGAACAATACTCTAGTTCACTCAATTGGCCCCGAACAACTCATTCAACACTAAAAAATGTTCCGAACAATACTCTAGTCCACTTGATTGGCCCCGAACAACTCGAAAATGCAATCGTTCCTCTCCGAACAACTCCTTCTTCCCTGACAACTGATCCGAACAACACTCCAGTCCACTCAATTGGCTCCGAACAACTCGAAGACACAATCATTCCCCTCCGAACAACTCCTTCAATCCTGAAAAATGATCCGAACAACACTCTAGTCCATTCAATTGACTCCGAACAACTCGAAGACACAATTATTCCCCTCCGAACAACTCCATTAACCTTGACAAATGATCCGAACAATACTCTAGTTCACTCAATTGGCTCCGAACTACTCGAAGATGCAATCATTCCCCTCCGAAAACTTCAACCCTGACAAATGATCCGAACAACACTCCAGTCCACTCAATTGGCTCCGAACAACTCGAAGAAGCAATCTTACTGCTCCGAACAACTCCTTCAACACTGAAAAGTGACCCGAACAACACTCTAGTCTACTTATTTGGCTCCAAACAACTCGAAAATGAGATCACTCACCTCCGAACAACTCCTTCAACCCTGAAAAATGATCCGAACAATACTCTAGCTCACTTATTTGGCTCCGAACAACTCCTTCAACCCTAAGAAAAGGATTCGAACAATACTCTAGTTCACTCAATTGGCAGCAAACAACTTCTTCAACCCTGAAAAGTGAACCGAACAAGAATCTAGTCCACTCAATTGGCTCCGAAAAACTCAAAGAAGCAATCTTACTGCTCCGAACAACTCCTTCAACACTGAAAAATGACCCGAACAACACTCTACTCCACTTGATTGGCTCCGAACAACTCGAAATTGCAATCGTTCCTCTCCGAACAACTCCTTCAACCCTGACAAATAAACCGAACAACACTCCAGTCCACTCAATTGGCAGCGAACAACACGAAGACACAATCATTCCCCTCCGAACAACTCCTTCAATCATGAAAAATGACCCGAACAACACTCTAGTCCATTCAATTGACTCCGAACAACTCGAAGATGCAATCATTCCCCTCCGAACAACTCCTTTAACCCTGACAAATGATCCGAACAATACTCTAGTCCACTCAATTGGCTCCGAACAACTCGAAGATGCAATCATTCCCCTCCGAACAACTTCAACACTGACAAATGATCCGAACAATACTCTAGTCCACTCAATTGGCTCCAAACAACTCGAAGAACCAATCTAACTGCTCCGAACAACTCCTTCAACACTAAAAAATGATCCGAATAATACTCTAGTTCACTCAATTGGCAGCGAACAACTCCTTCAACCCTGAAAAGTGACCCGAACAACACTCTAGTCCACTCAATTGGCTCCGAACAACTCGAAGAAGCAATCTTACTGCCCCGAACAACTCCTTCAACACTGAAAAGAGACCCGAACAACACTCTAGTCTACTTATTTGGCTCCGAACAACTCGAAAATGCAATCACTCACCTCCGAACAACTCCTTCAACCCTCAAAAATGATCCAAACAATACTCTAGCTTACTTATTTGGCTCCGAACAACTCCTTCAACCCTAAAAAATGATCCGAACAATACTCTAGTCCACTCAATTGACTCCGAACAACTCGAAGACACAATTATTCCCCTCCGAACAACTTCAACCCTGACAAATGATCCGAACAATACTCTAGTCCACTCAATTGGCTCCGAACAACTCGAAGAACCAATCTTACTGCTCCGAACAACTCCTTCAACACTGAAAAATGATCCGAATAATAGTCTAGCTCACTCAATTGGCAGCGAACAACTCCTTCAACCCTAAAAAGTGACCCGAACAACACTCAAGTCCACTCAATTGGCAGCAAACAACTCCTTCAACCCTGAAAAGTGACCCGAACAAGAATCTAGTCCACTCAATTGGCTCCGAAAAACTCGAAGAAGCAATCTTACTGCTCCGAACAACTCCTTCAACACTGAACAATGACCCGAACAAAACTCCAGTCCACTCAATTGACTCCGAACAACTCGAAGATGCAATCATACTGCTCCGAACAACTCCTTCTTCCCTGAAAAATGACCCGAACAATACTCTAGTCCACTCAATTAACTCCGACAACTCGAAGAAGCAGTCTTACTGCTCCAAACATCTCCATCAACACTGAAAAATGATCCGAACAACACTCTAGTCCACTTGTTTGGCTCCGAACAACTCGAAGAAGCAATCTTACTGCTCTAAACATCTCCATCAACACTGAAAAATGACCCGAACAACACTCTAGTCCACTTGTGTGGCTCCGAACAACTCGAAGATGCAATCATTCCCCTAAGAACAACTCCTTCAACCCTGACAAATGATCCGAACAACACTCCAGTCCACTCAATTGGATCCAAACAACTCGATGAAGCAATCTTACTGCTCCTAACAACTCCTGCAACCCTGACAAATGATCCGAACAATACTCTAGTGCACTCAATTGTATCCGAACAACTCGAAGATGCAATCATTCCCATCCGAACAACTCCTTCAACCCTGACAAATGATCCGAACAAAACTCAAGTCCACTCAGTTGGATCCGAACAACTCGACGAAGCAATCTTACTGCTCCAAACAACTCCTTCAACACTGAAAAATGACCCGAACAACACTCTAGTCAATTCAATTCACTCCAAACCACTCGAAGATGCAATCATTCCCCTCCGAACAACTCATTCAACCCTAAAAATGACCCCAACAATACTCTAGTTCACTCAATTGGCTCCGAACAACTCAAAGAAGCAATCTTACTGCTCCGAACAACTGCTTCAACACTGAAAAATGATCCGAACAATACTCTAGTGCACTCAATTGTATCCGAACAACTCGAAGATGCAATCATTCCCATCCGAACAACTCCTTCAACACTGAAAAATGATCCGAACAAGACTTTAGTCCACATATTTGGCTCCGAACAACTCGAAGATGCAATCATTCCCATCCGAACAACTCCTTCAACCCTGAAAAAATCCGAACAATACTCTAGTTCACTCAATTGGCAGCGAACAACTCCTTCAACCATGAAAAGTGACCCGAACAACACTCTAGTCCATTCAATTGACTCCGAACAACTCGAAGATGCAATCATTCCCCTCCGAACAACTCCTTTAACCCTGACAAATGATCCGAATAATACTCTAGTCCTCTCAATTAACTCCGAACAACTCGAAGACACAATCATTCCCCTCCGAAGACTCCTTTTACCCTGACAAATGATCCGAACAATACTCTAGTTCACTCAATTGGCCCCGAACAACTCATTCAACACTAAAAAATGACCCGAACAACACTCTACTCCACTTGATTGGCTCCGAACAACTCGAAAATGCAATCGTTCCTCTCCGAACAACTCCTTCTTCCCTGACAACTGATCCGAACAACACTCCAGTCCACTCAATTGGCTCCGAACAACTCGAAGACACAATCATTCCCCTCCGAACAACTCCTTCAATCCTGAAAAATGATCCGAACAACACTCTAGTCCATTCAATTGACTCCGAACAACTCGAAGACACAATTATTCCCCTCCGAACAACTCCATTAACCTTGACAAATGATCCGAACAATACTCTAGTTCACTCAATTGGCTCCGAACTACTCGAAGATGCAATCATTCCCCTCCGAAAACTTCAACCCTGACAAATGATCCGAACAATACTCTAGTCCACTCAATTGGCTCCAAACAACTCGAAGAACCAATCTAACTTCTCCGAACAACTCCTTCAACACTAAAAAATGATCCGAATAATACTCTAGTTCACTCAATTGGCAGCGAACAACTCCTTCAACCCTGAAAAGTGACCCGAACAACACTCTAGTCCACTCAATTGGCTCCGAACAACTCGAAGAAGCAATCTTACTGCCCCGAACAACTCCTTCAACACTGAAAAGAGACCCGAACAACACTCTAGTCTACTTATTTGGCTCCGAACAACTCGAAAATGCAATCACTCACCTCCGAACAACTCCTTCAACCCTCAAAAATGATCCAAACAATACTCTAGCTCACTTATTTGGCTCCGAACAACTCCTTCAACCCTAAAAAATGATCCGAACAATACTCTAGTCCACTCAATTGGCATCGAACAACTCCTTCAACCCTGAAAAGTGACCCCAACAAACCTCTAGTCCACTCAATTGGCTCCGAACAACTCGAAGAAGCAATCTTACTGCTCCGAACAACTCCTTCAACACTGAAAAATGACCCGAACAACACTCTAGTCCACTGATTGGCTCCGAACAACTCGAAGATGCAATCATTCCCCTCCGAACAACTCCTTCTTCCCTGGCAAATGATCCAAACAACACTCCAGTCCACTCAATTGGATCCGAACAACTCAAAGAAGCAATCTTACTGCTCCGAACAACTCCTTCAACACTGAAAAATGACCCGAACAAGACTCAAGTCCGCTTATTTGACTCCGAACAACTCGCAGATGCAATCATTCCCCTCCGAACAACTCCTTCAACCCTGAAAAAGGATCTAAACAATACTCTAGTTCACTCAATTGGCTGCGAACAACTCGTAGAAGCAATCGTTCCTCTCCGAACAACTCCTTCTTCCCTGATAAATGATCCGAACAACACTCCAGTCCACTCAATTGGCTCCGCACAAATGGAAGACACAATCATTCCCCTCCGAACAACTCCTTTAATCCTGACAAATGATCCGAACAATACTCTAGTTCACTGAATTGGCTCCGAACAACTCGAAGATGCAATCATTCCCCCTCCGAAACACTTCAACCCTGACAAATGATCCGAACAATACTCTAGTCCACTCAATTGGCTCCGAACAACTCGAAGATGCAATCATTCCCCTCCGAACAACTTCAACCCTGACAAATGATCCGAACAATACTCTAGTTCACTCAATTGGCAGCGAACAACTCCTTCAACCCTGAAAAGTGACCCGAACAATACTCTAGTTCACTCAATTGGCATCGAACAACTCCTTTAACCCTGACAAATAAACCGAACAACACTCCAGTCCACTCAATTGACTCCGAACAACTCGAAGATGCAATCATTCCCCCCCGAACAACTCTTTCAACCCTAAAAAATGATCCGAACAATACTCTAGTTCACTCAATTGGCAGCGAACAACTCCTTCAACCCTGAAAAGTGACCCGAACAACACTCTAGTCAACTTGTTTGGCTCCGAACAACTCGAAGATGCAATCATTCCCCTCCGAACAACTCCTTTAACCCTGACAAATGATCCGAACAATACTCTAGTTCACTTATTTGGCTCCGAAAGACTCGAAAATGCAATCACTCACCTCCGAACAACTCCTTCAACCCTGAAAAATGATCCGAGCAGAACTCTAGCTCACTTATTTGGCTCCGAACAACTCCTTCAACCCTAAAAAATGATCCGAACAATACTATAGTTCACTCAATTGGCAGCGAACAACTCCTTCAACCCTGAAAAGTGACCCGAACAAGACTCTAGTCCACTCAATTGGCTCCGAACAACTCGAAGAAGCAATCTTACTGCTCCGAACAACTCCTTCAACACTGAAAAGTGACCCGAACAACACTCTAGTCTACTTATTTGGCTCCGAACAACTCGAAAATGCAATCACTCACCTCCGAACAACTCCTTCAACCCTGAAAAATTATCCGAACAATACTCTAGCTCACCTATTTGGCTCCGAACAACTCCTTCAACCCTAAAAAATGATCCGAACAATACTCTAGTCCACTCAATTGGCTTCGAAAAGCTCGAAGAAGCAATCTTACAGCTCCGAACAACTCCTTCAACACTGAAAAATTACCCGAACAACAATCTAGTCCACTGATTGGCAGCGAACAACTCGAAAAAGCAATCGTTCCTCTCCGAACAACTCCTTCATTCATGAAAAATGACCCGAACAACACTCTAGTCCATTCAATTGACTCCGAACAACTCAAAGATGCAATCATTCCCCTCCGAACAACTCCTTTAACCCTGACAAATGATCCGAACAATACTCTAGTCCACTCAATTGGCTCCGAACAACTCAAAGATGCAATCATTCCCCTCCGAACAACTTCAACCCTGACAAATAATCCGAACAATACTCTAGTCCACTCAATTGTCTCCGAACAACTCGAAGAAGCAATCTTACTGCTCCGAACAACTCCTTCAACCCTAAAGAATGATCCGAACAATACTCTAGTTCACTCAATTGGCTCCGAACAACTTCTTCAACCCTGAAAAATGATCCGAACAATACTCTAGCTCACTTATTTGGCTCCGAACAACTCCTTTAACCCTAAAAAATGATCCGAACAATACTCTAGTTCGCTCAATTGGCAGCGAACAACTCCTTCAACCCTGAAGAGTGACCCGAACAACACTCTAGTCCACTCAATTGGCTCCGAACAACTCGAAGATGCAATCATTCCCCTCTGAACAACTCCTTTAACCCTGACAAATGATCCGAACAATACTCTAGTTCACTCAATTGGCTCCGAACAACTCGAAGATGCAATCATTCCCCCTCCGAACAACTTCAACCCTGACAAATAATCCGAACAATACTCTAGTCCACTCAATTGGCTCCGAACAACTCGAAGATGCAATCATTCCCCTCCGAGCAAGTTCAACCCTGACAAATGATCCGAAAAATACTTTAGTTCACTCAATTGGCAGCGAACAACTCCTTCAACCCTGAAAAGTGACCCAAACAATACTCTAGTTCACTCAATTGGCATCGAACAACTCCTTTAACCCTGACAAATAAACCGAACAACACTCCAGTCCACTCAATTGGCTCCGAACAACTCGAAGATGCAATCATTCCCCCCCGAACAACTCCTTCAACCCTGAAAAATGATCCGAACAATACTCTAGTTCACTCAATTGGCAGCGAACAACTCCTTCAACCCTGAAAAGTGACCCGAACAAGACTCTAGTCCACTCAATTGGCTCCGAACAACTCGAAGAAGCAATCTTACTGCTCCGAACAACTCCTTCAACACTGAAAAGTGACCCGAACAACACTCTAGTCTACTTATTTGGCTCCGAACAACTCGAAAATGCAATCACTCACCTCCGAACAACTCCTTCAACCCTTAAAAATGATCCGAACAATACTGTAGCACACTTATTTAACTCCAAACATCTCCTTCAACCCTAAAAAATGATCCGAACAATACTCTAGTTCACTCAATGGGCAGCGAACAACTCCTTCAACCCTGAAAAGTGACCCGAACAACACTCTAGTCCACTCAATTGGCTCCGAAAAGCTCGAAGAAGCAATCTTACTGCTCCGAACAAATCCTTCAACACTGAAAAATGACCCGAACAACACTCTAGTCCACTGATTGGCTCCGAACAACTCGAAAATGCAATCGTTCCTCTCCGAACAACTCCTTCATTCATGAAAAATGACCCGAACAACACTCTAGTCCATTCAATTGGCTCCGAACAACTCGAAGAAGCAATCGTTTCTCTCCGAACAACTCCTTCTTTCATGACAAATGATCCGAACAACACTCCAGTCCACTCAAATAGCTCCGAATAACTGGCAGACACAATGATTCCCCTCCGAACAACTCCTTCAATCATGAAAAATGACCCGGACAACACTCTAGTCCATTCAATTGACTCCGAACAAGTCCTTTAACCCTGACAAATCATCCGAACAATACTCTAGTTCACTCAATTGGCTCCGAAAAACTCGAAGATGCAATCATACCCCTCCGAACAACTCCTTTAACCCTGACAAATGATCCGAACAATACTCTAGTCCACTCAATTGGCTCCGAACTACTCGAAGAAGCAATCATTCCCCTCCGAACAACTTCAACCCTGACAAATGATCCGAACAATACTCTAGTCCACTCAATATGCTCCGAACAACGCGAAGAAGCAATCTTACTGCTCCGAACAACTCTTTCAACCCTGAAAAATGATCCGAACAATACTCTAGTCCACTCAATTGGCTCCGAGCAACTCGAAGAAGCAACCTTACTGCTCCGAACAACTCCTTCAACACTGAAAAGTGACCCGAACAATACTCTAGCACACTTATTTAACTCCAAACATCTCCTTCAACCCTAAAAAATGATCCGAACAATACTCTAGTTCACTCAATGGGCAGCGAACAACTCCTTCAACCCTGAAAAGTGACCCGAACAACACTCTAGTCCACTCAATTGGCTCCGAAAAGCTCGAAGAAGCAATCTTACTGCTCCGAACAAATCCTTCAACACTGAAAAATGACCCGAAAAACACTCTAGTCCACTGATTGGCTCCGAACAACTCGAAAATGCAATCGTTCCTCTCCGAACAACTCCTTCATTAATGAAAAATGACCCGAACAACACTCTAGTCCATTCAATTGGCTCCGAACAACTCGAAGAAGCAATCGTTCCTCTCCGAACAACTCCTTCTTCCATGACAAATGATCCGAACAACACTCCAGTCCACTCAAATAGCTCCGAATAACTGGCAGACACAATGATTCCCCTCCGAACAACTCCTTCAATCATGAAAAATGACCCGAACAACACTCTAGTCCATTCAATTGACTCCGAACAACTCCTTTAACCCTGACAAATCATCCGAACAATACTCTAGTTCACTCAATTGGCTCCGAAAAACTCGAAGATGCAATCATACCCCTCCGAACAACTCCTTTAACCCTGACAAATGATCCGAACAATACTCTAGTCCACTCAATTGGCTCCGAACTACTCGAAGAAGCAATCATTCCCCTCCGAACAACTTCAACCCTGACAAATGATCCGAACAATACTCTAGTCCACTCAATATGCTCCGAACAACTCGAAGAAGCAATCTTACTGCTCCGAACAACTCTTTCAACCCTGAAAAATGATCCGAACAATACTCTAGTTCACTCAATTGGCAGCGAACAACTCCTTCAACCCTGAAAAGTGACCCGAACAACATTCTAGTCCACTCAATTGGCTCCGAACAACTCGAAGAAGCAACCTTACTGCTCCGAACAACTCCTTCAACACTGAAAAGTGACCCGAACAACACTCTAGTCTACTTATTTGGCTCCGAACAACTCGAAAATGCAATCACTCACCTCCGAACAACTCCTTCAACCCTGAAAAATGATCCGAACAATACTCTAGTTCACTCAATTGGCATCGAACAACTCCTTCAATCCTGAAAAGTGACCCGAACAAGACTCTAGTCCACTCAATTGGCTCCTAAAAACTCGAAGAAGCAATCTTACTGCTCCGAACAACTCCTTTAACCCTGACAAATGATCCGAACAATACTCTAGTTCACTCAATTGGCTCCGAACAACTCGAAGATGCAACCTTACTGCTCCGAACAACTCCTTCAACACTGAAAAGTGACCCGAACAATACTCTAGCACACTTATTTAACTCCAAACATCTCCTTCAACCCTAAAAAATGATCCGAACAATACTCTAGTTCACTCAATGGGCAGCGAACAACTCCTTCAACCCTGAAAAGTGACCCGAACAACACTCTAGTCCACTCAATTGGCTCCGAAAAGCTCGAAGAAGCAATCTTACTGCTCCGAACAAATCCTTCAACACTGAAAAATGACCCGAAAAACACTCTAGTCCACTGATTGGCTCCGAACAACTCGAAAATGCAATCGTTCCTCTCCGAACAACTCCTTCATTAATGAAAAATGACCCGAACAACACTCTAGTCCATTCAATTGGCTCCGAACAACTCGAAGAAGCAATCGTTCCTCTCCGAACAACTCCTTCTTCCATGACAAATGATCCGAACAACACTCCAGTCCACTCAAATAGCTCCGAATAACTGGCAGACACAATGATTCCCCTCCGAACAACTCCTTCAATCATGAAAAATGACCCGAACAACACTCTAGTCCATTCAATTGACTCCGAACAACTCCTTTAACCCTGACAAATCATCCGAACAATACTCTAGTTCACTCAATTGGCTCCGAAAAACTCGAAGATGCAATCATACCCCTCCGAACAACTCCTTTAACCCTGACAAATGATCCGAACAATACTCTAGTCCACTCAATTGGCTCCGAACTACTCGAAGAAGCAATCATTCCCCTCCGAACAACTTCAACCCTGACAAATGATCCGAACAATACTCTAGTCCACTCAATATGCTCCGAACAACTCGAAGAAGCAATCTTACTGCTCCGAACAACTCTTTCAACCCTGAAAAATGATCCGAACAATACTCTAGTTCACTCAATTGGCAGCGAACAACTCCTTCAACCCTGAAAAGTGACCCGAACAACATTCTAGTCCACTCAATTGGCTCCGAACAACTCGAAGAAGCAACCTTACTGCTCCGAACAACTCCTTCAACACTGAAAAGTGACCCGAACAACACTCTAGTCTACTTATTTGGCTCCGAACAACTCGAAAATGCAATCACTCACCTCCGAACAACTCCTTCAACCCTGAAAAATGATCCGAACAATACTCTAGTTCACTCAATTGGCATCGAACAACTCCTTCAATCCTGAAAAGTGACCCGAACAAGACTCTAGTCCACTCAATTGGCTCCTAAAAACTCGAAGAAGCAATCTTACTGCTCCGAACAACTCCTTTAACCCTGACAAATGATCCGAACAATACTCTAGTTCACTCAATTGGCTCCGAACAACTCGAAGATGCAATCATTCCCCTCCGAACAACTTCAACCCTGAAAAGTGACCCGAACAACATTCTAGTCCACTCAATTGGCTCCGAGCAACTCGAAGAAGCAACCTTACTGCTCCGAACAACTCCTTCAACACTGAAAAGTGACCCGAACAATACTCTAGCACACTTATTTAACTCCAAACATCTCCTTCAACCCTAAAAAATGATCCGAACAATACTCTAGTTTACTCAATGGGCAGTTAACAACTCCTTCAACCCTGAAAAGTGACCCGAACAACACTCTAGTCCACTCAATTGGCTCCGAAAAGCTCGAAGAAGCAATCTTACTGCTCCGAACAAATCCTTCAACACTGAAAAATGACCCGAACAACACTCTAGTCCACTGATTGGCTCCGAACAACTCGAAAATGCAATCGTTCCTCTCCGAACAACTCCTTCATTCATGAAAAATGACCCGAACAACACTCTATTCCATTCAATTGGCTCCGAACAACTCGAAGAAGCAATCGTTCCACTCCGAACAACTCCTTCTTCCATGACAAATGATCCGAACAACACTCCAGTCCACTCAAATAGCTCCGAATAACTGGCAGACACAATGATTCCCCTCCGAACAACTCCTTCAATCATGAAAAATGACCCGAACAACACTCTAGTCCATTCAATTGACTCCGAACAAGTCCTTTAACCCTGACAAATCATCCGAACAATACTCTAGTTCACTCAATTGGCTCCGAAAAACTCGAAGATGCAATCATACCCCTCCGAACAACTCCTTTAACCCTGACAAATGATCCGAACAATACTCTAGTCCACTCAATTGGCTCCGAACTACTCGAAGAAGCAATCATTCCCCTCCGAACAACTTCAACCCTGACAAATGATCCGAACAATACTCTAGTCCACTCAATATGCTCCGAACAACTCGAAGAAGCAATCTTACTGCTCCGAACAACTCTTTCAATCCTGAAAAATGATCCGAACAATACTCTAGTTCACTCAATTGGCAGCGAACAACTCCTTCAACCCTGAAAAGTGACCCGAACAACATTCTAGTCCACTCAATTGGCTCCGAACAACTCGAAGAAGCAACCTTACTGCTCCGAACAACTCCTTCAACACTGAAAAGTGACCCGAACAACACTCTAGTCTACTTATTTGGCTCCGAACAACTCGAAAATGCAATCACTCACCTCCGAACAACTCCTTCAACCCTGAAAAATGATCCGAACAATACTCAAGCTCACTTCTTTGGCTCCGAACAACTCCTTTAACCCTAAAAAATAATCCGAACAATACTCTAGTTCACTCAATTGGCATCGAACAACTCCTTCAATCCTGAAAAGTGACCCGAACAAGACTCTAGTCCACTCAACTGGCTCCGAAAAACTCGAAGAAGCAATCTTACTGCTCCGAACAACTCCTTTAACCCTGACAAATGATCCGAACAATACTCTAGTTCACTCAATTGGCTCCGAACAACTCGAAGATGCAATCATTCACCTCCGAACAACTCCTTTAACCCTGACAAATGATCCGAACAATACTCTAGTCCACTCAATTGTCTCCGAACAACTCGAAGAAGCAATCTTACTGCTCCGAACAACTCCTTCAACCCTGAAGAATGATCCGAACAATACTCTAGTTCACTCAATTGGCAGCGAACAACTCCTTCAACCCTAAAAAATGATCCGAACAACACTCTAGTCCACTCAATTGGCTCCGAAAAGCTCGAAGAAGCAATCTTACTGCTCCGAACAACTACTTCAACACTGAAAAATGACCCGAACAACACTCTAGTCCACTGATTGGCTGCGAACAACTCGAAAATGCAATCGTTCCTCTCCGAACAACTCCTTCATTCATCAAAAATGACCCGAACAACACTCTAGTCCATTCAATTGACTCCGAACAACTCGAAGATGCAATCATTCCCCTCTGAACAACTCCTTTAACCCTGACAAATGATCCGAACAATACTCTAGTTCACTCAATTGGCTCCGAACAACTCGAAGATGCAATCATTCCCCTCCGAACAACTTCAACCCTGACAAATGATCCGAACAATACTCTAGTCCACTCAATTGGCTCCGAACAACTCGAAGAACCAATCTTACTGCTCCGAACAACTCCTTCAACCCTGAAAAATGATCCGAACAATACTCTAGTTCACTCAATTGGCAGCGAACAACTCCTTCAACCCTGAAAAGTGACCCGAACAACACTCTAGTCCACTCAATTGGCTCCGAACAACTCGAAGAAGCAATCTTACTGCTCCGAACAACTCCTTCAACACTGAAAAGTGACCCGAACAACACTCTAGTCTACTTATTTGGCTCTGAACAACTCGAAAATGCAATAACTCACCTCCGAACAACTCCTTCAACCCTGAAAAATGATCCGAACAATACTCTAGTTCACTCAATTGGCAGCGAACAACTCCTTCAACCCTAAAAAGTGACCTGAACAAGACTCTAGTCCAGTTATTTTGCTCCGAACAACTCGAAGATGCAATCATTCCCCTCCGAACAACTCCTTCAAAGCTGAAAAACGATCCGAACAATACTCTAGTTCACTCAATTGGCTGCGAACTACTCGAAGAAGCAATCGTTCCTCTCCGAACAACTCCTTCTTCCATGACAAATGATCCGAACAACACTCCAGTCCACTCAAATAGCTCCGAACAACTGGAAGACACAATGATTCCCCTCCGAACAACTCCTTCAATCATGAAAAATGACCCGAACAACACTCTAGTCCATTTAATTGACTCCGAACAACTCCTTTAACCCTGACAAATCATCCGAACAATACTCTAGTTCACTCAATTGGCTCCGAACAACTCGAAGATGCAATCATACCTCTCCGAACAACTCCTTTAACCCTGACAAATGATCCGAACAATACTCTAGTCCACTCAATTGGCTCCGAACTACTCGAAGATGCAATCATTCCCCTCCGAACAACTTCAACCCTGACAAATGATCCGAACAATACTCTAGTCCACTCAATTGGCTCCGAACAACTCGAAGAAGCAATCTTACTTCTCCGAACAACTCTTTCAACCCTGAAAAATGATCCGAACAATACTCTAGTTCACTCAATTGGCAGCGAACAACTCCTTCAACCCTGAAAAGTGACCCGAACAACACTCTAGTCCACTCAATTGGCTCCGAACAACTCGAAGATCCAATCTTACTGCTCCGAACAACTCCTTCAACACTGAAAAGTGACCCGAACAACACTCTAGTCTACTTATTTGGCTCCGAACAACTCGAAAATGCAATCACTCACCTCCGAACAACTCCTTCAACCCTGAAAAATGATCCGAACAATACTCTAGCTCACTTCTTTAGCTTAGAACAACTCCTTTAACCCTAAAAAATGATCCGAACAATACTCTAGTTCACTCAATTGGCATCGAATAACTCCTTCAACCCTGAAAAGTGACCCGAACAACACTCTAGTCCACTCAATTGGCTCCGAACAACTCGAAGAAGCAATCTTACTGCTCCGAACAACTCCTTCAACACTGAAAAATGACCCGAACAACACTCTAGTCCACTTGATTGGCTCCGAACAACTCGAAAATGCAAGCGTTCCTCTCCGAAAAACTCCTTCTTTCCTGACAAATGATCCGAACAACACTCCAGTCCACTCAATTGGCTCCGAACAACTCGAAGGCACAATCGTTCCCCTCCGAACAACTCCTTCTTCCCTGACAAATGATCCGAACAATACCTAGTTCACTCAATTGGCTCCGTACAACTCGAAGATGCAATCATTTCCCTCCGAACAACTTCAACCCTGACAAATGATCCGAACAATACTCTAGTCCACTCAATTGGCCCCGAACAACTCGAGGAAGCAATCTTACTGCTCCGAACAACTCCTTCAACCCTGAAAAATGATCCGAACAATACTCTAGTTCACTCAATTGGCAGCGAACAACTCCTTCAACACTGAAAAGTGACCCGAACAAGACTCTAGTCCACTCAATTGGCTCCGAACAACTCGAAGAAGCAATCTTACTGCTCCGAAGAACTCCTTCAACCCTGAAAAATGATCCGAACAATACTCTAGCTCACCTATTTGGCTCCGAACAACTCCTTCAACCCTAAAAAATGATCCGAACAATACTCTAGTTCACTCAATTGGCAGCGAACAACTCCTTCAACCCTGAAAAGTGACCCGAACAAGACTCTAGTCCACTCAATGGGCTCCGAAAAGCTCGAAGAAGCAATCTTACTGCTCCGAACAACTACTTCAACACTGAAAAATGACCCGAACAACACTCTAGTCCACTTGATTGGCTCCGAACAACTCGAAAATGCAATCGTTCCTCTCCGAACAACTCCTTCAATCATGAAAAATGACCCGAACAACACTCTAGTCCATTCAATTGACTCCGAACAACTCGAAGATGCAATCATTCCCCTCCGAACAACTCCTTTAACCCTGACAAATGACCCGAACAATACTCTAGTCCACTCAATTGGCTCCGTACAACTCGAAGATGCAATCATTCCCCTCCGAACAACTTCAACCCTGACAAATGATCCGAACAATACTCTAGTCCACTCAATTGGCTCCGAACAACTCGAAGAACCAATCTGACTGCTCCGAACAACTCCTTCAACCCTGAAAAATGATCCGAACAATACTCTAGTTCACTCAATTGGCAGCGAACAACTCCTTCAACCCTGAAAAGTGACCCGAACAACACTCTAGTCCACTCAATTGGCTCCGAACAACTCGAAGAAGCAATCTTACTGCCCCGAACAACTCCTTCAACACTGAAAAGAGACCCGAACAACACTCTAGTCTACTTATTTGGCTCCGAGCAACTCGAAAATGCAATCACTCACCTCCGAACAACTCCTTCAACCCTGAAAAATGATCCGAACAATACTCTAGCTCACTTATTTGGCCTCCGAACAACTCCTTCAACCCTAAAAAATGATCCGAACAATACTCTAGTTCACTCAATTGGCATCGAACAACTCCTTCAACCCTGAAAAGTGACCCGAACAAGACTCTAGTCCACTCAATTGGCTCCGAACAACTGGAAGAAGCAATCTTACTGCTCCGAACAACTCCTTCAACACTGAAAAATGACCCGAACAACACTCTAGTCCACTTGATTGGCTCCGAACAACTCGAAAATGCAATCGTTCCTCTCCGAACAACTCCTTCATTCATGAAAAATGACCCGAACAACTCGGAGATGCAATCATTCCCCTCCGAACAACTCCTTTAACCCTGACAAATGATCCGAACAATACTCTAGTTCACTCAATTGGCTCCGAACAACTCGAAGATGCAATCATTCCCCTCCGAACAACTTCAACCCTGACAAATGATCCGAACAATACTCTAGTGCACTCAATTGGCTCCGAACAACTCGAAGATGCAATCATTCCCCTCCGAACAACTCCTTTAACCCTGACAAATGATCCGAACAATACTCTAGTTCACTCAATTGGCTCCGAACAACTCGAAGATGCAATCATTCCCCTCCGAACAACTTCAACCCTGACAAATGATCCGAACAATACTCTAGTGCACTCAATTGGCTCCGAACAACTCGAAGATGCAATCATTCCCCTCCGAACAACTTCAACCCTTACAAATGATCCGAACAATACTCTAGTCCACAGTAATGGGCAAAAGACCGTTCCAGGACACCATAAAATTCAAAAAAATAGTATCTTTAAAAACGACATAAATTCATGAATTTAGACCCTTTTTCAGGTTTTTAAGACCTAAATACATGGATTTAGTCCATTCAAAAGGTACCATTTTTGAAAAAATGGTACTTTTTGAAAACGACATAAATTCATGAATTTGAACCCTTTTTCAGGTTATGAAGACCTAAATTCACAAATTTGGGCGTTTTTAAAAATACCCAATTTTCAATTTTTTCAAAATCTCAAAATTTGAGAATTACAATCGGGCGAAGCCCTAGAACCTTCGGTTCGATTTTCACCCCCCGCCAAAATCATGACCGTTCCAGGACACCGAAAATCATAAAAGTTGAGAATTTCAAATTTGAGATTAAGATCATTTTTTTACTTTGAAAATCATGACCGTTCAAGGACACCGAAAAAATCATAAAAGTTAAGAATCTCAAAATTTGAGAATTACAATCGGGCGAAGCCCTAGAACCTTCGGTTCGATTTTCATTGCTTAAATCATGACCGTTCAAGGACACCAAAAATCATAAAAGTTGAGAATTTCAAATTCATGAATTTTATCCATCTTTCAGGTTTTTAAAATATATCATGTGACTAATAATATTTCTTTAACAGGTAGCGGTTAATGCAAAATGAAAACACATTCTTTTTTCTTTTTGAAATATTTTATTCACATATATGTGCAAGTAGTTTAGATTACAAAGTAAATATATGACATCTAGAAAAATGTTACATTCATAAACTGGGAATGGCATTCCCATTTTTCTATTGTTACATAAAATGATTGACAATACACACCAGTACGTCAAATAATATGCTAGAGGACACACAGTATAAGAAAAAATAAAGAATGTTTCATTTATAAGCTGCGAATGCTCATTCCCATTCTCTTATTCCGTCTCACAAAATAAAATGTTAATGCATGCTACTCACATAATATAGCAAAGTCTTACAATATAAGAAAAAGCAACCACTGTTTCATTTATAAGCTGCGAATGCTCATTCCCATTTTTCTATTCTGTTACATAAAATGATTGACAATACATACTACTCATTTTGTGTTTGGCGCTCCTGTATATGTTGTGTCTCTAATTGCTGCGTTAGTCCAGTTGTCATATCAGATGTTTGATTGGATTCTTGGGAAGAAAATATCCCTGAGCTAATTTGAAGCAACTGTTCCTCTTTTTCAAATTCAAAATAATCTTCAAAATACTTAAAGTTTTTGAAAACAAAGAATATACTTAAAGTACATGTTTGAAGCTTTGTGTTAGCTTGAGAAAGGCGATATAATTTTATCAAAAACGTTACATACCTTCTTGAGAATTTAATGTTATATTCACTCTCCAACTTTTGAGTAAAGGCTACCATTGACAAATGTTCCATTGATTTTAATTTAGATATCACAAATCCTTGGCAAATAGCAATTGATAAGGAAGAATTATTGTGTACTTTTTCTTGATAAATTAGAGAATGTAGAGTTGTAACACAGTTTTGGATAGTGCATGTCGCCTGTGCACTCACGTCGAGCTGTCGTTGGATTAGTTGTCCTGATGAAAATGAGTTTCTTATTTCAGAAAAAATCTCATTTTTCTTGTCCTCTTTTTCTGGTTTTATCTTCTTTTGAAAATAGAATTCATGATTTACAATAAGAGTTTTGAAAAAATCTATCTTCTCATCTTTGATGAGTGGAAGTACTTGATCACAAAATTTGAGGAATTCGCGATGAATAGAAGCACTCATTTTTGACACAGCTTCGATATTTTGGGTCTCGGATAAATTGTAAACAGTCAACAGTCTCGTAGAACGCTCACAGAATGAATGCACGCAGTAATTAGAGCACGCAGTAAGACTAAAATTGTAATACTTGGAATAATGGCAGCAGCTGTTTCTGAGAGAGAGAGAATCTTTATGACCTTTGCCCCAACGAAGCGACTAAATCATACCCGCATTGGCGCTATTGTCTGCCACAAGCCGCCGCAGCTGTCACCACTTCAATGTTCAACGTCAAACCAAGTCAAGCGAAACAAAACTAAGATTAGCGACTTCTTCTGCAAAAACTAATTAAAATGTGCATTAAGATGCATTTCTTCCCAAAAAAGGATATTTTTCGTGGAATGAAGAGTAGTTTTTTATCCTCATAACATGTACGATTGCATCGGTATTGGGCAGTAGAGCTATACTGGAGTAAACAAAAAATTCAATTGCTAATCTACGATTCATACTGGCAAACAATTCCTTTGTTCTCTCTCCCTCTTCGTCCCATCCTCTCCCAGAGCTTTTGGTCTGACTGTGTTCTTAGAAATATACGGCAAACAAACAACTGCGTATTTCTATTTAAATCAAAATTCAGAAGATTGTATTCAAAATATTTATTCAAAATATTTCTTTAAAAATGGAAGAAGCCGCAAGAATATATCCTTCAATATCATATGAACGTAGTTCTACTTTAATGGACATTGAAAAGATTAACATTGAAAAAATGAATAAAGAAAAACACAAAGATAGAGTTAGGTATATGAAAGATAAGGAATCTCAATTATTATTTAAAATAGAACATTATAAAAAGTTAAGAAAGAGATGGTCTAAAGTTAAGAATGTAACACAAGGAATTGGTATATTCTTAACAATAAGTTTAGGTACGTTAACAATTGATATATCTTCAGGTGTTTTAGTAATTCCAGTAGTTGCTACAGCTTTAACAGGTACGGGTGTTTTTGCAACTTCACTTGTTACAATGTTAGATAAATCTTTAATAACTAAGAAACGAAAATCATTAAAAACTAAGCATTTACATATTAAAGAAGTCTATGATAAACTACATTACTACTTTCAAAGAGTATGTGATGATAATGTTATTACGTTAGATGAGATTGAAAAATTTGATCTAATAGCTAATGAAGTAAATCAAACCTTTCAATTACAGTCCGAAAAAGTTGATGATAAGAATAAACAGGATGGCAAAATTTCTAGTGATGGTAAAATTTCTAATGAAGAAAATGACAAAATTTTTTTAGAAGAGCTAAAAACTTTAAGCGAAAATTTAAGCAAAACTTTATTAAACAAAACTTAAAACGAGAAAACTTTAAACGAAAAGATGTCAAACAACAAAGCAATAAAAAAATAATTTGTTCAGTAAAATGTTTTTGCTGTATTCCAATGTTACCACAAAATTCAAATATTATATTTTAAAAATGGATAAAATTAGAGCTGATAATTTTAAAAGAATAAAACAATTAGAAGAGTTAATAAAACAAAGAAATATTATGAAAGAAAATCATCTTCAACATAGAATGATAAAAGCTGGTATTCAATCTGATATGTTTGAAAAAATGCAGCAAACCGAGCAAGTAAAAACTGATTTTGAAAAAACTATGAAACCATTTAAAACTCTTGAAAAGGAACTTACAAATAATGATAAACAAATTGATATAACAGATCCAGAGCACAAAACTATATTAGATGACTATGGATTACTAGAATCAAACATTAATAAGAAATTACCAAAATCTATGCAATTTGAACATTCTATCTCATTTATAGATTGAAAAACAATACCTAGATTTTATCTCGGACAAAAAGAAATATTTCCACAACCTTTTCGAGGTTTAATTTTTTCACCAGATAAATCTCCTTTTAATTTAGATAGAAATTTTGTTAATCTTTTAAGAGGAGCAGATTTAAATAATTATGCTGTAGAAGATCTCATAAAATATAAAGCTATGTTAGACAGAGTTGGTGCAGTAAAATCTCTTAGACGTTATAAACAATTAGAAAATTTATTATCAACGGGAGTTAAAGTAGGGAAAGGTTTATCTGAAAAACAGAAAACTGAAACAACTGTATTTTTACCAGATGATCCACAAGAATTACTAAATAGATTAAATATTTTAATATCTGCAATAAAAGAAGGACATAATTCTAGTTTCAATGAAATTCATGCTATATTGAAAAGACTGTTAGAAAAGAAGATTCTAAATGAAGAGGATTATAAAAATGTAACTGGACATCTCTGATGTCCTCCAGGGCTTCGCCCGTAGCTGAAATATGTTGTTTCTAATTTTATCTATGATTTTTATCTATGATTTTTATCTATGATTTTTATCTATGATTTTTATCTATGATTTTTATCTACGATTTTTATCTATAATATTTATTTAATTTTTTTAGTTTAAAAATGTGTTCAGCAGATTTAGACAAAATTAATGATCATTTAGAAAAATTGACAGAGATTTTGGGTTCATCAAAATTTAGTACGACGTTAAAAATTATAACAACTACTTCATCACACACTTGTAATTTAGAACCCATTCTACATTTAGAACAAAATAAAAATTATCAAATTGCATTGACTAGTTTCTCTACATTTAACACTATACAAAACGTTATCAAAGATGCGAATGATCAATTTAGATATTCTACTGATAAAGGTAAAACATGGAAAATACTAACTTTTCTTCCTGGTTCTTACGAAGTTGAAACAATATCAAATGAAATTAAGAGACATTTAGGTATATCATTTAAAGATAAGAAACAATTACATTTTGCAGTTGAACCGGCAGTTAATAAATTTTCTCTTACTTTAGACGAAAATCATCAAGTTGATTTTAATCATGATAGATCATTGTCAAAGCTATTAGGATTTAATAAACAAACCTATAGTCAAGGTTATCATTTAGGTGAGAAGATTCCAAAAATAACTGAAATAAATTCAATTGTTGTACATTGTGACATTATTGAAGGAGGATATATGGTAATTATCAAAATTAATGGTAATTATCACCTATAAGGTGATAAATGGTAAATTATCAAATTTAATATTCAGTTTTCCAGCTTTTACTGTACCCATTGGTTATAGATTAAATGTAATTCCACAAACATTAATATATTTTCCTATTACAAGAAAAACTATTAACAACATTGGCATTAGAATCACTGATGAGAAAGGACAAGAAATAAATTTTGGAGGTGAAGAGATTATGATAGATCTTTTGGTTCGGGAGGTATAAACTCCCGTTCGGGAGGTATAAACTCCCGTTCGAGAGGTATAAACTCCCGTTCGAGAGGTATAAACTCCTACGCGAAGCTAGAGAAGTTTAATTTTCTTCTTCTTCTTTAGAAACAAAAAATAAAAAAATAAAAATAAAATTTTTTTATTAAAAAATGAGTGAAGTGCTACCATTAAATAAAAAAAAACTTAAATTTAATCATCATCCAAATTTATCTAATAAAGTTTTGTCAGTTATTTGTGGAAGATCAGGTTGCGGAAAAACGTATCTATTATTTAAAATTTTAACGACTCCAAATTTTTTGGATTATAACAATCTTATAATTTATACAACAACGGCAGAACAACCCGTCTATCAATTTTTAAAATATGGATTTGAAAATAATCTTAAAAAACAGCAATTGCTTCATTATTCAAAGAATATGAAAAATCTGAAGATGAAGAAGAAATAAGTTCGTGGTGTGAAGAAGCAGCAAAAAATAATCAGTTAGTAGAATCTAATAAAAATAACCATATAAAGATACAATTAATAGATGATAGTGGTAATATGCAAGATCCTAGTAAACTAGATAAAACAATGAAACATTGTGTAATTTTTGATGATTGTGTTAATGATAGAAATCAGTCAGTTCAGAGAAATTATTTCACAAGAGGTAGACATAATAACTGTAGTGTGTTTTATTTAACAAAAAGTATGTATTCATTAGACGGAAGTGTTATTAGAAAGAATGCAAATATATTTATACTATTTGAAATAAATGCAAGAAACTTAAGTGATTTGTTAAGAGATTTATGTGTAAGAAATAAAGATGAATTTAAACAATCGTGTAACAATGCTTGGTCAAAAGATTATGGATTCATTACAATTAATATTGATAAAAAAATTCATGAAAGAGTTATAGAAAATATTTTCGCGGAGTGATAAAAATATACAAATATAGTGTTACAATATTTTTTTTTATTTTATATATATATCAAATTTGTCTATCTTAGAAATTAGAAAATTAAAAAGGTTCAGTAGTTATTCCATCAGGTAAAATTTTTCTTTTATCATCAAATGGATCTAATGCTAATTTATGTTCTTCTTTTAAATACATGTTATGTTTCTTTGAATTAAGTCTATAATTACATGCTGTTTTTATTTCATTATTAAATAATACATTTTTATAATCTTGAAATGTTATTTGATTAGCCACTGATGCCTTTGAAATTCCTTTTAATGTTTTATGTGTTTTAATATTATTAGTTGTATCATAACAGTAACATTTAGATTTTAAAAATATAGCTTCTGTTATGAAATCTTCATTTCCTTCTAATTCATCTTTTACTTTACATAAATCAGAAGGATGAATGATATCTTTTATTTTATTAATTTCTTCATCAAGTGTAGAATTATACGGTATTGTTAATTCTAAGAAAACAGAATCGGTATCTGTAAAGTGTAATTTATAGTTTTTGCCATAAGCAGGTGCTAAATAATCATATATAAATCTATACATAAATAGTTTAGCTAATTCTAATATAGTGAAACCAATGAAATTAAACTTATCATGTTTTACGCTGATTCGACGTAAATGTACAGCACATAGTTCATCACTAAATCTAGTAGTTCTTTTATATGTAGGTTTCCTTGTTAAATTTTGAAATCTATCTTTATCATAAACTATTTCAATATTTTGTCTATTACGCACATTTTCTAAAGTCTTACCATAAAATGCATTATTCATTAATTTGAAGAACACGTTTCCAAAATCATCTTTATTTCTTTTAGCTATTTTGCGTTTTTCAATATTGAACTCTATATAATTTTTTAACCACCTAGATTTTTGATAAAATAGTTTTCGATGTATTTTGGTGAGAATCATTCCATGATCTAAATACCAATCTAGCATTCTTCCTTCAACAACATACTTTCCTTTATTGCTTTGTGTTAACATAAGTTTTTTTGTTGGTCTGTATTTTTTAAGAATTAAAGATTTTTGATAATCTGAAAAATCTTCTATATTAGGAATTTTGTTTTCGGGACAGAAAGGAAAATATTTTGTTTTATCTTTTATATAATCAGGGTATACTAAATCAACTTCATATACATAACCAAAATTATTTTCACCATCATATGTTCTTTGATAATCTAGAACGGGCGAAGCCCTAGTAGACATCTCTGATGTCGTACGAATATTACACCATGACATTTCACCTGTTGGTAATTCTTGTATCATGCAAGAAGAATATAAGCTATTAAAATCATAATATAACAAATAGTTTTCTCTCATGAATTCATCAATTGCTTTTTCACGTTCTACTCCTTCTCGTTTCGTTCGAAAAATTTCTAATATTTTTTCTTTTTCTTCTGGAGATAAAGGTTTCATTATTCCATGTTCTTGTGGATTTACTTTCTTATTATAACATTTAACATATCTATTACCTAAAACTGATGAAACTCCACCTCTAATTCCAGATTCAAAAAATAATAATTTATCATATGTATTTTCTTTATAATGTTTAAGTTTAACGGACTTTGTCCTAGAGCCATCGGATTGAACACCAGTATGTTTTAATCCTGCTAGCCATGTTAAACCTGGTGTAGAATAACAATAACATGGATCTATTCCGTAATATTCTAAACACATATCACGAAAGTTTTCAAAAAGATCAGCTAGTATTAATACATCTATCTGTAGATATTTCATTGTATAATCATACATTGTTTTACAATTTAACTCTCTCCAATTTTTTTCAGCTTCTGCATAGTCTTCGTCAGATAATTTTGATTGTTTTAATGTTGATTTAAATTTATTTATTGGAGGAAGTTGTTCTTCTTCCATAATTTTATTCACAGAATTAAAATCAGTCTTCGACTGTGAACCACAGGTTTTATCTCCAGTTATATACTCATACGGAAATATTCCTTTTAAAGGTTTTAAATTATATTTATTTAATATTTTACATTGTTCAGATTTCAAAGTTTTTCCCATAACATCTAATGAATAAGGAGTAAAAAATCTAAATGCATCTAAAATTCTAATGCAACCTAATTGCATTGAAAAATATTCTTCCTCTGTTTTACATAGTACATTTATTTGTTGTTGTTGTAATTTTTCAGATGAAAATAAATCTTTCATTACTAGATGGAAATCATATTTAGAACCATTGTAGAAATATAGAGGAACAAAGTTATATTTAAATTTATTAGCATTAAGATTACAAGAATTATGTGCTGCACCTCTATATAATCCATTTAGATGATCATGATCTTTTACCTTGACGGCAGAGCCGTCGCTTCGCTTATCAAGATATCTACCTTTGCCATTTTTATAATTTTTTGTAAATTCTCTTCCACAGTAATAACATTTTGTTTCATTAATAAAATTTAATTTTTTTATTTCTGTTAATGGCATCATCGGTGTATTTGTTTCAAGCAATTGTGAAAAACGTCCTTGTAATTCTTCTACTTTCTTTGTAAGCATTTCTGAACTATCTTCACCATAGTATTGAAAATATTCTGATTTAAATAAATTAGGATAATTTGAGTGAATGTACATTCCCCAACATAATGGTTTTTGTTCAAATAAATATTTTTCTTTACTTTGTTCAGCTGAACTTTTTCCAGGTGCACTTTTTTCAGGCGCACTTTTTTCAGAATTATAATTTTCAGAATTATAATTTTCAGAATCGGGTGAAGCCCTAGAACTTTCCGTTCGATTTTGTGTCATATTAACATTATATGCTTCAAAATCACAATAAATAGTAAAGGGTACTTTATTTTTAAAATACCATTTATTATATTCTAAATAATCATCTTTAGGAAAAGTATTTTGAACTGCTTCATTTTGTTGGCAATTCTCCAAATGTCTATTCATTTCTTCTAAAGTTCTAAAACTTGTCATACATTGAAGACAAGGAAAATTTTTATTATCTGAAGTTTTTGTAAATATAGAAACATCTTTACACAATATAAAATGACCCTGATAATATAATATATTCGCTTGTGCTGGTTGTTTTGACTGTTCTAGTTTTTCAAATTCATCTTTATATATTTCATGTGTTTCATTAATTTCTTTTGTAATATTAAATGTATTTTGATGATAATTTTGATTTAATATTTGTAGCTGATAAATATATTCTTTATCATATTGTTCTTTATATTGCTGTTGACATTTTTTTAAACATTCATTTAATCGGAGCGAAGCTCCTCTGGCTTTAGCCGATTCTTTATTTTCTTCATTATTTAATTCTTTATTATTTTCTTCATTTAATTTTTGAATTGTTTCTATCTCATTTTGATATTTATGGTGATATTCTTGTAGTAACATTTTTGTTTGTTGTTGATAATCTATTTTACATTTTTGTAAACTTTTATTTAAATTTTCTAATTTTTGTTGATATTCTGAAGATAAAGATGAATATTTGTAATTATAATCATCAGTACGTCCTTTATAATTATTATGATTAATCATTATTGGTGATAGTGTTTTAACAAGTTCAAATTTTTCAGTACATATTATTTTTCCTTGGTAAAAAATATTATGATGCATGTAATTTCCTCTATCATTATATACTATTTCTGATTGACATAAATTTTTATTATTCAAATAAAATTTTTTTGAATCTGAGTAAAGTGGAATAATTTTACCAATAGAAACATAATTCACATTTAATTCAAAAACATTTACTTCAATTAAATTTTTATTCTTTTTATGAAACTTTATTAATCTATTATAATCATATGGAAATTCATCTAAGCCATCAGAAAGATCAAATTCATTTATGTATTCTTCTTTATTATAATGACTTAGTCTTTCTTTATGATATTCTGCAGGATGTAAATGTGCTATAATACTCCACAGAAAACAATAATCATCTTCATTTTTTATGTTGATTATTTGTGGTGAACTGAAAGGTAAAGAAACATAACTACCACCAGTATTATTTTTATATTTATCAATTACTATTTTCTTAGATAGTATTTTAACAAATCTCCAACCAGATTCACGTAACTGGGCTTCAATTATACAATTTTCTAATTTAAGTATCATCGATTCAAATATGGGTTGTATATCATTTACATTATGAATTTCTTGTGAATTTGTAAAATGTCCTTGTATTATTTCTTCAGGAATTCCATCAGGTCCATTTTTTGTATAAAGTACTTCTACATTCATATAACATTTGAAAGATTTCTTAAATATATTATAAAGTTGGTTAGAATATCAGAAAAAGTTTTATCGGTTTCATTATATTCAACGGGCGAAGCCCTAGAAGACATCTTTGATGTCCCGCGAACCGATTCATTAAATAAATATTTTATATCTGTTACGGCTTCATCAAATTCATCTATTTCGTTAAATTCATCAGTATCGCTAAATAAATATCTTCCATCTGGTACGGGCGAAGCCCTGGAAGACATCTCCGATGTCCCATGTATGGTCTCATCTTCACTATTAAAAACTTTTTTATATTCCGAATGTGAATAATCATCAAACATTTTTTTAACTTTTATATCAGTAGGCAATGTTTCTAGATAGTTTTTATAACTATTTAATTTTAATATATTTCCTTCATCAACTCGTTCTACATTTTGTAAATGCAATTTACTATTTAAATGAGATTGATAACTTCTTTTTGTTTGCAACTTTTTTTTACATAAGTTACAATAAAACTTGGTACTTTCCATTTTTTATTTTTTTAGAGAAAATTTAAGAAAAAATTTGTGTTTTAATTTTAGATATAAACATTTTAATATCAAGGACTTGAGTGTTATTTTATATTATTATATATTACACGTTCTTTAGTTATTTTTTTCTTTATCACATTAAGTTTTATCATATTAAGTTTTATCTTATTAAGTTTCATCATATAATGTTTTATCAAAAGATAATTTAAATTTTTTTTCACTAACTATTGATTCATCATCATCATCATAAATTGTTTCTTCATCATCATCATAAATTGTTTCTTCATCATCATAAATTACACTTTTTGGTATAGGATGCCCTTCCATGATAGGATACCATTCCCTGATAGGAATATCTAATTCTAAATTACATCTTTTATCTGATAATAATATAATAGAGAAAAATATTGGTCTTTGATCTCTTTTGGAAAATTTAATAACACCACCATAATCTGAATCACTTTTAGTTTTTGTTAAAGATGATAAAATTTTAAATTGATTAGATGTAAATCCTAATTTAAATTTTGTAGACCCGACACATAGTTGTCTAACAGTATCTTCAACTATACCATCATTATTATTTTCAATTGTAAGAAAATGAAATTTAGATAAATTTTTATAATTACTAATATTTTTATAATCTTTTTTACCATTTACACCTTTTTCAGATGTTACAGAATCATCATAATTATCATAAGATTCTTTAAGATCGGGCAAAGCCCTAGAACCTTCGGTTCGTTTATTATGATTATGATCATTGTTAATAGTATAAGGTGTAGTCCACATATAAATTTTCTCTTGTTGAGGTAAACCATTCATATAAGATTTTAACAAATTAATATTTAAGTTTGAATATAATCCTATATACGTATCATCATCATATCTTTGCGGCATTTCTAATGTTTCTTGTTTGTAAATTGTGTCTCTATAATAAACTTGACATAATAATTCTTCATTATGTTTTTTACTCTCTATGTGAATGTTATATTGATTTTGATCGTCAACAAATAATCTAATTTTTTCTTTCGAAAAAGATTTTAATTTTTTAACTAATTCTTTAATATTGATATAATTAATAATTTTAGTTTCTATCCAATCAGTATTACTAATTGGTAACACTGCTCTAATAAATCCATAAACATTATTATGACCTATTATAACCATATTTTCTTTATTTAATTCAACATAAGCTACATCATTATATTTACTAACAATCTCCATAAATTTAATAAATGGATCCCCCGGAAATAAACAATAATTAGTTTCTATAGAAGGTAAACCTTTTGTTTGTTCTCTAAATATTTCGGCTTGTAATTGAAATAAAATATTAACATCTATACATGGATTATTATTATTATTATCAAAACATTTATTTTCAAATCCCGTTGATCTCGTCGAATAAGAAGAACAGGATGATGCGGACGAATATAATTTTTTTAAATTTGGATTTTCCATTTTTTTATTTTTATTATAAAAAATTTTATTTTTTATTTTTATTAGAAAAAATTTTATTTTTTATTTTTATTAGTAAAAATTTTATTTTTTTATTGTTATTAGAAAAATTTTTATTTTTTTATTGTTTTAAAAATGATGTTACCAAATGTTGGTGGAGGTGCATATATCCCGAATAATCGTGAATTAGAAATAGAGATAGAAAATTATATCATGAAAACTGGAGACGTTTTATCTGGACCATTGCATCTTTCTATTCTTCCACAACAAAATACAGAGTTAACAAATAAACAATATGTTGATACACAAATCAATGATTTAAAGGAAAAATATATAAACGATGTTTTGGTTCCACTGATGAATGAATTAAAGTTGCTAAAACTTAATGACAAATCATTAAACGAAAAATTATTAAAACTTGATAAAAAGGATAGAGAGCTAGAAGCAGATATAGCAAAAATTTTTAAAAAGATTTCAGAACAATCAAAAATTTTAATATTACTTTCTATAAAGTTAAAATCTGCAGTCATTAAAAATAAACATCAGATAAAAATGTTAAAAGAACAATTAGAAGATGAAATAGAAAAACTTCCTGAAAGAATTAAAAAAAATTTAAAGCAGTTACAAACTACATTACAAAAAAGTGTTGATGAATTAAGTTCTAAAATTACTCAACAAATGAAAAAGATGAATAGAATAATAAATGAAGTAAACTCACTTAATGAAAAAGTTGATAAAATGAAAAATCTGAAAATCAATTTAGAAAATGAATTAAAGAAAAATTTACAAGAAAACTCTAAAGAAAATAAAGAACAGTTAGATTCTGTTAAAAGACAATTAGATGTTCTTAAAATTAAGTTAAATGCTCTTAAAACGGCATTGAAGATTAATCAGCAGAAAATGCAAGTTAATAGAAAAGAAATTAAAGTACATCACACGCTGCTTGACGCAATAGATAAAGTGCAACAATCAATTAATAAAGTTATCTCGAAGTTGTTGTCCATTCACAAACGTAAATCTTAATCGACGAAGTCTTGGGTTTCTAACCAATCGGAGCGAAGCTCCTCGAGGCTTTAGCCGATCGGACCAAAGGTCCTCAGGTTACTAACCAATCGGAGCGAAGCTCCTCGAGGCTTAAGCCGATCGTAAATATTTTTTCTCAAAAGTCAAATTTAATCCTAAAAAATGCCTATAATTTATAAACACAATCTTAAACATTTTGCTTCAAATCAAAAAATTGCTCATGAACCACGTATGAATCCTGTTTATCATTATGATAATAGAGAAACAGTCGGAACAGAAAAGTTCCTAGGCACCGCAGGTGCCGTTCACACGGAAGGAGCTGGGATCTTCTCTGGTATTGGTAGTATCGTTAACTTAATTAAAAATAATAAAGATTTGATTACATCTGCTGCAAAAGGAGCAGCTGCTATAGGTAGTACAGCTAGTGCAATATCAAATGCTGTCAAGTCTCAAAACGAATTAAAACAACTAGAAGCTATTCGTAAACTTAGGAATGATTCCGAAGAACTAAAAAAATTAAAAAAACTTTCAGATGAAACAAAGAACAAAATTGCTAACATTGCTGTTGGGGAAACCTTGAAGAGCGGAGCTCCGTCTGATAGTAAACATAATGAAAAAACAATTGAAGAAGTAAGAGGTAATGGCATGAGCAGCAACCTTCGGTTTAACCAGCAAAGCTGTAGCGGAGCTGGTCTAGCAAAATTCTAAAATTATATTTTAGTAAAATTTTTTAGTAATTTTTTTAGTAAAATTTTTTTCTGTCTGTGAGAAAAACAAAAAGTCAAATTATTTTTTATAAAAATGTCTTCGCTTATCGAAAATAAATTTAGATTAGACGATCCTCCGTTCGTCAGTAATAATCAAAAAAAGAATGACTATATAAGAATTGCTATGAATCCCGGATCTTCCAGTAGAGTAAATACTGGAGGTGATTTAATTTTTGAAGTTGATAATCAGCAGAGTTATATATATTTACCTGATTCGTTTTTACATTGTGAATATTCTTTATATAGTGATGCTAATTTTACAACACCATTACCAGAAACCGATAATATTGCATTAGAGAATAATTTTTTTCCAAGATTATTTACACAAATGCGTTTAGATGTTGCAACTCAAAATATAGAAACAATAAGTGATTCTCCAGGTGTAATTGATACAATGCTTAGATTTATAACAATTGGTGAAAATAATAAAAAGTATGAAATCGAAGGTTGGTTTCCTGATACTAATGATGGTATAATTGTTGATGATTTAACTCACGCTGGAACAGATGCAGCAGGAATTGCGAAAGATGTAGAAAATATTGCAAAACATTTAAATAAAACAAATAATGAAGCATATAAAGAAAGACGTGAATTTAACAAGAAAAGTAAACAGACAGTAAATTGGTCATTGTCTCCATTATTCGGATATTTAGATTATGATAAAATATCATATCAATTAAAATTTAAATTAATAATTCATCGTACAGCAAATAATGAATTAATCTTTTTTGGTAAGACTGGGAAAAAAGCATATTTAAAAATTGATAGACTTGAATGGTGGATTAAGCATATTACTCCTAGTTTAGAGGTTGAAACAGCTATTGCAAAAAGATTAAATACTAACAAACCAATTCCAGTAAATTTTCTAAAGCGTACTGCTAGTTCAGTAACTTTTTCCGAACAAAGATTTAACTGGCATTTTACTAGAACTGCGAATACTCCAAGATATTTATTACTAACTTTTCAAAGAAATAATTCTCCAAGTTTTGATAAGAACAACAATATTTTTCATATTAATACAATTCGAAGTTTACAAGTTTCATTAAATCAAACCCGATATCCAATTGATCCATTAAGATTCGATGATACCAATAATCAATTTATGGAAGGATATGATGCTTATAGAAATCTTTGTATAGAATTTGGAGTTGAACCACAATTAACTCCTGGAGATTGGAGACATTTATATCCAATTTTCTGTTTCGATTTAAGTGCACAATCTGAAGATATTATTAAAAATGGTTGTGATGTAACAATTAATATTGAAAAGAAAGATTCCACAACTTCATTGATGGCTTATGGTTTATTGCTAGAAGATGTAAAATATTCTATTGAAATTCTTAATGGAAAGATGGTAAGGATAGGCTAAAGCCAGAGGAGCTTCGCTCTGATAAGTTAATTAAAATTTTTTCATAACTAGAATAGATTAAAAATTCTTAACTTAAAATTTTTCATAACTAGAATAGATTAAAATTTTTTGGTAACTTAATTTTTTAGTAACTTGAAATTTTTTAATAACTAGAATAGATTAAAATTTTTTGGTAACTTAATATTTTTTGGTAACTTGAAATTTTTTCATAACTAGAATAGATTTAAATTTTTGATAACTTAAATTTTTTTATTAAAAATGTCGCAAGCGAAAAGTAATATTAATAATAAAACTGTTGAATTAAAATTACGTAATATTGTTGACAAAAATACCCCTAAAACTATTACTATTAATAAAAAAAAGTATTACATAAGTAAACCAATGATAGAGAATATTCAATTACAAGAAGAAAAGAATGGCGGGATTCTCCCATTAATTCCACTAATAATAGGAGGCTTAGCTGCAGCAGGAAGTGTTGCAGGTGGGACAGCTGGTATTGTCCAAGCAGTAAATAAAAATAAATCAGAGAAGGCAGCATTAGAAGAACAAAAACGACATAATAGAGAGTTAGAGAAAGTTGCTAGGGGTGACGGAATAGTAGATAATTTTATTAGTAAATTAAAATTAGTTGATGAAGGAAAACGAGTTCTTAAAAATATTCTCCACAATGTTGATGATTTAATTGAAATTAAAGAAACTAAAGATGGTTCTGGAATATATCTAAGTCCTAGTATGATTCGGTAATAACCTCAGGACCTTTGGTCCATAAGGTAAAACATTTATTTTATCTTTTAAAATGAATTCCACAAATTCCGAAAATTTAATTAAATTAAAAATTTCTAATTTAGATTTATTGAATTATCTATTAAACAAAAATAAAAACTCACATTGTCAGGATATTGGAGGTGACAAGAACAAAGTTCCATACCACTTCGGTGGTGATATACAAAAAACATTAGAAAACTTTCCTGGATTTATTTGGAGTAAATATTCGAAAGAAAAACATCTTCCTGGTCATTCATATACTGGTCCAGGAACTCGATTAGATATAAGACTAGATGAGAATAATAATCCGAAACCAGGTGAAGAACCAATAAATAGAGTAGATGCCGCAGCTTACAGGCATGATTTAGCTTATCGAAATCATGATCTAAGTTCTCGACATGCAGCTGATAAGAAGATGATTCAAGAATTAGATAGTATTCAAAATCCTACATTTAGAGAAAAAATTGAAAGAATGTTTGTTAAGAAAGCTTTACAAGCTAAAATATTATTAGGTCAGGGTTTAAATGAAACGACAGCAAAGCTGTCTGAGAGGAACGCTCGAACTAATAACTCTGAGAGCAACGTTCGAACCTACGCGTCCGAAATGACGAATGACCCAAGCCGCTATGCGTCTGAAATTCATAAAGAATACAGAAGGCCTAAATATTTATTGAAAGTAAAAGTATTTAATAAAGATGATATTTGGAGTGCTGATCTTATTCATATGCCGAATGAAAGGGACTACAAATACGCATTGACCGTTATAGATTTATATACACGATATGCTTGGGTAAAGCCTTTAAAAAATAAAAGTGGTCTATCAGTTAAATATGCGTTTGAAGAAATCTTTAAAGAAAGTAATAGAAAGCCAAGGAAATTGTTTGTTGATAAAGGGTCGGAATTTTATAACCGAAACGTTCAACCATTATTTGAAACTGTTTATTCAACTGAAAATGCAGGGAAGGCCGTAGTGATAGAAAGATTCAATCGGACGTTAAAAAATAAATTATTCAAGAAATTTACTGAGCAAAGAAATCAGAAATGGTTAAAATATTACCAGGAATTGTAGATGAGTACAATAATAAAGTTCATTCTGGTATTGAAGAAACTCCAAAGAATGCTTCTGTCGACCCTGATCTAGTACGAAAGAAAATATTCGAGAATAATAATTCAAATGAGAGTAATCCGAATTTACAGAAACTTAAGCCGAAATTTAAAATTGGAGATAGAGTTAGAATATTTAAATATAAGAATAAATTTGAAAAAGGCTTTGTTGGCTATTGGACTAAAGAAATATTTGAAATTTGTAAAATAAATCCAACTTATCCGTTTACTTATGAAATTAAAGATTTAGATAATGAGGATATCAGAGGCCGTTTTTATCAAAATGAATTACAACGAACTGAGCTTTAGCTTTTTAATTATCATTATTATTATTATTATTTTTATTATTAGGCGTAGCCATAGAACCTACGGTTCGTTCAATTCTAACATAATATCAAGAAATGGTACTCCTTCCTGTAATTTCAATAAAACATAAAGACATAATTGACCACAATAAGTAGTTCCCGGTTTTTGAATTTGAAACGTATTATAAATTCCATTGCCAAGTATTTCTGTTACTTCATTCGTAGGTGGAAGTCCGTATGAGTCAAAATAATAGTTCTGCTGATGATTTTTAACGCCTGCTGACCAATGTACGCCTTTTTGGTCTGAAGTGTGAAGATTGGTTACGAAATTTACAGTTATTGATGGAACTTTGTTCCGGGAACTGAAGGTTCCTGTTGGCTTATTTTTTAGGAATTGTAATTCGTCTCTCATTAGAACATGAAAATTCTTTATTCCTAATTCATTTGCGATTTTCTTTAGGTCGAAATTTGTCGTAGTTTGCGTTCCATATAATTTTAAAAACTCATTTATGTTGTTCATTTTATAATAAAAAAATTTCTTAAGGGACCCCTAGAAGTCAGAAGGGACCCCTAGAAGTTAGAAGGGAGGGGGTAGTAGAACTACGTTCATATGATATTGAAGGATATATTCTTGCGGCTTCTTCCACTTTTGTTTCTTCCACTTTTAAAGAAATATTATTAGTCACATGATATATTTTAAAAACCTGAAAGATGGATAAAATTCATGAATTTGAAATTCTCAACTTTTATGATTTTTGGTGTCCTTGAACGGTCATGATTTAAGCAATGAAAATTGTAATTCTCAAATTTTGAGATTCTTAACTTTTATGATTTTTTCGGTGTCCTTGAACGGTCATGATTTAAGCGAGGGTGAAAATCGAACCGAAGGTTCTAGGGCTTCGCCCGATTGTAATTCTCAAATTTTGAAATTCTCAACTTTTATAATTTTTTAGTGTCCTAGAACGGTCATGATTTTCAAGGTAAAAATTGTAATTCTCAAATTTGAGATTTTGAAAAATTTGAAAATTGGGTATTTTTAAAAACGCCCAAATTTGTGAATTTAGGTCTTCATAACCTGAAAAAGGGTTCAAATTCATGAATTTATGTCGTTTTTAAAAAGTACCATTTTTTCAAAAATGGTACTTTTTGAATGGACTAAATTCATGTATTTAGGTCTTAAAAACCTGAAAAAGGGTTCAAATTCATGAATTTATGTCGTTTTTAAAGATACTATTTTTTTGAATTTTATGGTGGCCTGGAACGGTCTTTTGCCCATTACTGTCCACTCAATTGGCTCCGAACAACTCGAAGAAGCAATCTTACTGCTCCGAACAACTCCTTCAACCCTGAAAAATGATCCGAACAATACTCTAGTTCACTCAATTGCCTCCGAACAACTCTAGAAGTGTAGTGTATCAACATATTTTAAGGAAGTAGGTATGTGGACTAATTGTCAGTGTATATTTCCATCGGGAGATCACTTCTCCTCTCCCAGTGCTTTGGGGAGACAGTATGGCACCACTGACAGTAAGTCAACACAACCAAGAAATGGTCACATCGGGTAAGGCGATGTGTTTTCATCGTTTTAGTGAATGACTATCATGAAAGCGGAAAAACCTTTATCCTCGTAGCATGTGATGAAATTGAAATATTGAATACATGTATTCTTATGCAACACTCACGTAATCGTAAATAGCCATGCAACGCGCTATCTGGCGAATAGGAATTTACTTCAGGTTCAACGCACGTCATCAAGTCGCCCACTGCTCCGCCTAAATCTGTTGCCCACGACTGTGACATTTGGGGGTCGTCTATTCCGTTACCGAAGTCTGAGTGAAACTCAAACCAGCAATTATTTAACAGAGTTCTACTATTTACACTTGAAAGTCGATCATGCCCTCAGATTTGGCACACAAGTCTGTGCAATAGGTTAGAAAAGGCTCATAATTGCTTACACATCTTAGATTTTGACTATGACGTCATTCCTAATGTCATACTTTTCGTATAAAAGTTGTTTTTAAAGGCGCTGAAAACTGAAAACGATATGGTGATTTGTACCGTGTATTTTGATTTCCTTCACATCAGTGGAAACAATCCGGGACAACGAAAACTCTGCTTATATTAACAGGAGGTATGTAACAGTCAAAACATCAATTGTTTTCATGCTTGGATGCTAATCTCTATGTATAATAACAATCGTGAAAAAATTATTTGGCGTGGATTATAACAACATGAAATAACTATTTACAGATATGAAGTGGCTACATTCGGTGTCGAGATCAGTGTCAGTCAAAATATCTATAGTCTTCATGCGGACTTAGTAAAGTCTGTGTCTAGCTACTATATACAGATATGTACAGCTATTCTATTCGGCGTCGAGATCTGAAACAGTCAAAGCATGTGCACTTGTCATCTGTGAATGATAAAAAACAATCTAAGAAAGTGATCTGAGTACTATATACAGATGTGTAACAGTTCTATTCGGCGTGGAGATTTGTTGCAGTCAAGGCATCTGCAGTCATGCGTGCATAATGAAGTTTGAGTAATACAACAATCTAAAAAATCTGGCGTCGATATTAACAATCTGAAAAACATATATACAGAGATGAAGCAGTCTCATTCGGTGTCGAGATCTGAAACATTCAAAACGTCAGTGTAGTTAGTGATGTCTGAAAATACTGATCCGGCTACTACATGCAGATAAGAAGCTGCCCTATTCGTCGTTGAGATCTGAAGCAGTCAAAGCATATGTACTCGCTATGCGTAGCTGGTAACAATTAAAAAACTGAGCTGATTACTAAAAAAAAGTTATGTAGCGGCTCTATTCCGTGTCGAGATCGAGATCAACATCGTAAGATTTCCACGTGGCTAGGGGTTGAAACTTCAGTCGCTTCCCTTCCCTTGGTATTCGATGATATGCCTTTGCGTACGTCACCAATATCGAGTTGTACTGGAAAAGGTGTGCATAACATTTCATATTGGAAAATTCCATCACTGCCACTGATACTTACCCCCTAGGTCATCGGACACCACACTGTCATTAATATCTACTGCGCCGATTCGGGTGTCTTTCAGTCGGTACAACGCTTCTCCGCAGAAGACAAATGTCAAATCTGAAAAGAATGTAGGAGTTAATTTTTAACGCAACGGAAAAGAAGGCTGATATAGATGAAAAATCCAACTCCATAAGTGTCTATTTTGTTTCATCAACCTTCAAAATAAATGGGATGACAATTTTCTATTATAGGAGGTACATCGGGCGAAACGCCTTTTTTCCTTGTGACCGAGTTTTTTTTTAAATCTATCCCCACCCTCACAGTGTTAAGCAGGAACGAAGAATGTGTACGTTTTAATTGTCAGGTTTGATCCGATCAAGGTTTGAGCTGTGGTCTACCGTACGTAGAGCGAGCACACGTGTCCCATACACATGACGCTGCTTCGAACAAAGTCTTGAGTGAATACCCCAACGAAATTCACATGAACATTACTACTATTGAAATGAGTGGGATCTCAGAAAGAAAGTAAACAGAATAAGAAAAAGGAGGAAAATTGGTTATCAAGGTAAAGAGAGACTCCCTACATCACCACATACTCCATTTTGACATAGGTTAGGCTACAATCGAAAAATGCAGATAGCCTACAGTGTGTGTAGTATGGAAGCACTCGTGTAAGAGAAATGTGTGCCTCGAAACACACACTTGGATTGCTGTATGACCTGGGTATCTGGTAGCTGCAACCAACCCACTACGTGTAGCTAATTATCCTACTCTCACTGATGTCACTGCACTTGCACGTAAATAACTCACAGTGGCCGTTGTTGTCAGAACCGCGCATAACCAAAGCTGCTTTGAGATCAAACTTCGTACGATGAATGACGATTTGCCCGGAAATAACAAGTACATATTTTGTTTTTGACAAGTTTCTAAGTTCAAACTTAATTTCTCGACTTAGAAACTTGAGACATTAGATGGAGAACCTTGACGTGCTGCTGAGGTATATCTCAACGTTAGACAGCGAAAGGAACCCGCACAATTGCGGAAACTAAGGGATAGCATCACCCATCGAAAAGTCACAACGTCAAACAAAATTCACTGCCTAAATACAAATGATGATCATTCAAAGTCTATCACATACGTCTTACTGAAACATATTTACATCGAAGCCGTAAGTCGATGTCATCATCTTTAAGAAATTTGGGTCTGTAACTATGTTGTTGTAAACCACACGGAGAACAAGTGTGGCCATGGAGAATTCATTGAGTTTATTTTTTAACTTTAGGTCCATCAAATGTTTCTAAATCGATAGTCAGATTAGTGTAATAGAAGCTAACATCTGAAAAAGTTATTATACAAAGTAATTAAAACTCCCCTTTTCAGTTTCGGCCAATATAATCAAGTTAAAGTTAAAAGTGTGGCAGACAGGCCTTCGGCGTCCAGCGCCTTCAACGGTCGATGTTTGAATGGCACAGATGCAGCCTTTTTGAAGGTTTATATAAGAGTAAATGATATCAAGAACTGTGTTGCATGCATGATTGGCTGTTGAACTGTGAAGTTAGATTGTAAAAAGATAATTCATGTTTGCTATTGATTGCTGGCTTAAGTTGTGTGATTGCTGTGGCTTCTGCTATTGTTGTATCTTGTGTGTTGGTCAGTTTGCTAATGAGACCGACCTGAAAAGTCCCGATGTCGCCAGCGCCATTATGCTTTTCTATTAAATGTTGATAAAGGGCGCTCGATGTACTTTTGTTTTTAATAGCTCGCTTATGTTCTTGATGCCTCGTCTTAAACATTCTCGCTGTTTTGCCGACGTAGAATACATTACACATTCTACAGGTGTACTTGTACACAATAAACTTTTTCCGGCAAATACCGTATTTACTCTATTAAGCGCCGGACCTCTAATACCCGCCCGCCTCTAATAAGCGCCGGGTCTGGAGCATCTTGAATGTAATAAGCGCCGGGCCTCTAATAAGCGCCGGGCCCCTAATAAGCGCCGGGTGTTGTATATTGTACTGACCATCTGTGTTCACAGATGGAAAACAGAGTTTTCATGTCATTCGCTGAGGAGACAAATTAAAGGGATCGTGTTGACCTAATCTCGTCAGCTGGGTTAGATGACTGAACAATGGAATCGTGCATGACGCTTCCATAGCGCTAGCAGTCTGCCGGTATCTCTATTGTCATTTGCAACGTGTACACGCTAGGGAAGTTTGGGGAAGGACGCCGTGAGAGATCCGATAGCAACGCAGCTCCAATCAGCACTAGCTTCGAATGATGAGTCAAACTATTGACCTAAGTCACCTGATATTTGATTCATCATTCTTCGTTTATTCTTCGGTCGACGTTGACACTCACTAGTGATGGAGAAATCGAAGAAGTTGCGATCTTTTACCATTAAAACCAAACTGGTGGCGGTTGACTATTCGAAAACACATAGCATTGAGAATACTGCTAAGGTATTTCAAGTGGAAACCAAGAGAATACGCGAATGGAGGGCGGCAGCCGAAGAGTTGGAGAAACAGTACAAGTCTGGGAAAACGACAATCAAAAGGTTGAAAGGTGGTGGAAGAAAGATCCGGTCTGAAGAATTGGAGTCCAAGTTAAACGACTGGATTATACAATCACGAGAAAATCGTTTGAGGGTATCAAGAAAGATGATCCAGCGTCAAGCTCTCGAATGGAGTACGGACAGTGAATTCCAAGCCAGTAATGGTTGACTCCAGAAATTCATGTTGCGGAATGGATTTGTGTTAAGACGTGGAACGACGATCGCACAGAAGACACCAAGTGATTGCACGGAGAAGATCATTAACTTCATTTGTTAACTACGTCACCTTCGTACAAGTGGACAGTATGACAACGACGCGATTTTCGTCATGGACGAAACTCCGGTGTGGATTGAACCCGTCGCTAACACCACAATCAATTTATCAGGAGCCAAAGAAATTTCAATCAAATCGACAGGTGCTGAAAAGGTGAGAATAACTGTCATTCTAACTGCACGAGGAGATGGTGTGAAGATGAATCCCTACATCGTGATTCCAAGAAAGCGACCGATAAAAGAAGTGGATCAAGTCAAAAACGTCGAATGTGCTTATTCGAGCAGAAGTTGGATGGACGATGAATTAACATGTGACTATCTGAAGCGTGTCATCGGTGAATTTTCTTTTACGAAGAGAATGATCGTGTGGGATGCATTCCGTTGCCATATTTCTTCCCAGACGAAGACTAAACTTCGAAAGATGAAGATCGCGCCAGTTGTCATACCTGCAGGTTGTACTAGTAAGATACAGGCTCCTGACGTCTCATGGAATCGTAGTCTGAAATGCAAGATCGCTGAACAATACGAAGAGTGGATGGTGAATGATGATCATACCTTTACTGCAAATGGAAGAATGCGTCCACCCATATTTGATTTTATTGTCAAGTGGGTGAAATCTGCATGGGACTCCATTCCGCGCCAACAAATCATGGATTCTTTGAAGCAATGTGCGATAACGAATGCAAACGATGGCAGCGAAGATCACATGATTGAGTACCTTAAGACTCATCCTGAAGCCATCCCTCAATTGGCTCGACGTCTTGCAGATCACCAGACTTCGTCATCAAATGTTGATCTCGATTCTTCTGACATAGAAAGTGATTCTTCTGACGTGGCCATAATTGATGAAGACGAAGATTATTGATAGAGTCGTAACATTTCTTGTGACCGAGTACCATTTTTATAATTTTGTAGCTCACTGACATACCGGTTACTCTATTCTAACGCGTTTTTTGCAAGCTTAATAATAGACTTGTTTGAATCCTTAGTAAATGCTATTTTTTTACTTACCAGTGTCAACTGTAAGTCCTCATTATGCACCGTAGACCTATTAAGTTCGATAGGAAAATGATGTGTCAAGTAATACCAGCTGTGTCACGTAAGCTTAGGAGACCTCTAGACATCGTTTACGAACTTCAGAAATTTCATAGGTCTAATTCTCTAATTGATATAAGATAGGCCTCAACGGATGAACAGATTCATGAAATTTGATCGTTTTGAAATTTAGTTTCGGCTAACCAATTTCTTCCTTTTTTTAAATTCTCAATTGAGCTGAAATTAATAGGCGCCGGGCCTCTAATACCCGCCCACCTCCAATAAGCGCCGGGTCTAAAAAATCTTCAATGTAATAGGCGCCCCGGGCGCTTATTAGAGTAAATACGGTATTACTTTTATATTCAAGGCAAATCTCGCAATTACAATTTTGGTTATTACTTTTGTGCTTAAAAAATGATGCCGATTTCATACCGTATTCGTTTGTGACTTTAATGGGGAATTTGTATTTATCAATTAATTAATTTACTTTGCGATTGCATCTGTCGTTTACAAAAGGCAATTTGAAATTAACTATCTTATGTGGTTTTGGTTTTCGTTGCTTTTTCTTAGGTTTTGCCTCTCGGCAGTCATTTTTATAATAACCATTATCGATTAGAAAACTCTGGAATTCGCTTATATTTTCTTGTTTTCTGATATCGTCATTGCAGCTTTCAGCAATTGACTGAAACCTATTGCTTATAAAATTTTGTTTTACATGCCATGGTAAAAAGGCATCCTTACGTAAAGTAATATTCGAATGTTCAGCTTTATGATACCAGCTGTACATAACTTCATTGTTTGAAATTTTTATATCTAGAAATGGCAACCATTCTCTAGGCTCGGACGTTTCTAGTGTAAACTTAATATTTTTATTAACTGAATTGAAAACTGTCAATATTTCATTAAAGGAGAATTCGTCATATGGTATTGGCCCTATTATGATGTCATCAATATACCGTTTGTTTATTTCGGGTTGAATATTCAATTTAGCTAGAGCTTCCGTTTCAATGCTATGCATGAAAGGCTGCTTCACAAAGGCTGCATCTGTATCTGTATCATCCAAACATCGACCGTTGAAGGCGCTGGACGCCGAAGGCCTGTCTGCCATGCTTTTAATTTTAACTTGATTATATTGGCCTAAACTGAAAAGGGGAGTTTTAATTACTTTGTATAACTTTCTCAGAATGATGATCTCCCGTCACCTGGTCAACTACAAAGCTAACATCCATTAATCCTAGCGTAACATAGGAAAAATGAATACTAGGAAACACATTAAATAAACAAATAACATCTTCATCATTTTAGTAATGAATATTCTGTACATGCTTTTTTAGACATACTTTCTAGACCGTAATTTTTTGCGATCCTGGGATCAGCAAGCTTGGTGCATTTACTGATAGCATGCTTAGGCTAGCGTAGGCTGAACAATGCTATGCGTTGTTTGTATTCTTAAACAAGTATCTTGAACGATGCACTGTACAATACAACTGATGAAATCAAATAGACATGTGCCTAAATGTCCATGACTTAGTAATAGGTTTTCTTTTCACATGCAGACATAAATTATAACGATAAGTAGATCTGGTTAGTAGTAAGAAAACGGCGAACACTCGACCGGCGCGCCCCCCCCTCTGGAACGACAGTGTCGTGGTCGGCCGCCGTGGTGCTTCGAGTCTGACTCCCCCCCTCTTGAACGACAGAGTGTTGTGGTGTGCCGGCCAGGTGGGTCCAGGTTCGCTGACGTCCCCCCCCCTCTAGAACGACAGAGTGTCGTGGTGGACTTGGGCGACCGCCAGGTTTTGACTTGAGGCTATAGTGTGTGATGATTTTCGAAAAAACGACAGTTAGAATTTTGGACGTTTTGGGCTGTAGCATCAAAACGAAGCATCGGATGGGAAAACGGAGGCCAGATTCGGATACAGCGTGAAATTCTGCATCGGTATGGTGAATTTGAAAGCAATCGGAGAGAAAAAGTTTCGCTGACGTCCCTCCCCCTCGGCAGCGACCTTCCAACTTTGCTTCTAGTGGACGGATTTTGTCGTGCCATAGCTCGTTTGAAAGCTAAGAGTGAGACAAATTCACTGAAAGAAATGGCTTGTTCATATCTGCCTTCGTTTGGATGTGAGACGCCATTTAAGATTTTGGGACATTGGCGAAAAACGACAGAGTTAGAATTTTGGACGTTTTGGACTCTAGCGTCAAAACGAAGCATCGGATGGGAAAACGGATTTCAGATTTGGAATCAGCATGAAATTCTCTATCAACATGGTGAGTTTCAAGTCAATCGGAGAGAAAAAGTTTTCGCGGGCCTCCCCCCCCCCGACACCAAACTTCCAATTTTGCTTCTAGTGATCGTAGAAAGTCGTGCAATAGCTCGTTTGAAAGCTAAGAGTGAGAAAAATTCAGTGAAAGAAACGGCTTGTTCATATCTGTCTTCGTTTAGATGTGAGACGCCATTTAAGATTTTGGGACATTGGCGAAAAAACGACAGAGTTAGAATTTCCCAAGAAACAGCTCCAGCGGGCGAATGAAGCCTCGGATTGGTAAACGGATTTCAGATTTGGAATCAGCTTGATGTTATTGTCCAATGAGGATCATCATCCAATGAGAATCAAGCATTTCTATATAAATAGCGAGCCTTCCACAGTGAGAATCATTCCATCATTGAATCGCACGAGTGACGGACGCACATTTTTTCTCTCTCTCTATTCTATTATCCAACTAAAATGTTAAGTCGCTACTTTCCTCCCTCTCCTCCCTTGAAAGTAAACTTAATACAATCTTTTTCATTTTCAGGCATCTACTCCATCTGCTGCACTAGTAGGACAAAATGGCGGTCAAACGTTACAAGGTTCGCTACGATCAGATCATCTACAACTGAGGCCAGTGGAAGAAACAACCAAGGTACATAATCCTACACCGCTACAGCGTAAATTTAAACAAGTCTTGCGTTATGACGATCATAGCGTAGTACTCCAAACGGGAATGCTCCCTTCCACGGATGTCAAGATAATGCGCAATCAGTATGGGGACTACATACTGATCCCCGTGAGTCCGTACATTCGCCACCAACTTGATATTATTGAGGAGTACGTGCCATTAAATATGGACATTCCTACTCCTCTTGCTCAAGAGTGGAAGGCGAGAGATGACAAGGATACTCCCTATAGAAAGATTTGGGATGGTAATCAAATTTGCCTACCGGTATCACATTGGTGTACTTACTATAAGAAGGAGGGAGATCAATCAACACCCATCAGATGTGATGAGCTCGGAGAAGGTACTTGGGATATCCTTTTCAAAGTGAATGGGCTATATTATGGTCGGCATAAGGATAATAAAATAGCCTCTCTCTCCATGCATATGGAATCCATCCTATATATTCCAAAACCACCCAACGAGGACGACATAATTGATCAAATCCTTAACAGCAGTGGCACGAAGCGCAAGTCGGAGAAGAATGCTGCATCAAAACGCAAATCAAAGAAGGAGAATTACTAGTCCTTTCCTAACTCTACCCTATGACAATTCGCTTATGTGCTTTGAGTGTCGTAGACGTGGTCTTATTAGATACATTTTACTTCTTCGTTGCCATCATATCATTTGTGTATTTTGTCGTGAAAAGCATCGATGTAATTCTTCATTTTGTAATATGTTATAGAACGTTTCCTTAGATGTGTAAATTTCCGTTTTAGGCTTCTATCATCATTTTTATGGATTGTGAGGGTGAACCTGTACAGGAGCTCAGTGCTATTGCTATGAACAATTGGACATATCAGATTGTTAGTGTCTATCATCAACATGCCAACTGCGATCCCAATGTTGATCAATGGGCGAGAAAACACATTCATGGACTTAATCTGAAATATTTGCAAGACTATGGCTTTTCTTGTGAGAGTGCTCTTCTTATTGACTTTAAACGATGGTTAGCTGCTTTCAATGTTATACGCATCTTTTGTAATAATCCTGGTAAGGAGAGGAAAGTATTTCCCAATCTAATCATTGATGACATTTTGCTCCCGCCTTGGGATAGTAGAGTGAATCAACACAACCATGAAGTCACGAAACGTTTTAAGGATTTGTGTGTTCCTATTTTTTCTGTTCGTTGTAGTAGCTACGTTCATAACCAATGCTTCTTTCCTCCTTACCTCAACACTGCCAAAGTCCTGTATGGTTATCATTGCTCGCTGTATGATAGTTACCAGGTGTATCTATTTTATCTCTTTCAAACCATTGATTTATAATGCATGCTTGTTACCGTTATTCAATAAATGTTACTATGAGAAGAGTTGTTTTCATGCAATGGATGGGTTAGATAAAGGGCGATCATGTCTTTCTCAAACGACTGCGGAACATTACATTTTCATAGGCAAAGTTTAAAGAAGCTGTTTAAGATTATGTGATAAATTTTCATAAAGATGAGACCGACATCGAAGCAGTGGACGATGATGCTAACACTCTATTTCTAGAGTTAATGAATACATTCTCTGATAGCATTATCATGGCGCGATTAGTTGCGAAAATTAAGTTTAGTCATTTTGGAAAGGAAGAGGTGGAAAGTCGCTCTTTCCATTTTGCTTCTTATTCAATGGAAGTGGTAGATCACCCCGAAGAATTTTTTAAAAGACATATGATAAAAATTGCTGAACGTCTTAACGCATTTAACCATCATGGCAGCAGCCTAGTGATTGAAGCGATTTCAGATATTCACATTCAACTTTCTGTAAAGAAAAATTGAAAATGCAGTGGTACTTGATTGTAGCACAACTGGTTTTCGAGCTATGCCTGCTCACTCTCGAAGTATATTCCTTCTGTACATGCGTCTATTATTTAGAAAAGGCTAGCAAATTCATATCTTCAAAAAGACTTGCCATAGACATCAGTAACGGTGAAACTATGTGTTGCGATGTATGTAAGCGAAAGGATGGAAATGAAAAGCGCATCTTCAAGAGATGTAAGCATGCTTTTTGTCAACGCTGTTTCATACGTTTCATAGTTAGTACCTATGCAAATGTGGTAAAGACAGGTTTTAGCAAAGACTAAGACGAAAAATGGCGAAACGTAAAAGTCAAAAGTCTTCAAAGTTTTCTTCAGCCATTCAAGCTCTCCGACGAATGAAAGCAAATCAGCGATACAGTGCTTAACGACATGCTAACGATAAATTCATTCGTGAAATTATTTCTCATGTGAGAAAGTTGAGGACGAAGAAATTAGCACCAAAACAACGAAAGTTACTTAAACGATATGCTGCGAAATTACGTTTCATCTCCAATCCTAAAGTCACCCTTCAAAGAAAGAGGGAAACTCTAACACAAAAGGGTGGTTTCCTTCCAGCGTTACTACCGATGCTAGCTCCTATCGTGGGCAACGTATTGGGTAATATCTTTGGCTCTAGACGTTAATTATGCAAATGTTGAATCTCAAAGTATTATAGTGGATTTCAGACTTCAATGTGATAAAGTTCTGACTGTATCAGGTCCATCTCATATAGGTAAAACTGTTTTCACGCTGAATTTATTGGATAAAAGAAGGGAGTTGTTTAAGGAACCTATCAATCGAGTGATTTGGTGTTATGGTATTTATCAACCGTCGCTGTTTCAGGAATTGCAAAGTCGCAACTTTATTCGACATGAAGGAATTATTCCAGTGGATAAACTTCAGTCTAATGATGTTGTATTGGATGATTTATTAAAAGAAAGTAAGAATTCAAAAGATGTTACAGATATGTTCACTCGCGCAGCACATCATAAAAGGTGCTTTATCATCTATATCACACAAAATTTGTTTCCTGATGGAAAAGAAGCTCGTACACGAAACCTGAATACACACTATTATGCTATTTTCAAGAATCCGCGAGATAAAAGTCAATTTGAAATTTTAGCGCGACAAGTTGCACCCAGAGGATCAAAAGCCTTAATTGAAATTTTTCAAGCAGCTACTGAAAAACCACACGGTTACTTATTCATTGACTTTACCCAAGAGTGTCCGGAAGAATTTAGATTTCGAAGTGATATTTTGAAAACTCCCATGATTATCTACAAACTATGAGTTCTTATTCTCGCATGATTGTTATTCCTCAGGATGAATATGTACAATTGACTGCCATGCAGCAAGTAAAGCAACCTCTTGCAAATCAAATGTATAGGAAAGAAATAGATTATCAGCAAAATGTTCACATCAAAGATCCACATCGTGCTGTATTATTACAATCGGAAACTGTTGAGCAATTGAGAAACTTGAAGAATAAGATGCGTGACTCTGTATCGACTGCTACACCTTTAGCATCTCGCGCACATGCCATATCTCTTTTCAATAGTATTGAACCCCATCTCAATGTAAATGATAGAAGAGAAATCATTACAGATGAAAATAAAGTGATTGATGCTTCACGTTATGAAGACTTGATTCAGTATGCGACACGTAGAAAGCGCCGTCAGGGCTATGTTCCACCTGGTTGGTCATACTTTCTTAAACTATTGAAAAAGCATAATGTACCAAAATTTGCTTTGAATAATGAGACATTGAAAGAACTTGATTCAACAGTGGCTACTGCTCCAATGCTTCAGACGATGAAAATGCCAACAAATTGGTTTAAGACGTCACCTTCTACATCCCCTCCCACACTCACTAAGCAAACAAGAGGAAGAACTCGACGTAGATCTACGCCACCACTAAAACTAGTAAAAGGAAAACGTAAAACAGCTCCTCCAAGGAAATACATGTTCTCAGACTATTAATATGAAACAGATGTCTTGCTTGCCATGTAATGAACCGCCAGAGGTGAATGTCGTTGTCACTTGCACTTGCTGCGCCAGCTCTCACAATGAAACCCCTAAGCAATGTGAACACGATCGCAAAACCGCTAAAGCTAAATGCTGCAGTTGTTGTAAATGTAGAAAGGCAAGAAAACAAAAAGATGAGAAGGAGGAAAAAGAGTCAGTCGTCATCGACAATCACTCTATCCATCGTTCTATTGGACTCAGACCAGTAGATGTAAATGCTGACAATGTAGATAAAGTGCGCGAATCATTCCAACGTAAACGCACTCATGTGAAAACTGATGTGAAAATTGGTGATAAAGTTCGTATCTCAAAAGTGAAAAGTGTTTTTGCTAAAGGGTACCTTCCGAATTGGACAGAGGAGGTATTTACAGTATCAAGGATTGATCAAAAAGACTCTCCCACCACCTACAAGTTGAAAGATTACGATAATGAAGAAATTGAGGGTAGCTTGAGGTAGTCACTGAAAGTGAAACATATTTTGTAGAGAAAATCATTCGATGTAAAAAACGACAAGGTGAAGAATGGTGTCTTGTTAAATGGACTGGTTATCCTTCAAGTATGAACTCTTGGATGCGTCGTGCCGACATCTTTCATCTAAGTGATCGACAGTGATTCATGCAAAGCTGTAACTAACAATGTTTAGGGTTTGAGCTATGAATCCAACTGCCTCATTTTATTCACGACCCTCCTATGTAAGTAGTGGAGGACAAATTTACAGCGGTGCTCGCCGCCAACGTGGAGGTAGCATACTTGGTGCACTGAAATCGGTTGTAGCACCTCTCATATCCAATGTCGGAAGATCTTTGAAACGAAATGTTTTAAGTAATGCCGTTGGCTTTGCTGGTGATGTTGCTAGTGATCTTTCCAGAGGTAGAAGTTTTAAGAGCAGTTTGTTGAATCGTGGGAAGGAACGCGGTTTAAAAACATTGAAGCAGACCTTTGCTGGTGTTACTCAAGGAAAGAAATCACCTAAACGAATGAATAAAGGAAGGAGGAAACATCGCGGAGCTGGTAAGGTGCGATCTTCTGTCAAAAGGCATTCACGCAAACGTCGCAGAGGCTCTAATCATTCATCAGGCGCTAAACGACGACGCTGCCATAACTTCTAATCATGGAGTGCAAAACTTCCGGGTTTTGTTTGTTTGATCAACAAGCCATACAGACAGATATTCTTAGTTCAAGTATTGTAGATTATCATCCTCGAACAGCTGAGAATGCTGGCCCCATTGAATTTGTTATTCCTGGTGGTAGTGATGATTACATAGATTTGAGTTATGCGATGGTTGATTTGAGGTTTAGAATTCAGCAAGCAGATGGAACTGCTATTGACGATACACATAAAGTTGGACTGAACAATTTACCATTGACTACATTATTTCGCGATGTTTCTCTAACGATTGGAGAGCAACAGGTGGAAGGTGGCCAAAGCGATTATCCCTATAAATCATATTTCAATCATGTATCACAGTTTCATTCAGCAGCACAAAAAAGTCATATGGAAGCCATGGGATGGTACAGAGATGAAGCAGGAAAATTTGATGCTGAAACAAACAGTGGCTTTGTAAAGCGATCTGCTATGATTAAAGATAGTAAAGTATGTCAGCTATATGGTCCGCTGAATTTAGACTTCTTTAGACAGTCAAAGTTTTTACTCTGTAATACCAGCATGCGACTCAAGCTGACATTGAATAAGCCTGAATTTGCGCTGAATGCATTTGCTAAAGTTGACAATTTTAGAATTCATGTGGAAGATATTGCACTTTACATTCGTCGAGTAGTACCGAATCCAAGTGTCATTAGAGGGCATGCTGAAGGTCTTAACCGCCAAAATGCCATTTACCCCATTCAGCATACAAAGCTTCTCACCTTTACAATTCCGAAAGATCAAAAGAGTTTCATGAAAGCTGGCCTCTTTCCATCGGAAGCACCGAAGCTCCTCATGGTGGCAATGGTTGAAAATGATGCATTTAATGGTAATATAAAGAAGAATCCTTTCAATTTTAAACACAATCAGTTAAGTGAAATTGCTTTACGTGTAAATGGTGTGAGTAATCCTGGTCCACCCTACAAACCAGATTTTGCTTCGGATCAATTTATGCGCAGTTATGTTGATTTTATGGATGTCTTTGGCTTTTACAATACGGATGACACCAACGGACTCACTATGAAAGAGTTTAAGAGTGGATATACTATTTATGCATTTGATTTGACTGCTGACAGCGATATTAGTGCACCCTATCGTCAAGCGAACGTGCCTCATAATATTCGTTTGGAGTTGACGTTCAAAAGAACACTACCTGAGACGATCAATGTATTAATTTATGCAGTCTTCGATTCAAATATTGAAATTACAAAGTATCGTGACGTGATTCTTCAGTATAATCGTTAATGAGTTGGTTGACTGCTGACGATATTAAAACTAAAGTACAGCGTAATGCAGACGAAGCGACGTTGAAAGCTTTCGATAATGTCTATTCACTCGATACCTTACCACCTGCAGTAAATCACTATCTCATCTTTATTGTGCTAAACACTCATTCACAGAATTTAGGCGGTGAGCATTGAAAAGCGATCTTTATTGGAGAAGACCGACGTGGTGAACTATTTGACTCTCTTGCTCAACCTCCAAATATACCAACACAGCAGTGGTTGAGAAAACATGCGCGTCAATATCAGCGAAATGAACGCATACTACAACATCCACTTTCATCAACGTGTGGTGCTTTTGTACTATACTTCATCTTAAAACGTTTACATGTATCTCGATTTGTATCTGTTATTCAAAACTTTCCATGTAATCCATCCTCTAATGAAAAAATGATTTGTAAGTTCTATCATGATTTGAAATAAAAACATCATGTTGGAAAAATTGTTTTTTATTTCACATTCCGCTGGGTACGTACATACTCGATGAGATAGTCTAGGATCACATTTGCCTGTACATGAGATTTTAGTCCACTAATGATCACTTCACTATTATGAAAGATTGCCACATGCACAGGTAACCAACAACTAATGAGAGCTGCAGGAAAAAGTTCGGGTTCATAACACAAATTGTAACTGCTGGTACGAATCTTCAAAAATGATACACTTTCACTCAATTGAGTAGAGATCACCATATTGTCCACAGTCAGATTCGACATCACACACCTCTCCCTCTTCCATATCCGACGTAGTAGTCTTTGTAGCTCTAAGCGCATTGACTGCGCCGATGAATGAGAAAGGGCGCCGAGAATCTGTACAGTCCCATTTGGGAAGAGTTGAAGATTCCGTGAATTGTTCATCTTCACCACTAACATTTGAGGGCGGCCCGGGTAATACTTGCTGTTTGGAAGGTGTTGGTGTAATGTTGTGAGATCGATTTTGGTGTAGAGTCTGAAGCGACGGAGAATGTTGACGATGGTGTAGCGATGGCGCTTCATGATGAAAAAATGAGTAAATTGAGCGATGTACCTTCCTTTTATGCATTTCCCAACTACCTTGATGAAATGTGAAGTTAGTATGGAGTTGGGAATGATAGAGTTGAATTCGCCGTTTGTTGACGCGCAACCAGATGCGATTTCCAATACGTGAATGTCTTTTCATATAGAAGTATTTCAAATCCTTCATGATATGATGTAGAGATTGAAAATGATGATAAGATAAAGCAAACTCTCTTCTCACATTTCCAGTTGAATCTTTGAAATAGACGTTTCGATCATGATCCGTTTCAATGCGTTGTAGGGAATCTAATTTCCAACTCATGATGTGTGGTAGTCATGTCTGATTAAGATTTGCATAGTGGGGCGATGAACTCACGACGAATAAATGTCATGATGGAGCGATGTATGTATCTTCTATACTTCTCCCAATTGTATTTGCGAAATGAGAAACAGTTTGCGGAATGAGAATGGCAGATTTGAATTTCATTTCTGTAATGTTGAAGCCAAACTTGATCACCAAAGGAGATGAATCCTAATGTTTCAAAATATTCCAAATCCCTCATGATATCATTGAGGTTGACAAATTGTCGCCATGTTAATGTAATACCTCTTGATGTATGACCATGAGAATTTTTGAAATGTACGTTTCCATCACGATCAACTCTGATATATTGTAGAGAGTCCAAAATCCAAGTCTTCATGATGTTATGCAAAGCCGCAGATCAGCAATATCAAAATGTCGTTTTATCATATTTTGCTTAGCAATGCGGCCGCAAATAGATTTGCTAGTAATCGAGCCGCACTCTTTTCTACTCCCATTGATCATGCACAACAGCTAAATGGAAAGTGGGAAGTGGGTGTCACTCAACTTCTTCATAGCAACTGTGTCTATACTTTTGATCATGAGGTGATGACTATTAATATGAGACGTACAGCTGCTTACCAATGTGAAAAGGGCTGCCGAGTATACATTCCACAGTGGCCAAAGAAAGATCTCTTATCATGTAAAAAGTTTGTATATGATTTCCTGAATAAAGAGGGTAGACACATCATCCATTTTTCTCCGCACAATGATGATCATAATTATGTACATCATGTAGTTGAGAAAGATTGGATTGTTGGTTTAAGTCCAAGTTTAAGAAATGATTTAGGTTACCTCGCTAGCGCCTTAACAAGCTATGATAATTATAACGTTAATTACCACCCAAGTGGTTGTAAAGATTTGATTTACAAAGAGAAAGCTTTTATGTGGATCTTATTCCGAAAAATGAAAAGACATTGCTGAAGAAGATTGTGATTAAGCCAAGAAAGACAAACATGACTCCTGAAACATGAGTGAAGAAATTTAATTATCTCCTTCGAGTTGATGGTAAACAAGTGGCAACATTGACTTATACGAAATCAACGGATCAAATCTTCATTAGTAAATTAGATGATGATGATGATCTAGTATTAGTTTGTTCAGAAGATTTTCATCAGTTCTTGCGACATCGCTCTGCGGCCGTTCATGGAAAATTTGATAAGCGCTATTTGAAATGTGATGGATCAAATCAAGTTGATACAGAATGGTCGGTATCTTTATACAGAAAGTGTGTAGACCTTTTGAGTGGAATCTCACATAGAACAAGAGTGTTGACACCTCGCATGATCACTTCAGTTAAGATGGCAATAGATTATTTGAATGAAGTGATTCAAGATGAACATATTTCGTTTTCTGAAAAAGAAGGTGTGCCACCTCTTCGAGTTAGCGGGAAAAATATTGAGCTGATCATGGACAATACCCTAAAGGACATTTTGGGCTTTGATCAAAATACGTTTAAAAGTGGTACTGTGACAAAAGCTAGCGCGCATCTATCATTATCGCGTCGTATTAACTATTTTCAGTTATATTCCAATATTGGTGAAGATGTGCGTGTGGGAGATGCTGAAGCTCCACTTTTAACAATGATGCCATACCAACCAAAAAGCTGCAGTATTTTATCTGAGCATACTTTTAAGAACGTGCATTATACAGACTTGAAATCAAACTATATACCACAGATTGATATTGCAATTTATGACGATGGTGGTGCGTTGATTCCTTTTCATAAAGACGCTGTGACAAGTATCACACTCCATTTCCGAATGAAGAGTTAATGCAAACGCATTCATATTTTTCTCCAATGTGAATAATATGGAAAGTGAAAATAAGGACTTGTTTCTAATCTACTTGCCTAGTAATGCTTCTATGAATAAATTTCCCAAAAATAAACCATCAGACTATCGAGTAGAATTAAATCGCCCACCACATTTAGAAGGTGAATGGGAGGTTGGCGTTTCTAGTATTTGCTATGATAGCAATATTCAGAATGTGAATGATGTGGAAGAAATGATATTGACTCCTCGCACCCATGATGGACTAATGCATTCCAGTTCCCATACAATTTAACGTCAGATGGAAAGTGGAACTATGAATGGATTCAGATAAAATCAGATTATTATGGTCCATTTGGGAATGAGAAAATTATTAGGGCATTCAATAGTGGTAATACTTCCATCATGAAGAATGAGGATCAGAAAGTTTATGAGTTTACTATCTATCATTAGAGTGAGAGACAGTTCCTTCGCTTTCATTCTTTTACTAAAGGTCTTACACTGAGGTTGGATAATGAATTCTATCCGCATCTCGGTTTTGGCCATGGACTACATCTAACGTCAATTGCTACTGCAAATGTTAGAAAAGTTTATTCAAATCGAATCAACAAATTTCATTATAAATTTAAAATATTTGATGAAGATGTTGTAGAATGTGAAGAACGCATCATTTTGAAAAAGCGTGGTGTTCAACCTTTATCACTTATTGAGTTAGTAAAACGATGGAATGAGACTGTGGGTAAGAAGTATGGAGAGAAAATTATGACGGACAAAAATAAGTTGGTCATTCAGAAATATAATGACAAACTTACAGTTTATTCCTCTCCAACCTTGCGTCATTTTGTAAGACGTTATACACCTATTATTGGAAGCGGTGTGGTGTATGCTTCTCTTGAATATCACACGAAAGCTGATTCAGTTAATGATGAATGGTGGGTGGACATCTATGGTGATCGCATCAAGAAAATTTACCAGTCTTATCAAGAATCTAAAGTTGCTATCAATATAATGCCGCGTCTATATCATACAGTTGAAAGCTTCATTCATGTAGTAAATCCTTATATACAACAGAAGTTGAAGCATGCGATGAAAAGTAAATATGATGTAAAGACACACCACATTTCGTTTTCAATTGAAAATCAACGCGTTGTTCTGAAACTGGGTGATGACATTCAATGTCAATTGAGTAAAAATTTGAAAAAACTCTTTGGTTTTTCAATGCTACAAACTGTGTTTACTGCTGCGCATACGATTGGTATAGAAATACCAATGACACTTGATAAACATGAACAGCACCTTTACATTCAAAGTGATTTGATTCTACCTATTTCTGTTGGTGAGAAAAAAGAATACATTTTACATGATTTCATTCATGATAAAGACGCTTCATATGGAATAGTCGAGAAGATGTTTGAATCTATTTTCTATCATCCCGTCGTCAAACAAACTATACCCTCTATTGCTATCAAAATTACCAATGGTTTACAAGAGTACATCCATGTGAAAGATACTAAATCCCTCGTAACTTTAGTGTTTTGGAAAACAAAGTGAAGTCATTGTGATATGTTTATTGAAATAAAAATATGTGTATGAAAAAGTCTTTTCACAGATAAAGGGGGGATAAAGGGGGAATGGGCTGACTGTAGGCATATATTCACAAGGAAGAAACGATCTCATGCGATACATAAAACAGCAATGTTTATCTACAGAAATCAACATGAAAATACTAAGTTAAGGATGATTATCCTAAGACGTCTCCTGAATGTGGTAGTGTGAGTTTAATTCTTTTGGGTGGTGATATGTTTGTGTCAGGATGTCCATGTGGAAGAGATATGTTATGTTCTAACCAGCACCTCTTATCCTCCCATGCTGAAAGCGCCCGTTTCCTAAAAGTATGAGTTTTGATCTCATGCGACTTAGATTTTAAGATGGTCATATTGACAAACGTTATATTTTTATTTCTATAGGCTTTCCTGAAATTTTTATGTTTCATGTTAGAGACCAATGATCTTGATATGCCTTTTTGATATGCACGCTTAATACTATCTGCACATTCTTTTAATTTCATGGAATACATTTTAGGACGGAGGAGAATCATTTCACCTATTTCCTTCCCTGCTGTCTCATCCTTAAAGCAGCCAAGTTTTGCCTTATTTTTGATGGAGTAGAGTGGGTGATCAGTAGGATAATTTGATGTATCAAAATATCTTTCTAAAGATTTTCCTACTTCATTGAAATTTAAATCTTTTTGAGTGGCAATGCCTAAGAAGAAACTATCTGTATCACCACCCAACAAACGAACCTCTTTTACGAGAGGACATGGTTTTAGTATTTTATAAAAGAGTTGGTACATTTCAAGCTTAGAGTAATCTAGTACAGCTTGGCCAATATAGATGGGCTTGCACAACTCAACTTCAGATTTTATCATTTTAACACCTACAAGGTCCTCATCGATAATGTCTCTATCGATGAATAGAGGTGATGAGACCAATTTCTTAAATTTTGTAACATCATTGACTAGTTTATAGTTTACACGTTTTCTAACATCCTCCATCGTCTTACCAAATAGACTATTATTCTTATACTTATAAAAATCTTTTTCAAAATTATTTTGGGCTAGTGCACGTTTCTGGCTGTTGCTATCAATATATGGTTTGAGGAAGGCTTTCTGTCTAAATTTAATAATGCGGTGAACTCTCTTTAAAATCATGCCTATTTCTAAATAAAATTTTAAGATGCTAAAGTGGACTAGATAGTTTTCCTTATCATATTGGGTGAGTAAAAGTTTGCGGCAAGGCTTATAGTCGGGTTGACCGCATGATTCTAAATCTTTATGAAATTGTTTCATAAAGTCGGAAAACATATCTTTGGTCACTTCACCTGATTCGGGTGCGAGTGGAAAATCTACGGTTTTATGCTTAATATTATTTGGATAGATTAGATCTATCTCAAAATAATATCCCCAATCACCTTCATCTGGAATTGCTAGTATGTTAGAAGGGTTGGAGAGATGCTGAATTTCACTATCATCTAACCAGCTAAACTCAGAGTGAGGGAGTGGTTTGGATAGTGAAATACCATATAAATTATTTTGGTCATAATACTTAAGATGAGTCTGATCATCGCCTACTAATTTTGATTTTAACCTATGTTTATTTACAAATGTGAGACCACCGCGAATTCCTCGCTCAAATAAATTGTACATCTCTGGATCTTGTAAGAGATGAATGGTCTCACCAGTCATTTTAAAAGCAGACTTAAATGACATGGCTGGCAGACTGACAAAGTGGACGGGATCTAACTTATCTTCTTCTAATGCCACTCGTCGAAACTCCTGAAATACATCAGCCAGCAAAAATACATCTAACTTAAGATAGGCAATCATATATTCGCCAAATGTATGGCAGTCAAATTTTATCCATGCATCTTGTGCATGATCATAATCTTCGGTCTTACATTCTGCGCCGGTCGAATCATTTTTAAATTTATCTATGGGCGGAAGAGAAGTCTCGCCGAGTTTACTAATCGCATCAAAATATGCATATGGAAAGACTCCTTTCCGTGTGATGACTTCATCGGTTAGATTTGGATATTGTTTCTTAAGATTTTGTGTTAGTGGAAGAGACTTTAGATTTTGTACGAGAGAGGCCAGTGATGCAGTCATAAATTGGTAGGAATCTAAAAATTTTATATCAAAATAGACCGTCTTATTTTCTTTAGTTTTATCGACAGGCACTTTTGCTGTCATGGCCATAAACTTCTCTCTCGTTTGTGCTATTACATCAAGCTTCCACTCTTTTATTTGACCTAAACCTCCTTTTATTATCATATGGCTGTCGTAGCCCTTGAAATTATGGAAAATGACGGGTAATGTACGCCGTTTCATCCTAAGTGAAAAATTGCATTTTGAACATAGTGCGTTTCTAAATTTACCAGTGATGTGATCATGGTCGCGCACTTTCTTATTCTTATCATCATCAAATGTTTTCCTAGATTTGAGGCAAACGTTGCAACTATCAAACTTTGCTTGATCATCTGCTGTCATATGCAATGATCTGCGATAGAGTTAACCATCATACTTTTGTTGAAATTTTACAGCCTGTTCGAGGAATTGTAGGAATTGGTATATACAATCCTCACCTTGCCAGATGTGCATTTTATTTTTTCTATTTTGGAAATGGTCATGCCATACTTCATAGCAGGAAATGGCTGCTGCTCGATGGGTGTTATCATCGATATAGCATTCGATGTCGGCATAGATGACACGAAGAGGACTTAGTTCATCGCCATTCTCTCTATATGAAAACTCCTTATCTTTGGGCATGCGCTCCATTTGTAGTTTACCTCGCTTACACCATTCGTAATGAGTTTCAAATTTATTTTTACTCCTAAAGTTCCGAATGCATCTGTCACAGTAATAAATCTCTGATGAGCTAGAATTTCTTAGGTGGTGGTATAAGCGAGAAATTTTGGGAATACCGCAGTAGTGCCATTCCTCACTATCATCCTGTCTTACTAATAAAAGGTTGACAACGTGGTCATAACAACTCGAACGCGAGTTGTAGCGGACACCCTTCAATCCCTTTTCCCAAACATGGAGAACTATTTTGATGTTGTTCAATTTTTCAAATTTTTCTTTATCTTTAATTTTCATATCTTCACTATTGCAGTCATCAAACTTTAATTCATTCCCCCACTGTTGATACTTATTCTTACGGTATCGGCTATACTGTACATCATTATAGAGGAGAATGGAGAGGACGGCATACTTAAAACATTGCGATTCGCAATCTATAGAAATGACTGCTGCTTTATTTCTTAAATTTTTCGGAAGTTTAAAGGAGCCTCGTCCAGAGTAGTTCTCTAATAAAGTGATTTTAATCATGGCGGTCTCAATACCATCAAAAACGAGTCCACTATCACGCTCGTTAAATTTATCTATGTTTAATTTTAATCCTTGGATATGAAAATTTATCCAAGACTCGCAGTCTACAACTTCGGTTGCAGGAGAGGAGGGTATGTGAAACTCCAACCTCTCTACTATTTGACCAGTATGGTGGTCGATTTTTACATATTTTATTTTGAGATAGATGAGCGCGTTCATTCTAAAATTGACTAAATTGTTGAAGAGCGCACCAATCATAGATGAATTTTGATGAAACCATTCTTCAAAGTCAGTAATGGTTTCTGAGGATTCCATCTGGTAGTTCCTCACTAAATTATTTATCGACACTTCAGAGAGTCGGATAGAGGAAGTGCTGTTGGTATAACTATCGTCACTGTGTGTATGTCGAAGTCTATGTGAAGATAGTTCAAAATGTGACTCAAAAGACTGAATGCATAAATCGCAAGAAAAGGAGACATCGTTAACAGAATCGTCCCCACCTTCGGAGATTGATGCTGACTTAGGTCTACAAACACCTCGCTTGATGTGTCGGGCGAGATCACGCTTCCTCGTGAAGATGTGCCCACAGTCAGCACATTCCCGATCGTTGCATTCCCGCGACAATGTTGACATGGACTCGCTCGAGATGGGACTGGTATCACCTGAAAGAGAAATCATTCTATCATCTCTGTTCAAGTCTCAGTTCATTGTTACAACCTACCTTGACTCAACAACTCTAAACTTTCCTCGACAAGGGAGGGCGTTGGTGATGAAGTTGATGCCTGAAATTGAGGAAGATGCTATTAGCCACACGTTTGAGGGAGATGACTGATGAATTCCTTAACTTACCATTTCAACGAAATCAGGTTTAAGGTTGATACTTCAACAAGATAGAGACGTCACTCAAATTTGGAATTCATGAGAGAGCAGTTCACTTGTACGCCTCAAATACACTGTACACTTCTCTTGGATGTCTGTAAAGAAAGAAGTAGTGAGTTATCATCTTACATTTTAATTTAGTCATTTTTACTTACAGATCTTCTCGGACGCTTCCTCATGAAGGAAATTTGAGATCGGATCACGATGATCGAAGGTGAAGTGTAGACACTCCACCCCTTTCTTCACCCGAGAGTAGCAGAAACTCCCCTCTTCCACGCTCGTACAAGAGAGGAGTTTCTGCTACTCTCCCCTTTCTAATAGGGATGTGCAGACGGCTGGAACGCACCCTTCGATCGCGATCCACTAGCTGCGCCGAACGGTGCAGCTCGTGGTTCGTCTCGACCACCTTAGCCATCTGCACACGGAGTCTCTCCACTTCCTCCTTCAACCTTCGTATCTCCTTCTCCCTACTTTCCCTCTCTGCTAGCAAAGCCTCTTCTCTGGCTTTCCCCTCGAGAGTCTTGAGCCTCTCCTGCTCCAACTCGCCATCCCGCTCGCTTAATCTCTCCTTCACCTTCTTCATCTCTCCGGCCACGTTCTTTAGGTCCTCATACTTTGCCTTGTGTGAGAAGGCCTCCTCCTTCAACTTCTCCACCTCTTTCTTTAGTCTATCCCGTTCGGTGATCACCGGCGGGCGCTTGACAAAATTGCGACATTGTGTTGGAATTCCGCTCGCAGTCACGGCTGTAGGGGTCTCGCGATCGAGGTCGACGTCCTCGATAGGTTGCGACTGCAGCTCTCCCTCCTCCTCCTCACTATCGCTGCTGGACAGCGAGCTCTCGCTACTAAGTGAGGATACAGCGACAATCGCTTCAATGGCGGATTGTAGCTCAGTGGCCTCAGTGGCGAAGAGTGAACTCCGTTCTTCTTCGCCTACTTCGCCTGTTTGACACTCGCTGTGTTGTGAGTGCCAATCCTCCAACCGCTCACTTAAGCGACTGATTTTGTGGGCTCCGCAATAGTAGCGACCGACCCCTATCTGTTTCTTGCTAGTGCAAGCGTGCTTCTTGAAGGCGTCAGCTCGGAATACCTTCCAGCATTGACACAGTTTGAAACTGGTCTTGACATTATTGTATTTCGGTATTTCTGAAGCGAAAAACGGAAAACAATGATTTTTACACTTAGTGAGGAATGATAGATTTGAGTGTAGTGAGTGGCACTCGATCCCGTCGACAGCCCGAAGGCCTTGTACTGATCACTAGGGAAGTGAGAGATCTTCCCCGATACCCGCTATTTACAGCTGAAGACATAATTGTCACTGCCCCGAAGTGGTAACAGCAACGCCGAGTCAAAGGTAGTGAACAGTAGCTGGGGTCTAGCCCCTCAAAGCTGCCTTAGACTTAGTTAAATTTGAAATCTGATAGCAGATTTGAACTCAGCATACTTGAAAACCTTGAGGAAACATCCCAAGTTATTGCTTTGATCAGCTTGATAGCAAGCCGTAGAGAGCTTGATTCACCAGCGTTTTGCAATGGAGATGTTTAGAGGCCACCCATGACAAGATAGCTAAGACTCAACCGATTGGCGTTCAAAGTGCTACGTTGAGAACTGTGTCAAATGCCCAACATGAGACATGAGTTGTCCCAGTGGTTACGGTCTAAACTATGACACACTCCCTTGCCACACTTATCACTACGGCATCATCCGCCGTCCCGAAGGAACACCCTGTCAGTGGAATATTACAGCAAAACTCTCCGTGTCTTGCTCGCTTTCAGTGAAAAGCCGCTTATACCATGAGAAGACTGGCTCGTACACACTTATACCTGCTTTCATTGACTTCAGCAGGGTCGAAAACCCCAGAAAACCTCCAAAACGAGTGAATTTAAATTTTTCAACTTTTTAGCACTACTTATGAAATTTTATAAGTAGTCTGTCACTTAGGGCAGGTCAATAGCGACCGAACCTTTTTTGAATCAAGTCAAACGGACTTGTAGAAGCAAAGTTACAAGCCTTTAAAGTTTTGCAGTCTTTTATGTCCTGGAGACGAAGGCCATCTCCTGGCTAACCTCTAAGTCTGACGCCTTAGCTGATATCAGCAATGAAATTTTCTAAGTCAGTTTCTTACAGAAACCCGAAATTTGGAATGTCCGAAGCTATCATCGGAGCTCAGAGAGACGACCTACCTTTGGCAATATCTCGTCTTAATGACAAGTCTCTGTCGGTTCCCAGCTTATATAGTGTGTGGCGATCAGCTGATGACGTAATACCCATCATCCAAACACTAAAAACCCGTCTATCTCCGGTTCTAGTGCTCCGATTGAGCTGAAAATATGCCATTTCCATGTAGAATTTGACGCTGAATCCGAATCTGGCCTCCGTTTTCCCATCCGATGCTTCTTTTTGGCGCTACATCCCAAAACGTCCAAAATTCTAACTCTTGTCGTTTTTTCGAAAATCATCACACACTATAGCCTCAAGTCAAAACCTGGCGGTCGCCCAAGTCCACCACGACACTCTGTCGTTCTAGAGGGGGGGGACGTCAGCGAACCTGGACCCACCTGGCCGGCACACCACGACACTCTGTCGTTCCAGAGGGGGGAGTCAGACTCGAAGCACCACGGCGGCCGACCACGACACTCTGTCGTTCCAGAGGGGGGGGGGGCGCCGGTCGAGTGTTCGCCGTTTTCTTACTACTCTGGTTATCGTACACACAAAATACGTTGTCGCTACCTGGTGTGTGATTTTCAAATCGAAGTGCAAGTCCTGCAACGTTTGTGACGTCTGGTAAAAGCCTGATATTGCATAATAATCGCTTCAAAAATGCATTGAATATCAGTACCTACGGTTGCATGCATAACACACTCTCTTTCTCTCAACTGTCTGAACATAGTTTAGTTTTTCGATATCAATGAAAGTAGATAATTTATGACATGCTGCAAAAAGATACGCTAAAGCTAATTCCAGTGTGTGATAAAAATGCATGAAAAAGTTATGCACACCTGCATGTAATTACAAGACTATCGTGTCTGATGTATTCTTGATAGTTTAGGTATAATATTGATGACGAAAAAGAGTTTCAAAAATAACACTATATTGCAATTTGCAACAATAAATTACATAATGTTCATTGTCACTTCCTTGCTACTCCACCTTCATACATCCTAACTGCCCAAAAACAGATGTTAACGAATCCGGGATTCTGAATCCCGTACAAATGCTGTAATTCCGGGATCTCGGGATTGAAAACCTTAATCACTGATTCATGTTCTCATGTACAGAAAAAATTGCAACAAGAGCATAGCTAAAAATTTATGTTGAAACTCATTCAGATCCTGTGCAATGCAGCGCCTGTTTTCATTTTTAAATGAGTATAGGAGCATCAACTGATTCAACTCACTTATCCAGATTGACGAATTTCCTTTCACCATCAGAGTCGTCCCTTTGAATCCGAATAGTGAGTATCTCTGGGAGAGGTGGTAAAATTGAAATTTGATGTGTAATCGCATTTCTCGTATTTCTGACCTTTCGGGTTTTACAAATGGAGCAGGTGAAATCGCTGGATGGGTATTCATCAGAATGCACATCTGTTAACTGATACAGCCTGGTGAACATGCAACTTACTGCAAAATTTGTGATTGCTGATACATCTTGAGGCATTCCCTTAACGTTGACGTTGTTCTTGTAGGACAGCAAAGTACGTAAAATTCCAGGCTCTCTGTCTCCTGTTGAATAAACCCTCATTTATGTCTAAATATTTACACACTCTTTTCATCACTGGAGTGTTAACGGTCGTCGGTAAGCCTAGTTGCATCTTCGCTGTTGAAGATAATAAAAATAATGTAATCATCCAATGACAAGTTCACCAAAGTTTAAGTACCCTTCAGTTAAAGTTCACGAATAATTTAACGTTCAGTTCACAAGCCTAAAATTGTCTACTCTAACATTTCTTTCAATTCAAATTATCTGAAATACACAGGTAATAATTGAAGTCATGGAGTTATTATCATAATATATTGAAACATTCATGTTAATAATTAAGTCTTCATGAAGCTACAGGAAAACTGAAACTGCTTGCATGAAACTAAACAGTTATGACGGTCACACGTGCGCCTGGAAGTTAAATTTTTGATTCGCAAGCTTGTGTTCTATATTGTTTCTGTAGATACTATTCAACCCTTAATATTCATCAGAATGCTTTTTGCATGTTCCCGAAAAAAATATTGTGAGGATGATTTTCCAAAAACACTGGGATAAATTCCCGGTATCTGCCCATTCTTCCCAGTTCCCGGCCGTGAGAATATATAAATGTTCATGGAGTACCACTAAGTAGTTTCCTTGAGAGCCAAAATAGATAGACTAGAATCTTGTTCGGGTCACTTTTCAGGGCTGAAGTAGTTGTTCGGAGAGAATGATAGCATTTTCGAGTTGTTCGGAGCCAAATAAGTGGACTAGAGTGTTGTTCGGATCATTTGTCAGGGATGAAGGAGTTTTTCGGAGGTGAATAATTGCTTCTTTGAGTTGTTTTGGAGCTAAATAAATAGACTGGAGTCTTGTTTCGATCATTTTTCAGGGCTGAAGTAGTTGTTCGGAGGGAATGATAGCATTTTGGAGTTGTTCGGAGCCAAATAAATAGACTAGAGTCTTGTTCGGGTCATTTTTCAGGGCTGAAGTAGTTATTCGGAGCAGTAAGATTGCTTCTTCGAGTTGTTCGGAGGCAATTGAGTGGACTAGAGTATTGTTCGGATCATTTTTCAGGGTTGAAGGAGTTGTTCGAAGGGGAATGATTGCATCTTTGAGTAGTTTGGGAGGTAAATATATAGACTAGTGTTGTTCGGGTCACTTTTCAGTGTCTTCGAGTTGTTCGGAGGCAATTGAGTGGACTACAGTATTGCTCGGGTCATTTTTCAGGGTTGAAGCAGTTGTTCGGAGGTGAGTGATTGCATTTTAGAGTTGTTTTGGAGCTAAATATATCGACTGGAGTCTTATTTCGATCATTTTTCAGAGATGAAGGGGTTGTTCGGGGGTGAGTGATTGCATTTTAGAGTTGTTCGGAGCTAAATAAGTAGACTAGAGTGTTGTTCGGGTCACTTTTCAGTGTTGAAGGAGTTGTTTGGAGCAGTAAGATTGCATCTTCGAGTTTTTCGGAGCCAAATAAGTGGACTAGAGTGTTGTTCGGATCATTTTTCAGTGCTGAAGGAGTTATTCGGAGCGGACTAGAGTATTGTTCGGGTCATTTTTCAGGGTTGAACGAGTTGTTCGAAGGGGAATGATTGCATCTTTGAGTTTTTTTGGAGCTAAATATATAGACTGGAGTCTTGTTTCGATCATTTTTCAGGGATGAAGGAGTTGTTCGGAGGTGAGTGATTGCATTTTAGAGTTGTTCGGAGCTAAATAAGTAGACTAGAGTGTTGTTCGGATTACTTTTCAGGGCTGAAGTAGTTGTTCGGAGGGAATGATTGCATTTTGGAGTTGTTCGGTTTGCGGGCACCGACCACATGATTATCCTGAATAGGGTTGCGTGTGTAAAGTGTAGAGTGTTGAAGGGTGATGGGGATGATGCGCGGTTTTACAGAGTGCATGCAGATTGCAGTGGAGGTTTGGTGAATGACTTGAGATTCACGCAGTTGATTGTTGAAGAGAGGGAGCGAATGTTGGCGATAGAGCGAGACGGCAAGGTGGAGAATGTTGTTGAGAATGATCAGTTGGCGAAAGAAGTTGCTTCGTTGGAGGCTGAGATTGAGCGAAAGAGAGTGCTTGAGAGTGATGATGAGGATGATGTGGATTTAGATAGGGAGCGTGTGAGGAAGCGTGCGAGGAAGTTGAGCTCTTCTTCCTCGGAGGTCTCCAACATAGTTGTTGAGGACCCCCCCGCAGAGCTCATCTTCCCCAAAAGTGAAGAGTGGTGGGATTCGTGTGCAGTCGGCGAGGTGGTTGAAGGATGAAGAGAAGAAGCATGTGTCGCAGCAGATGGCGCATGATTTGTTGATAAATAAGTATGAGAGTTTGAAGTCGTGATGAGTTAGATGCGTTGAAAAAGAAGGAACTGAAGTCGAAGAGATAGCGGATGAGAATATTCGAATGAGGCGTAGTGTGACTGATTTGAAGAATGAGACGCGAGAGTTGGAAGAGAAGAATGATGACTGTGAGAAGAGGGCGAGTGCTGCAGAGAGGAGAATGAGAGATGCAGAAGCGAAGTTTGAGGAGATGATGAAGGAGATGAGTGTGTTGAGAGCGAGGAATGTTGAGTTGGAGAGGAATGTGGCTCGGCTGGGTGATGAGACACAGGCGTTTGAGAAGTTGGAGCGCATGAGGGATGAGTGGAATCGTGTGAATGAGGATAGGTTGTTTGAGTTTCACATCCCTATTCGGGATAATCATTTGGACGGTGAAGTCCTCGTCAACCGAAGTCTCGACGAGTCCATCATATGCTACAATGGCCATCCGACCAAGAAATGTTTGCATGCCACACTGAGAATGCGCGGCCATCTCCACAAATTTTCGATTCGGAAACGCGCGAGACTGCCAAAGGATGACTAACTTGGTAAGTGAAAAAGTAAATAAGATAGTATATCCTATTCTAATACATATCATTTTCATTGCAGATCTTTGCCCGCCTTCACCACCCCATCAATTCACTCCCGAGAACGAACCATCGGCTCTCTTAAGGGCCACCTAGGGGCAAGACATGATAGAACCTCCACGCGGTTTGCCCTGGGCAGTCTTCGGACTGGCGAATACTATCATTAAGTTGAATCTGCTATCAGTCAACTTGAACGTTGCGTCGCGTTAGAGGGGTATATAAACCACTGCCTCTCATTTCATTTCATTTCAATCATGCAGACACCGGACAGTCAAGTCAGCTCTCCTCGCGGACCGCAGTTAAGGCCGCGAAATTTATTTGAGGAATTTGTTAGGCTAGAGGAGCAAGACAGAGTCCACAACAATCTTGCTCGGATTGGCAATCCGATGACAGCAAGTGTTGTCAATCCAACGGAATGGCGCTACATTCCACTTGTCAGCCACACACCAATTAGCGTGGAAGTCGACACTGCTACCAAGGAGAGAGTCAAAGACTCTCTCAGCAGAATCGGTAGGCTGTAAGATGACGACTCCCGAGAACGAACCACCGGCTCTCTTAAGGGCCACCATGGGGCAAGATTTGATAGAACCTCCTCGCGGTTTGCCCTGGGCAGTCTTCAGACTTGCGAATACTATCATTAAGTTGAATCTGCTATCAGTCAACTTGAACGTTATGCAGTCGATTGCCATCCCTGAAGCATTCTGATTCGCTGTTGAGCAATTCATTGTTGAAAACCCTATATAAGCCAGAAGATTGTAGCGCTTCTCATTCAATTTTAAGTCACGATGGAAGCAACATCTGCTAGTACCATTCCCGACTTCATCATCCTCGACGAGTGGGATGAAGACAACGCCATTCCCGACTTCATCATCCTCGACGAATGGGATGAAGAGGATGAGAAGAAGGGGAAGATCAAGAAGATCGTTTGGACGGATGAGGTGTGGACTCCGAATACCACCCGCATCCGAAAGGTGCCAGTTGCGCCAGCACGACCTAGGCGGCATAGGGTATATGAGAACCTAACCGTCATACCTATTGACTATTCAAGCCAATAGTCAACTTGTTACTCCCGAGAACGAACCACCGGCTCTCTTATGGGCCACCATGGGTCAAGACATGATAGAACCTCCACGCGGTTTGCCCTGGGCAGTCTTCAGACTGGCGAATACTATCATTAAGTTGAATCTGCTATCAGTCAACTTGAACGTTGCAAATGAAGTTCGGTGTAACACTTCCTTTCGACGGGCGTTCCTGTAAAGGGCGGCGGTGAAACCCGTAGCTATGTATACCGCAAGGGACATTCGGCAATGGTCAATCTTGTTAAACCTCTCTGCGTCATGTTTGCAAGTGATTGCCTCTGTCTCAACGTAGTATGCATTCGCGCCAGGGCGACATTTAGCCAACTGTCGAAGATTGCCTAAAACTTTCCATTGCATACGTTACGAGAACCATGAGTTCTACCTGTCTCTATCAATGAGACGAATTGATGAATGGAATGAAATGGGAGGACACTCACGCGCCACACGCAGCATAACACACTTCTCTCTTCCGTAGTCTAACAAGCTCTTTACACGTGGATCGCAGTCGATTGCTATCCCAGAATCATGTAAGCTATCCTAATTTTATTTAACACTATCTCATCTACCATCATCGCCCATATGAAATGTTATAAGATTTACAAGTTAGACTAAGCGTGCTACTATTTCCAAATGAAAAAGTTTACATGGTTAAATCATCCACTTAAGCCCATCCGTAGTCTAACACGCTCTTTACACATGGATCGCAGTCGATTGCTATCCCTGTATCAGAAGTGTAAGCTATCTTAATTTTATTTAACACTATCTCATCTACCATCATCGCCCATATGAAATGTTATAAGATTTACAAGTTAGACCAAGCGTGCTACTATTTCCAAATGAAAAAGTATACATGGTTAAATCAATCATCCACTTAAGCCCATCCGTAGTCTAACAAGCTCTTTACACATGGATCGCAGTCGATTGCTATCCCTGTATCAGAAGTGTAAGCTATCTTAATTTTATTTGACACTATCTCAACTACCATCATCGCCCATATGAAATGTTATAAGATTTACAAGTTAGACCAAGCGTGCTACTATTTCCAAATGAAAAAGTATACATGGTTAAATCAATCATCCACTTAAGCCCATCCGTAGTCTAACAAGCTCTTTACACATGGATCGCAGTCGATTGCTATCCCTGTATCAGAAGTGTAAGCTATCTTAATTTTATTTAACACTATCTCATCTACCATCATCGCCCATATGAAATGTTATAAGATTTACAAGTTAGACTAAGCGTGCTACTATTTCCAAATGAAAAAGTATACATGGTTAAATCAATCATCCACTTAAGCCCATCCGTAGTCTAACAAGCTCTTTACACATGGATCGCAGTCGATTGCTATCCCTGTATCAGAAGTGTAAGCTATCTTAATTTTATTTGACACTATTTCATCTATCATCATCGTCCATATGAAATGTTTTAAGATTTTTCAAGTTAGACTAAGCGTGCTACTATTTCCAAATGAAAAAGTATACATGGTTAAATCAATCATCCACTTAAGCCCATCCGTAGTCTAACAAGCTCTTTACACATGGATCGCAGTCGATTGCTATCCCTGTATCAGAAGTGTAAGCTATCTTAATTTTATTTGACACTATCTCATCTACCATCATCGCCCATATGAAATGTTATAAGATTTACAAGTTAGACTAAGCGTGCTACTATTTCCAAATGAAAAAGTATACATGGTTAAATCATCCACTGAAGCCCCATTCAAGTAAGTCAGTATGAAAGCAAAGATAATACGAAATAAAAATTTATTATGGCATGTATTTCAAAAGGTCTTCATCGTCAATATTGTCCCAGAGTCTGACTTCACATAGATCGCAAAAACAGTTCATTTGCTTCAATCGTTCTTCTACCGCGAGCCTCACTTTGTCGATGTACTCCCACTCCGCCATAGTTCGTGGCTGGGAGTTAGGGGTGTACCATTCCCATAATTGGTGGAGGAATTTGGTGCTGGTGATCTCCATCACATCATCAGTATCGTACTGCAGATACTTCCACCTCACGCCTGTTAAGTCGGGACACTCCTTCTCACATACACTCTCTTCGTCGTCCGCTGGTAATGACAACTTTCTGATATTGTCCAGTCGGTATATTTTCTCCACCTTCCCCTTCGTTGGAGCGTTTGGTGCAACGAGCGCCTTTGGTGTTGAGCATGGAGAAGAGAATTTTGTGTTCGGTGTTGTCGGAGGGCTTGTCATGTTGACTGTGAATAATAACTTTGAAATGTTTTCTAATTCTTAAGTATAAACAAGCAACCAATCAGAATGAACAGCCAATGAATGATGAATATGAAAGTATATATGTAAAGTGACAACCGTGTCATTTCACTCTGTCTTTGAGACGTGTAAGTAAACTGTTCTCTAGTGAAGTCTCTATCTTGTTGAAGAATCAACCTTAAACATAATTTCCTTGAAATGGTAAGTTGAAGATTTCCTCTCTCTCATCTCCCTCAAACGTGTGGCTAATAGCATCTTCCTTAATTTCAGGCATCTACTTCATCACCAAAACCCTCCCTTCTTGAGGAAAGTTTAGAGTTGTTGAGTGAAGGTAGGTTGTAACAATACACTGAGACTTGAACAGAGATGATAGAATGATTTCTCTTTCAGGTGATGTTAGTTCCAGCTCAGGACTCTCGCGACAAGGCAACGAGTGGAAATGTCCTGACTGCGGACATATTTTTACAAGGAAGCACAGTCTCCTTCGACACATCAAACAACGTGTGTGTCAACGCAAAGCGGCATCAATCTCCGGAGGTGAAGTTGATTCTGACGATGACATCTCCTTTCCTTGCGATTTGTGCCCTCTTTCTTTTGATAGTCACTTTCAGCGATCTTCCCACAGACTTCAACACACGCATGCAAATGATCACTACACCAACGGTACCTCTACCATCTCCCTCATTAATGTTTCACATAATAAATTAGTACTCGACTACTGCATGGAGTCCAATACTCAAAGATTTTCCTGAGTGGCTCCTTCAAAATTCTAACATTATCGAAGCACTCTTCAACAATTTAGACAATTTTAGAATGAAGGCGCTCATCTACCTTAAACTAAAATATATTAAGATAGATTTTCAAACGGGTCAAGTGACGGAGAGAATACAGTTTCATGTTCCTTCCTCTTCCGCAACCGAAGTTGTAGACTGCGAGTCTTGGCTAAATTTTCACATTCACTGTTTAAAATCAAATGTAGATAAATTCAATCAACGCGACAGCGCTCTCATTTTTGATGGTGTGGACTCAGCCATATTCAAAATTTCCCTATTAGAAAGTCATGCAGCTCGAGGCACATTTAAACTACCAAAAACGTTGTATAATAAGAAAGCTGTCATCAATGTCGGTTGTAAATCACAGTGTTTCAAATATGCAGTCCTATCCATCCCTCACTATAATGATATCAACGCGCATCGAGATCGCACCTATAGCTGTAGACAGTGGGAGGATGAACTAGACTTTGAAGGTTGTGATAGTAACAACATGAAAATCAAAGATGTAGAAACGTTCGAAAAACATAATCAGATTAAAATTGTCGTTCACGTGTGGGAGAAGGGGTTGAAGGGTGCCCGCTATAATTCACGTTCAACTTGTTATGAACGTGTAGTCAACCTCTTATTAGTAAAACACGATGATAGCGAGGAATGGCACTACTGTGGTATTCCCAAAATCTCTCGCTTGTACACTCACTTGGGGCACTCTAAAAGAGGTGAACATTTTGTATGCGACCGCTGCATCCGCTCCTTTTGGAGTAAAGATAAATTTGAAACTCACTATGAATGGTGCAAACGAGGTAAATTATAAATAGAACGCATGCCCAAAGATAAAATATTTTCACATAGGGATAATGGTGACGAATTAAGTCCCCTGCGTGTCATTTACGCAGACATAGAATGCTACATTGATGATATCATCCACAAGCCAGCAGCTATATCCTGCTATGAAGTATGGCATGATCACTTTAGGAATAGACAAAACAAAATGCATACTTGGCAAGGAGAAGATTGTATTTCAAAATTTCTAGAATTTCTCGATAAAGCTGCCAAATTTCAACAATCATATGATTCCCAATTGCAGCGTAAGTCACTACATATGTCAGATGAAGACAAACAAAAATTTGAAAGTTGCACATCCTGTCCTAAATGTCATAAAACGTTTGATGACGATAAAATTAAGAAAGTGCGTGATCATGATCACATCACTGGTAAATTTAGAAACGCACTCTGCTCCAAATGTAACTTTTCACTTAGGTTGAGACGTCGTGTACTACCCGTCATTTTTCATAACTTTAAGGGCTATGACAGTCATATGCTCATAAAAGGAGGGTTGAGCCAGATGAAATCGTGGCAGTTTAATGTTATAGCGCAAACGAGAGAAAAATTCATGGCAATGACAGCAAAAGTACCAGTAGATAAAACTAAAGAAAATAAGACAGTCTTCTTCGAAATAAAATTTTTAGATTCATTCCAATTCATGTCAGCGTCACTAGCTTCTCTCGTTCGTAATCTCAAGTTTCTTCCCCATAGTCAAACTTTGAAGAAACACTATCCAAACTTAACGGATGAAATAATCACTCGCAAAGGAGTCTTTCCCTATGGGTATTTTAGTTCAATGTCTAAACTAAATGAAACAACCCTTCCTTCCTTCCATTGACAAATTCCAAAACGATTTGACGGGTCAAGATTGTCCAGTAGAGGACTATGAACATGCTGAGGAGGCATGGTTAAAATTTGATTGTAAAACGTTTGGCGATTATATGATCGCTTACTTAGAATTAGATGTCATTTTGCTGGCTGATGTCTTTCAGGAGTTTCGACGAGTGGCATTAGAAGAAGACAAATTAGATCCTGTCCACTTTGTCAGTCTACCAACCATGTCCTTTAAATCAGCCTTTAAAATGACTGGTGAGACCATCCATCTCTTACAAGACCCTGAGATGTATAACATATTTAAGCGCGGAATACGCGGTGGTCTCACATTTGTGAATAAACATCACATAAAATCTAAAACAGTAGGTAATGATCATATCCACCTAAAATACCATGACCAAAATAATTTATATGGCAGTTCACTGTCTAAACCACTACCTCATTCCGAGTTTAGTTGGTCAAATCAAGATGAGCTTGCGTATTACTCCAACCCTTCAAACATTCTGAAGATTCCAGATGAAGGTGATTGGGGATATTATTTTGAAGTGGATTTGATTTATCCAAATAGTATTAAAAATAAAACTGCTGATTTCCCACTCGCACCTGAATCTGGTGAAGTGACTGAAGATATGTTTTCACCATTCATGTCACAATTTCATGATAACTTAACAGAGTGTGGACAGCCAAGGTACAAACCATGCCGCAAACTTTTGCTCACCCGATATGATAAGAAAAATTATCTCGTACACTTCTGCATACTAAAATTCTATTTAGAAATGGGCATGCTTCTAAAGTCAGTTCACCGCATTACCAAATTTAGACAGAAAGCCTTCCTCAAACCCTACATAGATAGTAACAGTCAAAAACGTGCACTAGCCCAAAATAAAATAATTTTGAAAAGGATTTTTATAAATATAAGAATAACAGTCTTTTCGGAAAGACCATGGAGGATGTTAGATAACGTATGAACTACAAACTAGTCGTTGATGAACAAAAATATCACAAATTGACCTCATCACCTCTTTTCATTGATAGAGACATCATCAATGAGGATCTTGTAGGTGTTAAAATGATAAAATCAGAAGTTGAGTTGTGCAAACCCATCTATATTGGGCAAGCCGTTTTAGATTATTCCAAGCTTGAAATGTATCAACTCTTCTACAAAATATTAAAACCATGCCCTCGCGTAAAAGAGGTTCGCTTGCTGGGTGGTGATACAGATAGTTTCTTTTTAGGAATTACCACTCAAAAAGATTTAAATTTTAATGAAGTAGGTAAGTCATTAGAAAAATATTTCGACACATCCAACTACAATCCCACTCATCCACTCTATTCCATACAGAATAAAGCCAAACTTGGTTGTTTTAAGGATGAAACAGCAGGAAAGGAAATAGATGAAATGATTCTCCTCCGTCCTAAAATGTATTCCATGAAATTAAAAGAATGTGCAGATAGTATTAAGCGTGCTAAAGGTATATCAAAATCCATTGTTCACAAAATGAAACATCGCTCCTATAAGAAGGCATATAAAAATAAAACTATAACGTTTGTCAATATGACAATCTTAAAATCTCAAGTTCATACTGTGAAAACGCACACGTTCAAGAAACGAGCGCTTTCAGCATGGGAGGATAAGAGGTGTTGGATAGGACATAACACATCTCTTCCACATGGACATCCTGACACAAACATACCTCCACCCAAAAGAATAAAACTCACGCTACCACATTCAGGAGATGTATTGACATAATAAACTTTAACTCAGTATATTGATGTTGCTTTTTGTAGATATACATGGTTGTTTTATGTATCGCATGAGATCGTTTCTTCCTTGTGAATATATGCCTACAGTCAGCCCATTCCCCCTTTATCCCCCTTTATCTGTGAAAAGACTTTTTCATACACATATTTTTATTTCAATAAACATATCACAATGACTTCACTTTGTTTTCCGAAACACTTAAGTTACGAGGGATTTAGTATCTTTCACATGGATGCACTCTTGTAAACCATTGGTAATTTTGATAGCAATAGAGGGTATAGTTTGTTTGACGACGGGATGATAGAAAATAGATTCAAACATCTTCTCGACTATTCCATATGAAGCGTCTTTATCATGAATGAAATCATGTAAAATGTATTCTTTTTTCTCACCAACAGAAATAGGTAGAATCAAATCACTTTGAATGTAAAGGTGCTGTTCATGTTTATCAAGTGTCATTGGTGTTTCTATACCAATCGTATGCGCAGCAGTAAACACAGTTTGTAGCATTGAAAAACCAAAGAGTTTTTTCAAATTTTTACTCAATTGACATTGAATGTCATCACCCAGTTTCAGAACAACGCGTTGATTTTCAATTGAAAACGAAATGTGGTGTGTCTTTACATCATATTTACTTTTCATTGCATGCTTCAACTTCTGTTGTATATAAGGATTTACTACATGAATGAAGCTTTCAACTGTATGATATAGACGCGGCATTATATTGATAGCAACTTTAGATTCTTGATAAGACTGGTAAATTTTCTTGATGCGATCACCATAGATGTCCACCCACCATTCATCATTAACTGAATCAGCTTTAGTGTGATATTCATGAGAAGCATACACCACACCGCTTCCAATAATAGGTGTATAATGTCTTACAAAATGACGCAAGGTTGGAGAGAAATAAACTGTAAGTTTGTCATTATATTTCTGACTGACCAACTTATTTTTGTCCGCCATAATTTTCTCTCCATACTTCTTACCCACAGTCTCATTCCATCGTTTTACTAACTCAATAAGTGATAAAGGTTGAACACCACGCTTTTTCAAAATGATGCGTTCTTCACATTCTACAACATCTTCATCAAATATTTTGAATTTATAATGAAATTTGTTGATTCGATTTGAATAAACTTTTTTAACATTTGCAGTAGCAATTGACGTTAGATGTAGTCCATGGCCAAAACCGAGATGTGGATAGAATTCATTATCCAACCTCAGTGTAAGACCTTTAGTAAAAGAATGAAAGCGAAGGAACTGTCTCCCACTCCAATGATAGATAGTAAACTCATAAACTTTCTGATCCTTATTCTTCATGATGGAAGTATTACCACTGTTGAATGCCTTAACAATTTTCTCATTCCCAAATGGACCATAATAATCTGATTTTATCTGAATCCATTCATAGTTCCACTTTCCATCTGACGTTAAATTGTATGGGAACTGGAATGCATTAGTCCATCATGGGTGCGAGGAGTCAATATCATTTCTTCCAAATCATTCACATTCTGAATATTGCTATCATAGCAAATGCTAGAAACGCCAACCTCCCATTCACCTTCTAAATGTAGTGGGCGATTTAATTCTACTCGATAGTCTGATGGTTTATTTTTGGGAAACTTATTCATAGAAGCATTACTGGGCAAGTAGATTAGAAGCGAGTCCTTATTTTCACTTTTCATATTATTCACATTGGAAAAATATATTAGCATACTTTTGCATTAACTCTTCATTCGGAAATGGAGTGTGATACTTGTCACAGAATCTTTATGAAAAGGAATCAACGCACCAGCATCGTCATAAATTGCAATATCAATTTGTGGGATGTAGTTTGATTTCAGCTTTGTATAATGCACTCTCTTGAAAGTATGCTCAGATAAAATACTGCAGCTTTTTGGCTGGTATGGTATCATTGCTAAAAGTGGAGCTTCAACATCTCCCACACGTACATCTTCACCAATATTGGAATATATCTGAAAATAGTTAATACGACGCGATAGTGACATGTCTGCGCTAGCTTTGGTTACAGTACCATTTTTAAAGATATTTTGATCAAAACCCAAAATGTCCATTAGAGTTTTATCCATAATTAGTTCAATACCTTTTCCATTTATAGTGAGAGACAAAACACCTTCTTTTTCAGAAAATGAAATTTGTTGCTCATTAATCACTTCATTTAAATAATCTACAACCAATTTAACTGAAGTAATAATGCGAGGCATCAACACTCTTGTTTCATGTAAGATACCACCTAAAGGCTCTACACACTTTCTGTATAAAGATACGGTCCATTCTGTATCAAATTGATTTGACCTTTCACATGGTAAATGGTGCATATCAAATTTTCCATGAACAGCTGCAGAACGATGTCGTAAGAACTGATGAAAAGTTTTTGAACAAACTAATACTAGATCATCATCATTTAATTTACTTATTGCAATATGATTAGATGATTTAATATAAGTCAATGTTGCCACTTGTTTACCATCAACTCGAAGGAGATAATTAAATTTCTTCACTCATGTTTCAGGAGTCATGTTTGTCTTTCTTGGCTTAATCACAATCTTCTTCAGCAATGTCTTTTCATTTTTCGGAATAAGATCCACATAAAAGCTTTCTCTTTGTAAATCAAATCTTTACAACCACTTGGGTGCTAATTAACGTTATAATTATCATAGCTTGTTAAGGCGCTAGCGAGGTAACCTAAATCATTTCTTAAACTTGGACTTAAACCAACAATCCAATCTTTCTCAACTACATGATGTACATAATTATGATCATCATTGTGCGGAGAAAAATGGATGATGTGTCTACCCTCTTTATTCAGGAAATCATATACAAACTTTTTACATGATAAGAGATCTTTCTTTGGCCACTGTGGAATGTATACTCGGCAGCCCTTTTCACATTGGTAAGCAGCTGTACGTCTCATATTAATAGTCATCACCTCATGATCAAAAGTATAGACACAGTTGCTATGAAGAAGTTGAGTGACACCCACTTCCCACTTTCCATTTAGCTGTTGTGCATGATCAATGGGAGTAGAAAAGAGTGCGGCTCGATTACAAGCAAATCTATTTGCGGCCGCATTGCTAAGCAAAATATGATAAAACGACATTTTGATATTGCTGATCTGCGGCTTTGCATAACATCATGAAGACTTGGATTTTGGACTCTCTACAATATATCAGAGTTGATCGTGATGGAAACGTACATTTCAAAAATTCTCATGGTCATACATCAAGAGGTATTACATTAACATGGCGACAATTTGTCAACCTCAATGATATCATGAGGGATTTGGAATATTTTGAAACATTAAGATTCATCTCCTTGGGTGATCAAGTTTGGCTTCAACATTACAGAAATGAAATTCAAATCTGCCATTCTCATTCCGCAAACTGTTTCTCATTTCGCAAATACAATTGGGAGAAGTATAGAAGATACATACATCGCTCCATCATGACATTTATTCGTCGTGAGTTCATCGCCCCACTATGCAAATCTTAATCAGACATGACTACCACGCACCATGAGTTGGAAATTAGATTCCCTACAACGTATTGAAACGAATCATGATCGAAACGTCTATTTCAAAGATTCAACTGGAAATGTGAGAAGAGAGTTTGCTTTATCTTATCATCATTTTCAATCTCTACATCATATCATGAAGGATTTGAAATACTTCTATATGAAAAGACATTCACGTATTGGAAATCGCATCTGGTTGCGCGTCAACAAACGGCGAATTCAACTCTATCATTCCCAACTCCATACTAACTTCACATTTCATCAAGGTAGTTGGGAAAGTATAAAAGGAAGGTACATCGCTCAATTTACTCATTTTTTCATCATGAAGCGCCATCGCTACACCATCGTCAACATTCTCCGTCGCTTCAGACTCTACACCAAAATCGATCTCACAACATTACACCAACACCTTCCAAACAGCAAGTATTACCCGGGCCGCCCTCAAATGTTAGTGGTGAAGATGAACAATTCACGGAATCTTCAACTCTTCCCAAATGGAACTGTACAGATTCTCGGCGCCCTTTCTCATTCATCGGCGCAGTCAATGCGCTTAGAGCTACAGAGACTACTACGTCGGATATGGAAGAGGGAGAGGTGTGTGATGTCGAATCTGACTGTGGACAATATGGTGATCTCTACTCAATTGAGTGAAAGTGTATCATTTTTGAAGATTCGTACCAGCAGTTACAATTTGTGTTATGAACCCGAACTTTTTCCTGCAGCTCTCATTAGTTGTTGGTTACCTGTGCAGGTGGCAATCTTTCATAATAGTAAAGTGATCATTACTGGACTAAAATCTCATGTACAAGCAAATGTGATCCTAGACTATCTCATCGAGTATGTACGTACCCAGCGGATTGTAAAATAAAAAACAATTTTTCCAACATGATGTTTTTATTTCAAATCATGATAGAACTTACAAATCATTTTTTCATTAGAGGATGGATTACATGAAAAGTTTTGAATAACAGATACAAATCGAGATACATGTAAACGTTTTAAGATGAAGTACAGTACAAAAGCACCACACGTTGATGAAAGTGGATGTTGTAGTATGCGTTCATTTCGCTGATATTGACGCGTATGTTTTCTCAACCACTGCTGTGTTGGTATATTTGGAGGTTGAGCAAGAGAGTCAAATAGTTCACCACGTCGGTCTTCTCCAATAAAGATCGCTTTCCAATGCTCACCGCCTAAATTCTGCGAATGAGTGTTTAGCACAATAAAGATGGGATAGTGATTTACTGCAGGTGGTAAGGTATCGAGTGAATAGACATTATCGAAAGCTTTCAACGTCGCTTCGTCTGCATTACGTTGCACTTTAGTCTTAATATCGTCAGCAGTCAACCAACTCATTAACGATTATACTGAAGAATCACATCACGATACTTTGTAATTTCAATATTTGAATCGAAGACTGCATAAATTAATACATTGATCGTCTCAGGTAGTGTTCTTTTGAACGTCAAATCCAAACGAATATTATGAGGCACGTTCGCTTGACGATAGGGTGCACTAATATCGGTGTCAGCAGTCAAATCAAATGCATAAATAGTATATCCGCTCTTAAACTCTTTCATAGTGAGTCCGTTGGTGTCATCCGTATTGTAAAAGCCAAAGACATCCATAAAATCAACATAACTGCGCATAAATTGATCCGAAGCAAAATCTGGTTTGTAGAGTGGACCAGGATGACTCACACCATTTACACGTAAAGCAATTTCACTTAACTGATTGTGTTTAAAATTGAAAGGATTCTTCTTTTTATTACCATTAAATGCATCATTTTCAACCATTGCCACCATGAGGAGCTTCGGTGCTTCCGATGGAAAGAGGCCAGCTTTCATGAAACTCTTTTGATCTTTCGGAATTGTAAAGGTGAGAAGCTTTGTATGCTGAATGGGGTAAATGGCATTTTGGCGGTTAAGACCTTCAGCATGCCCTCTAATGACACTTGGATTCGGTACTACTCGACGAATGTAAAGTGCAATATCTTCCACATGAATTCTAAAATTGTCAACTTTAGCAAATGCATTCAGCGCAAATTCAGGCTTATTCAATGTCAGCTTGAGTCGCATGCTGGTATTACAGAGTAAAAACTTTGACTGTCTAAAGAAGTCTAAATTCAGCGGACCATATAGCTGACATACTTTACTATCTTTAATCATAGCAGATCGCTTTACAAAGCCACTGTTTGTTTCAGCATCAAATTTTCCTGCTTCATCTCTGTACCATCCCATGGCTTCCATATGACTTTTTTGTGCTGCTGGATGAAACTGTGATACATGATTGAAATATGATTTATAGGGATAATCGCTTTGGCCACCTTCCACCTGTTGCTCTCCAATCGTTAGAGAAATATCGCGAAATAATGTAGTCAATGGTAAATTGTTCAGTCCAACTTTATGTGTATCGTCAATAGCAGTTCCATCTGCTTGCTGAATTCTAAACCTCAAATCAACCATCGCATAACTCAAATCTATGTAGTCATCACTACCACCAGGAATAACAAATTCAATAGGGCCAGCATTCTCAGCTGTTCGAGGATGATAATCTACAATATTTGAACTAAGAATATCTGTCTGTATGGCTTGTTGATCAAACAAACAAAACCCGGAAGTTTTACACTCCATGATTAGAAGTTATGGCAGCGTCGTCGTTTAGCGCCTGATGAATGATTAGAGCCTCTGCGACGTTTGCGTGAATGCCTTTTGACTGAAGATCGCACCTTACCAGCTCCGCGATGTTTCCTTCTTCCTTTATTCATTCGTTTAAGCGATTTCTTTCCTTGAGTAACACCAGCAAAGGTCTGCTTCAATGTTTTTAAACCGCGTTCCTTCCCACGATTCAACAAACTGCTCTTAAAACTTCTACCTCTGGAAAGATCACTAGCAACATCACCAGCAAAGCCAACGGCATTACTTAAAACATTTCGTTTTAAAGATCTTCCGACATTGGATATGAGAGGTGCTACAACAGATTTCAGTGCACCAAGTATGCTACCTCCACGTTGGCGGCGAGCGCCGATGTAAATTTGTCCTCCACTACTTACATAGGAGGGTCGTGAATAAAATGAGGCAGTTGGATTCATAGCTCAAACCCTAAACATTGTTAGTTACAACTTTGCATGAATCACTGTCGATCACTTAGATGAAAGATGTCGGCACGACGCATCCAAGAGTTCATACTTGAAGGATAACCAGTCCATTTAACAAGACACCATTCTTCACCTTGTCGTTTTTTACATCGAATGATTTTCTCTACAAAATATGTTTCACTTTCAGTGACTACCTCAATCTCATCGCGGTAAAAGCTACCCTCAATTTCTTCATTATCGTAATCTTTCAACTTGTAGGTGGTGGGAGAGTCTTTTTGATCAATCCTTGATACTGTAAATACCTCCTCTGTCCAATTCGGAAGGTACCCTTTAGCAAAAACACTTTTCACTTTTGAGATACGAACTTTATCACCAATTTTCACATCACTTTTCACATGAGTGCGTTTACGTTGGAATGATTCGCGCACTTTATCTACATTGTCAGCATTTACATCTACTGGTATGAGTCCAATAGAACGATGGATAGATTGATTGTAGGCATGGAGTGTATCTTGTAGAACCTTTGTCCAATTTTGTGTCAAGTTGGCAGTAAAATGTCGCCACCAGCGATTTTTTAATGTGCGATTAAAACGTTCAACGAGTGCAGCTTTATAAGCACTCTTTACACTAAACAACTCAATGTCATTCGTCTCAAATAATCTTGTCACATGCTGATTTTCAAACTCTTTCCTTGATCACTCTGAATTCTTTTTGGAATGCGACCTTCTCGAAAAATTGTTTGGAGTGATTTTGCTACTCCTTTCCCTTCTTTAGTTTTTAAAGGTTGAGCCCACGCATAACGCGAGAAATATCAATGACGGTTAAAATAAAATTATTGCCCGAGTTATGTTTTGAAATGGAGGCAACATCACACAAATCTGCTTGCCACTGTTCATCGATGTCATGAACAATATAATGGCGGGTGAGGTACTTCTTTTTCGCTTGTTTGTGGAGTGTATAGGTAGCCTGACCCTTTAACCATCGTTTCACTTGTGATTGTGGAAGACCACTCGCCTTTGATAATTTCGTGATCGATGCAAATCCTGCCGGATGTTTTACATCATAATATATTGACTTCAAACGCTCAGTCGATGACGACTGACTCTTTTTCCTCCTTCTCATCTTTTTGCTTTCTTGCCTTTCTACATTACCAACAACTGCAGCATTTAGCTTTAGCGGTTTTGCGATCGTGTTCACATTGCTTAGGAGTTTCGTTGTGAGAGCTGGCGCAGCAAGTGCAAGTGACAACGACATTCACCTCTGGCGGCTCATTACATGGCAAGCAACACATCTGCTTCATATTAATAGTCTGAGAACATGTATTTCCTGGGAGGAGCTGTTTTACGTTTTCCTTTTACTAGTTTTAGTGGTGGCGTAGATCTACGTCGAGTTCTTCCTCTTGTTTGCTTAGTGAGTGTGGGAGGGGATGTAGAAGGTGACGTCTTAAACCAATTTGTTGGCATTTTCATCGTCTGAAGCATTGGAGCAGTAGCCACTGTTGAATCAAGTTCTTTCAATGTCTCATTATTCAAAGCAAATTTTGGTACATTATGCTTTTTCAATAGTTTAAGAAGTATGACCAACCAGGTGGAACATAGCCCTGACGGCGCTTTCTACGTGTCGCATACTGAATCAAGTCTTCATAACGTGAAGCATCAATCACTTTATTTTCATCTGTAATGATTTCTCCTCTATCATTTACATTGAGATGGGGTTCAATACTGTTGAAAAGAGATATGGCATGTGCGCGAGATGCTAAAGGTGTAGCAGTCGATACAGAGTCACGCATCTTATTCTTCAAGTTTTTCAATTGCTCAACAGTTTCCGATTGTAATAATACAGCACGATGTGGATCTTTGATGTGAACATTTTGCTGATAATCTATTTCTTTCCTATACATTTGATTTGCAAGAGGTTGCTTTACTTGCTGCATGGCAGTCAATAGTACATATTCATCCTGAGGAATAACAATCATGCGAGAATAAGAACTCATAGTTTGTAGATAATCATGGGAGTTTTCAAAATATCACTTCGAAATCTAAATTCTTCCGGACACTCTTGCGTAAAGTCAATGAATAAGTAACCGTGTGGTTTTTCAGTAGCTGCTTGAAAAATTTCAATTAAGGCTTTTGATCCTCTTGGTGCAACTTGTCGCGCTAAAATTTCAAATTGACTTTTATCTCGCGGATTCTTGAAAATAGCATAATAGTGTGTATTCAGGTTTCGTGTACGAGCTTCTTTTCCATCAGGAAACAAATTTTGTGTGATATAGATGATAAAGCACCTTTTATGATGTGCTGCACGAGTGAACATATCTGTAACATCTTTGGAATTCTTACCTTCTTTTAATAAATCATCCAATACAACAACATCATTACACTGAAGTTTATCCACTGGAATAATTCCTTCATGTCGAATAAAGTTGCGACTTTGCAATTCCTGAAACAGCGACGGTTGATAAATACCATAACACCAAATCACTCGATTGATAGGTTCCTTAAACAACTCCCTTCTTTTATCCAATAAATTCAGCGTGAAAACAGTTTTACCTGCATGAGATGGACCTGATACAGTCAGAACTTTATCACATTGAAGTCTGAAATCCATTATAATACTTTGAGATTCAACATTTGCATAATTAACGTCTAGAGCCAAAGATATTACCCAATACGTTGCCCACGATAGGAGCTAGCATCGGTAGTAACGCTGGAAGGAGACCACCCTTTTGTGTTAGAGTTTCCCTCTTTCTTTGAAGGGTGACTTTTGGATTGGAGATGAAACGCAATTTCGTAGCACATCGCTTAAGTAACCTTCGTTGTTTTGGTGCTAATTTCTTCGTCCTCAACTTTCTCACATGAGAAATAATTTCACGAATGAATTTATCGTTAGTATGTCGTATAGCATTGTATCGCTGATTTGCTTTCATTCGTTGGAGAGCTTGAATGGCTGAAGAAAACTTTGAAGACGTTTGACTTTTACGTTTCGCCATTTTACGTTTCGCCATTTTCCGTGTTAGTCTTTGCTAAAACCTGTCTTTACCACATTTGCATAGGTACTAACTATTGCGACATAAGTGACACTCGAAATGAGCAATATCACAGTGGCTACATTTGCAAAGTTGAATGCAATTACGTATGAAACAGCGTTGACAAAAAGCATGCTTACATCTCTTGAAGATGCGCTTTTCATTTCCATCCTTTCGCTTACATACATCACAGCACATAGTTTCACCGTTACTAATGTCTATAGCAAGTCTTTTTGAAGATATGAATTTGCTAGCCTTTTCTAAATAATAGACACATGTACAGAAGGAATATACTTCGAGAGTGAGCAGACATAGCTCGAAAACCAGTTGTGCTACAATCAAGTACCACTGCATTTTCAATTTTTCTTTATGGAAAGTTGAATGTCAATATCTGAAAACGCTTCAATCACTAGACTGCTACCATGATGGTTAAATGCGTTAAGACGTTCAGCAATTTTTATCATATGTCTTTTAAAAAATTCTTCGGGGTGATCTACCACTTCCATTGAATAAGAAGCAAAATGGAAAGAGCGACTTTCCACCTCTTCCTTTCCAAAATGACTAAACTTAATTTTCGCAACTAATCGCGCCATGACAATGCTATCAGAGAATGTATTCATTAACTCTAGAAATAGAGTGTTAGCATCATCGTCCACTGCTTTGATGTCGGTCTCATCTTTATGAAAATTTATCACATAATCTTGAACAGCTCCTTTTAAACTTTGCCTATGAAAATGTAATGTTCCGCAGTCGTTTGAGAAAGATATGGTCGCCTTTTATCTAACCCATCCATTGCATGAAAACAACTCTTCTCATAGTAACATTTATTGAATAACTGTAACAAGCATGCATTATAAATCAATGGTTTGAAACAGATAAAATAGATACAGCTGGTAACTATCATACAGCGAGCAATGATAACCATACAGGACTTTGGCAGTGTTGAGGTAAGGAGGAATGAAGCATTGGTTATGAACGTAGCTACTACAACGAACAGAAAAAATAGGAACACACAAATCCTTAAAACGTTTCGTGACTTCATGGTAGTGTTGATTCACTCTACTATCCCAAGGCGGGAGCAAAATGTCATCAATGATTAGATTGGGAAATACTTTCCTCTCCTTACCAGGATTATTACAAAAGATGCGTATAACATTGAAAGCAGCTAACCATCGTTTAAAGTCAATAAGAAGAGCACTCTCACAAGAAAAGCCATAGTCTTGCAAATATTTCAGATTAAGTCCATGAATGTGTTTTCTCGCCCATTGATCAACATTGGGATCACAGTTGGCATGTTGATGATAGACACTAACAATCTGATATGTCCAATTGTTCATAGCAATAGCACTGAGCTCCTGTACAGGTTCACCCTCACAATCCATAAAAATGATGATAGAAGCCTAAAACGGAAATTTACACATCTAAGGAAACGTTCTATAACATATTACAAAATGAAGAATTACATCGATGCTTTTCACGACAAAATACACAAATGATATGATGGCAACGAAGAAGTAAAATGCATCTAATAAGACCACGTCCACGACACTCAAAGCACATAAGCGAATTGTCATAGGGTAGAGTTAGGAAAGGACTAGCAATTCTCCTTCTTTGATTTGCGTTTTGAGGCAGCATTCTTCTCCGAATTGCGCTTCGTACCACTGCTGTTAAGGATTTGATCAATTATGTCATCCACGTTGGGTGGTTTTGGAATATATAGGATGGATTCTATATGCATGGAGAGCGAGGCTATTTTATTATCCTTGTGCCGACCATAATATAGCCCATTCACTTTGAAAAGGATATCCCAAGTACCTTCTCCGAGCTCGTCGCATGTGATGGGTGTTGAATGATCTCCCTCCTTCTTATAGTAAGTGCACCAATGTGATACCGGTAGGCAAATGTGATTACCATCCCAAATCTTTCTATAGGGAGTATCCTTTTCATCTCTCGCCTTCCACTCTTGAGCAAGAGGAGTAGGAATGTCCATATTTAATGTCACGTACTCTTCAATAATATCAAGTTGGTGGCGAATGTACGGACTCACGGGGATCAGTATGTAGTCCTCATACTGATTGTGCATTATCTTGACATCCGTGGAAGGGAGCATTCCCGTTTGGAGTACTACGCTATGATCGTCATAACGCAAGACTTGTTTAAATTTACGCTGTAGCGGTGTAGGATTATGTACCTTGGTTGTTTCTTCCACTGGCCTCAGTTGTAGATGATCTGATCGTAGCGAACCTTGTAACGTTTGACCGCCATTTTGTCCTACTAGTGCAGCAGATGGAGTAGATGCCTGAAAATGAAAAAGATTGTATTAAGTTTACGTTCAAGGGAAGAGAGGGAGGGAAGTAGCGACTTATCATTTTAGTTGGATAATAGAATAGAGAGAGAGAATGAGAGAAAATGTGCGTCCGTCACTCGTGCGTTTCAACGATGGAATGATTCTCACTGTGGAAGGCTCGCTATTTATATAGAAATGCTTGATTCTCATTGGATGATGATCCTCATTGGACAATAGCATCAAGCTGATTCCAAATCTGAAATCCGTTTTCCAATCCGATGCTTCGTTTTGAAGCTACAGCCCAAAACGTCCCAAATTCTAACTCTGTCGTTTTTCGCCAATGTCCCAAAATCTTAAATGGCGTCTCACATCTAAATGAAGACAGATAGGAACAAGCCGATTCTTTCAGTGAATTTGTCTCACTCTTAGCTTTCAAACGAGCTATTGCATGACAAAATCCATCCACTAGAAGCAAAATTGGAAGTTTGGTGCCGGGGGGGGGGTCCGTGAAATTTGATGAAACAAACTTTTGTCAGGGTCCCAGGTCGAAATGCCACACTTTGGAAAATTTTCAAAATTTTGACCATACAAAGCCACTCTGGCACTTAGGATTTTTTCAGGTGAGCTCCGACCTAACATCTTGTAACAGCTCTAACTTTTGAACGGCTGGTCCGATTGACTCGCAACAAAAAAATTTCACCGAGCAGTTTTTTCTCCTCTTTCAAACGAGTAGCTGTAAGACAAAATCCGTCCACTAGAACCAAAGTTAGAAGATCGCTGTCGGGGGGGGGTCAGTGAAATTTGATGAAAAATGTTTTGGTAAAGGTCCCAGGTCGAAATGCCACACTTTGGAAAATTTTCAAAATTTTGACCATACAAAGCCACTCTGACACTTAGGATTTTTTCAGGTGAGCTACGACATTCCACCCTCCCAACCTGGCCGGCACACCACGCCAACCTGGCCGGCACACCACGCCAATCTGGAGAGCGCATCACAAACCACCGCTCGCTACGTCGGCCGGCCAGAGGGGGGGACGTCAGACTCGAAGCAACACGACGGCTCACCACGACCGACTCGACTGACAGGAGGGGGGGGACGTCAGACTCGAAGCAACGCGCCGGCTCACCACGACCGACTCGACTGACAGGAGGGGGGACGTCAGCGACGGCGGCCATCTTGCGCGGTCCAGTGGTGGAGTTTTACTTACTACTGAAACATTCCGACTGTATCTCATTTGAGTTCATTTAATAAAATCGAAAGTGTATACACATTGGGGATTTAATACATGCGGAGTTACCACTCTACCTAACATATTTACTCTATGGTTTTGAGGAAAATACAACGGAATTGACTGATCGTGATAGTAATGCAGAAGGAAATGATAGCCATAGAGTGGATATATGTTAGGTAGAGTGGTAACTCCGCATTTATTACATCCCCAATGTGTATACACTTTCGATTTTGTTAAATGAACTTAAGGGAGATACAGTCGGAATTGCTTCCAAATGTGAGATATGCACATTTATGCAGTTTTGAGCATAGAGTAGGGATATATATTTTCAAAGAAATATATCCATATCTAAAAAGTTTTAATTAAATAAACATCAAATCAATCATCGTAGCTTATGTTATCATACTGGATGAATAGATAGCATATTTTCTTTATTTTCGTCATTGTCATTTCTTTGGTGTTGGCCCTCGTCTCTTTCTCTCTCTCTCTCTCTCCACTATTTCTCATGATTGTGAGCAATGAAATATCTGTCGACATCTCTGGTTGAATTGTAAACAAACATTATTTTATTGTGTCTTGCTGATTTATTTTTCATTGCTTTCGGAAAATCGATTTGCGCTTATTTCATAAAATCCTGCTGTTTGTGCATTACTGTACTGTAGGAAGAGTTGGAAAAGTCGGAATTGGAATTAATTCCGATCCGGAATTAATTCCATTTTTCATCGGAATTGGAATTGGAATTGGAATTGACCTTGATAAACCTCAATTCCACTTTTTCGATAGACCTGTGATAAATCTATTTGTACAAAAATTGAAATCACAGTACTCGGTCGTTGTGTTAACTACACGAAAAGAGATAAGAGAGAGATAGATCGACAAAGGTAGCTTTATTCTGTAGTTGAATACAGCTGGTGTTTTCTGTGACTTCTATGGGCCTACAGCCCCGGACAATGTTATTTTAGCGATTAAGCAGACAATGAAAAGACAATCATCTTTGTTCAATCTGTCATTTAGTTATTTGTCAAGTAAGATGATTAATCAAAATATAGTAATTGTTGAATTTGGCTCTTGATAGGATAAGCACAAAAATTGGAGATTAACTTAATTGTTGTACACGCGAAAAACAATTGGTTTGGTAGAGATTGGTTTGGATTAACGATGCATTAAAGGGCAGCAACCCCGTCAGTTCAAATCATATTATAGACAGTGTCAACAAATTATTCTAATAATTAATTATTCAATTACATGAACTATTGTTCAACTTCCAATCACAACAATTAACAATATTAATTTTTAAGACTATAGTTATATAGATACGATACGCAACGATAAAAGAAAAACTTTACACTTGCAGTTCACTTTCTTAATGTTAAATTCATTTCAATTCGATAGGACTCACTTATACCAAAATAATATCATAAACATCAGTGTCACATATACCGTCAATCTTCAATCGCGCTCGCTAATGTGTTGCCGTATACGCTGCTGTGTTGTTGTTCGCTGGCAGGCTGTTGTTGTTGTTACTTCTGCAGTTACGTTACACCGCGAGAGCCCGGAGTTCTTCTAACTGCTACTGAAGATGTCGTATGTGTTGCTGTTGTGTCAATTTCTCATCGTTTCTAATTTATACAAATTTTTGAGACTTGACGATAAAAACACGTTCTTTTGAAAATTGATAGAGTTTCCTTTAATCCCTGCTCGTTAGCTTTCGACCCAACCACATTTCGTTCTTATCACGGAATTTTTAATCTCCTTTTTTAACATCGACCATTAATCAGACTTCACGATATCATTTTTATCGTCGTTTTTTCTTTCATCAACAGTCACGTTATTCGCACACTGAATTTCTTTCTTCTGTCAGTTTATTAATGGATTTATTCGCATCTCATCTCTCTCTCTCTCAGCGTTTGATTCTTTGCTGACCGTTAACTTTCTTTTTTTTCACGAGATAATCTCGTAAATATCTCGTTTACGAAACGAAAATGTCGTAGGCTGACCGGTTACCTATATACATGTACACAAGAAATATGAACTATGAACATGAAAACGTACATAGGAACGACGCAGGGAACGGCACACAAGAACAACGAGGATAGGATAAGGGCACATGGGTTAGATTGAAACGAACAAACGTTAGATACATTAACATAAGACACTATACGCGACATGCAATTATCGGAATTGAATCTTATTATGGAATTGGAATTGGAATTGAGTTGAACTGTTTCGACTGGAATTGGATTTGGAATTGAAATTTCTGCTCCGGAATTGGAATTGGAATCAAAAAATTTCAGTGGAATTTTTCCAGCTCTGACTGTAGGTATGACTTTGATATATATTTTAACTACCAGTGAATTTAACAGGCATTTTTTCATTTCAGAGTCATCTGCAGATCTATTTGAGACAACTTGCAAGGAGGTCGAACTGACTGTGTCTAAGTTCTTCAACAACGCCCACAATCGGTATGGTGGAAGGAGAAAGAGACAACAGGAATCTACTGATGTGAGCACTCCACCTGTCAAGACCACGTGTATTGGATTCCGACAGTGAATGACTTATACGTGATTTCTTACGTGATGACTTATATATAACGTGATTTCTTCAAAAATGTAAAGAAAATCTGAATGCAAACTGTTTTCATAACTCTAATCACGTGCGGTTGTCGGGTAGGACTTTTTAGATCTAAATTAAAAAAGGGTATACTACTGATATACTACTATTTAATGAATAATGAGTAACACAAATAACCCTCCTTTTTTTAAAATTGGACGCGGTTAAATACCGCTAAGGGCCCTGATCAAAGCTTGCGGAATTCCACCGCTGGGGCCCCTGAATGCAAACCTGTTAAGGGCCCCTGATGTGATTTATCACCGAGACAGGTGCGTTTTTCACCAAATGTGAGATATGCAAATTTTTTGTAGTGTTGCAGAAATTGCCACGTAATTGAGTGATCATGATTGTAATGCAGAAGGAATGAGAATGATGGTATTTCACAGATTCTCATGACGGCCTTGGAGATTCAATGTTTGTTGAATGAGAAATTCGATGGGTTCCTATTACTTTCATGCTCAACCTCAAGAGCATTTTCTCTAGCGTGATCATATCACACGCAACCTGCAATTGGTAGAAGATCACATAATCAAAGACAATGATTTCATTTAACTTTGAAAGGCTAAACTTAACTTGACTTCCATTAGAATGCAATTCATGAAATTACCTTGACAATCAGCTTGATTTCCGCTCAGTTAGGATGCTTAAGTAATGGGCAAAAGACCGTTCCAGGCCACCATAAAATTCAAAAAAATAGTATCTTTAAAAACGACATAAATTCATGAATTTGAACCCTTTTTCAGGTTTTTAAGACCTAAATACATGAATTTAGTCCATTCAAAAAGTACCATTTTTGAAAAAATGGTACTTTTTAAAAACGACATAAATTCATGAATTTGAACCCTTTTTCAGGTTATGAAGACCTAAATTCACAAATTTGGGCGTTTTTAAAAATACCCAATTTTCAAATTTTTCAAAATCTCAAATTTGAGAATTACAATTTTTACCTTGAAAATCATGACCGTTCTAGGACACTAAAAAATTATAAAAGTTGAGAATTTCAAAATTTGAGAATTACAATCGGGCGAAGCCCTAGAACCTTCGGTTCGATTTTCACCCTCGCTTAAATCATGACCGTTCCAGGACACCGAAAATCATAAAAGTTGAGTATCTCAAATTTGAGAATTACAATTTTCATTGCTTAAATCATGACCGTTGCAGGACACCGAAAATCATAAAAGTTGAGAATTTCAAATTCATGAATTTTATCCATCTTTCAGGTTTTTAAAATATATCATGTGACTAGCGAACCGAAGGTTCAGGGCTTCGCCGTTAAAAATATTTCTTTAAAAATGGAAGAAACAAAAATGGAAGGAACTTCAGAAATGGAAGGAACAAAAATGGAAGAAACAAAAGTGGAAGGAACTTCAGAAATGGAAGGAACTTCAGAATGGAAGGAACCTCAAGAATATATCCTTCGTTATCTCAATTAAACTTTTACGGAGCAGCGTGTCTTCTTTCTTTCTTTCTCTCTCTCTCGTTCCTGTCTGTTACAGGAATATTGTATTCACAATGCATTCTTTAAAACAATTGCTTGTCTTCAATGAGAATAATTCCCATATGCTTTTAATAGAATGACCTTGAACGCTAATGGAAAAATACACCAACTATCGAACCATGTCGGCACTTTTATCGACAAACTTTCTGACATCGGCGCGACAGTTGGTGTATTTTTCCATTCAAGCAATGTCGCATGAATGATTGTTATTGAAACCAAAATGAAGAGAAATGCTCATTCATTTCTCTTCTCTCTCATATGTCTATTGTCTTTAGATTGTACTTGTTCTTTTGTTCTCATAGTGTGAATGAGATTTCACAACTCGCATTATGCGCTATTGTTTGTGATTTCCTTCACCCCTATCAGCTGAAACAATTTTAACAGCTGCTACACGCTAATTCTTTTGAGAAAGTTCTGAAATAGATTTTATTCCATTTAAAATGAGAAACATTAGAGACATTCTAAAAATATACGGCAAACAAAACCACATTAAATTTCGATTTAAATGAGATTGCTAAGCAATTGGAATAAAGAATTTTAACATATTGATGAGTAATGAATTACTATTGATAAAATATGTGCGAAACATTTACTCTACTAATGCAATGCAACAATGTAACGTTTAAATTTAGATTAAATTAAATTATTTCAAAATTGAATAAGTAGTAAAGAAAGACATCATTAGAGACCAGTTTTAAATCAATACCCCCCCCTTCTGACTAAGTAGTAAGGAAAGTCATCATTATAAAAATGTTTTAAATCAATACCCCTTCTGACTAAGTAGTAAAGAAAGACATCATTAGAGACCAGTTTTAAATCAATACCCCCCCCTCTGACTTCTAGGGGCTCCCTTAAGAAATTTTTTTATTATAAAATGAGCAACATAAATGAGTTTTTGAAATTATATGGAACGCAAACTACGACAAATTTCGACCTAAAGAAAATCGCTAATCGATTAGGAATAAAGAATTTTCACATATTGATGAGGGATGAATTACAATTCCTAAAAAATAGGCCATCAATAACTGTAAATTTCATAACAAATCTTCATACGTCAAATGAAAAAGGTGTACATTGGTCAGCAGGCGTTAAAAATCATCAGCAGAACTATTATTTTGATCGCCCGGAGGCTGAGAACTATTGGTTCGATTCATACGGTTTGCCCCCTACAAATGAAGTAAAAGAATTACTTGGAACGGGAACATACAATACATTTCAAATTCAAAAACCGGGAACAACTTATTGTGGACAATTATGTCTTTATGTTTTATTTAAATTACAAAAAGGAGTACCATTTCTAGATATTATGTTAGAGTTAAACAATCTATAACTCAAGCGAAGCTAGCTAAAGCGCCACCTAAAGGTTAAAGCTCTGTTTTCTGTAGTTCATTTTGATAAAAACGACCTCTGATATCCTCATTATCTAAATCTTTAATTTCATAAGTAAACGGATAACTTTGATTTATTTTACAAATTTCAAATATCTCTTTCGTCCAGTATCCGACGAAGCCCTTTTCAAATTTGTTCTTATATTTAAATATTCTAACTCTATCTCCAATTTTAAATTTCGGCTTAAGTTTCTGCAAATTCGGATTACTCTCATTCAAATTATTATTCTCGAATATTTTCTTTCGTATCAAATCAGGGTCGTCAGAAGCATTCTTTGGGGTTTCTTCAATACCAGAATGAACTTTATTATTGTACTCTTCTACAACTCCTGGTAATATCTTCAACCATTTCTGATTTCCTTGCTGAGTAAATTTCTTGAAAATTTTATTTTTTAACGTCCGATTGAATCTTTCTATCACTACGGCCTTCCCAGCATTTTCAGTTGAATAAACAATTTCAAATAGTGGCTGAACGTTTCTGTTATAAAATTCCGATCCTTTATCAACAAACAATTTTTTTGGCTTTCTCTTACTTTCTTTAAAGATTTCTTCAAACGCATATTTAACTGATAGACCACTTTTATTTTTTAAAGGCTTTACCCAAGCGTATCGTGTATATAAATCTATAACGGTCAATGCGTATTTGTAGTCCCTTTCATTCGGCATATGAATAAGATCAGCACTCCAAATATCATCTTTATTAAATACTTTTACTTTCAATAAATATTTAGGTCTTCTATATTCCTTGTGGATTTCAGACGCATAAACGCCTGAATTATGATTTTCATTTAAACCCTGTCCGAAAAATATTTTAGCTTGTAAAGCTTTCTTAACAAACATTCTTTCAATTTTTTCTCTAAATGTAGGATTTTGAATACTATCTAATTCTTGAATCATCTTCTTATCAGCTGCATGTCGAGAACTTAGATCATGATTTCGATAAGCTAAATCATGCCTGTAAGCTGCGGCATCTACTCTATTTATCGGTTCTTCACCTGGTTTCGGATTATTATTCTCATCTAGTCTTATATCTAATCGAGTTCCTGGACCAGTATATGAATGACCAGGAAGATGTTTTTCTTTCGAATATTTACTCCAAATAAATCCAGGAAAGTTTTCTAATGTTTTTTGTATATCACCACCGTAGGTAGTAGCCAAACTTTGTTTGTCGTCGTTACCTTCATAAATTTTACAATTTAAGTTTTTATTTTTGTTTAATAGATAATTCAATAAATCTAAATTAGAAATTTTTAATTTAGTTAAATTTTCGGAATTTTTAGAATTCATTTTAAAAGATAAAAAAAATTAAGAAGATAAAAATAAATGTTTTACCGAAAAGAACCAAAGGTTCTGAGGTTATTACCTTATCATACTAGGACTTAGATATATTCCAGAACCATCTTTAGTTTCTTTAATTTCAATTAAATCATCAACATTGTGGAGAATATTTTTAAGAACTCGTTTTCCTTCATCAACTAATTTTAATTTACTAATAAAATTATCTACTATTCCTTCTCCCCTAGCAACTTTCTCTAACTCTCTATTATGACGTTTTTGTTCTTCTAATGCTGCCTTCTCTGATTTATTTTTATTTACTGCTTGGACAATACCAGCTGTCCCACCTGCAACACTTCCTGCTGCAGCTATGCCACCTATTATTAGTGGAATTAATGGGAGAATCCCGCCATTCTTTTCTTCTTGTAATTGTATATTCTCTATCATTGGTTTACTTATGTAATACTTTTTTTTGTTAATCGTAATAGTTTTAGGGGTATTTTTGTCAACAATATTACGTAATTTTAATTCAACAGTTTTATTATTAATATTACTTTTCGCTTGCGACATTTTTAATAAAAAAATTTTAAGTTATCAAAAATTTAAATCTATTCTAGTTATGAAAAAATTTCAAGTTACCAAAAAATTTTAATCTATTCTAGTTATTAAAAAATTTCAAGTTACTAAAAAATTTTAAGTTACCAAAAAATTTTAATCTATTCTAGTTATGAAAAATTTTAAGTTAAGAATTTTTAATCTATTCTAGTTATGAAAAAATTTTAATTAATTAAACGACGAAGTCTTGGGCTTTAGCCTATTCTAGTCATCTTCCCATTAAGAATTTCAATAGAATATTTTACATCTTCTAGCAATAAACCATAAGCCATCAATGAAGTTGTGGAATCTTTCTTTTCAATATTAATTGTAACATCACAACCATTTTTAATAATATCTTCAGATTGTGCACTTAAATCGAAGCAGAAAATTGGATATAAATGTCTCCAATCTCCAGGAGTTAATTGTGGTTCAACTCCAAATTCTGTACAAAGATTTCGATAACAATCATATCCTTCCATAAATTGATTATTGGTATCATCGAATCTTAATGGATCAATTGGATATCGGGTTTGATTTAATGAAACTTGTAAACTTCGAATTGTATTAATATGAAAAATATTGTTATTCTTATCAAAACTTGGAGAATTATTTCTTTGAAAAGTTAGTAATAAATATCTTGGAGTATTCGCAGTTCTAGTAAAATGCCAGTTAAATCTTTGTTCGGAAAAAGTTACTGAACTAGCAGTACGCTTTAGAAAATTTACTGGAATTGGTTTGTTAGTATTTAATCTTTTTGCAATAGCTGTTTCAATCTCTAAACTAGGAGTAATATGCTTAATCCACCATTCAAGTCTATCAATTTTTAAATATGCTTTTTTTCCAGTCTTACCAAAAAAGATTAATTCATTATTTGCTGTACGATGAATTATTAATTTAAATTTTAATTGATATGATATTTTATCATAATCTAAATATCCGAATAATGGAGACAATGACCAATTTACTGTCTGTTTACTTTTTTTGTTAAATTCACGTCTTTCTTTATATGCTTCATTATTTGTTTTATTTAAATGTTTTGCAATATTTTCTACATCTTTCGCAATTCCTGCTGCATCTGTTCCAGCGTGAGTTAAATCATCAACAATTATACCATCATTAGTATCAGGAAACCAACCTTCGATTTCATACTTTTTATTATTTTCACCAATTGTTACAAATCTAAGCATTGTATCAATTACACCTGGAGAATCACTTATTGTTTCTATATTTTGAGTTGCAACATCTAAACGCATTTGTGTAAATAATCTTGGAAAGAAATTATTCTCTAGTGCAATATTATCGGTTTCTGGTAATGGTGTTGTAAAATTGGCATCACTATACAAAGAATATTCACAGTGTAAAAATGAATCAGGTAGATATAAATAACTCTGCTGATTATCAACTTCAAAGATTAAATCTCCTCCAGTATTTACTCTACTGGAAGATCCGGGATTCATAGCAATTCTTATATAGTCATTCTTTTTTTGATTATAACTGACGAACGGAGGATCGTCTAATCTAAATTTATTTTCGATAAGCGAAGACATTTTTATAAAAAATAATTTGACTTTTTGTTTTTCTCACAGACAGAAAAAATTCTGCTAAAATAATTTTACTAAAAAAATTTTACTAAAAAAATTTTGCTAAAATATAATTTTAGAATTTTACTAAAAAAATTTTACTAAAAAAAATTTTACTAAAAAATATATTTTAGAATTTTGCTAGACCAGCTCCGCTACAGCTTTGCTGGTTAAACCGAAGGTTGCTACTCACGCCATTTCCTCTTATTTCTTCAATTGTTTTTTTATTATTTTTATTTTCATTATGTTTACTATTAGACGGAGCTCCGCTCCTCAAGGTTTCACCCCTCACAGCTATGTTAGCAATTTTATTTTTTGTTTCCTCTGAAAGTTTTTTTAAATTTTTTAGTTCTTCGGAATCATTCCTAAGTTTACGAATAGCTTCTAGTTGTTTTAATTCGTTTTGAGACTTGACAGCATTTGATATTGCACTAGCTGTACTACCTATAGCAGCTGCTCCTTTTGCAGCAGATGTAATCAAATCTTTATTATTTTTAATTAAGTTAACGATACTTCCAATACCAGAAAAGATGCCAGCCCCTTCTTTTTGGACGGCACCTGCGGTGCCTAGGAACTTTTGTGTTCCGACAGTTTCTACACTATCATAATGGTACACAGGTTTCTGAGATGGTTCATGAGCAATTTTATTATTTGATGCAAAATGTTTAAGATTGTGTTTATAAATTATAGGCATTTTTTAGGATTAAATTTGACTTTTGGTAAAAAATATTTACGTTCGGCTAAAGCCTCGAGGAGCTTCGCTCCGATTGGTTAGTAACCTGAGGACCTTTGGTCCGTTTAAGATTTACGTTTGTGAATGGACAACAACTTCGAGATAACTTTATTAATTGCCTGTTGCACTTTATCTATTGCGTCAAGCAGCGTGTGATGTACTTTAATTTCTTTTCTATTAACTTGCATTTTCACCTGATTCATCTTCAACGCCGTTTTAAGTGCATTTAACTTAATTTTAAGAACATCTAATTGTCTTTTAACAGAATCTAGCTGTTCTTTATTTTCTTTAGAGTTTTCTTGTAAATTTTTCTTTAATTCATTTTCTAAATTGATTTTCAGATTTTTCATTTTATCAACTTTTTCATTAAGTGAGTTTACTTCATTTATTATTCTATTCATCTTTTTCATTTGTTGAGTAATTTTAGAACTTAATTCATCAACACTTTTTTGGAATGTAGTTTGTAACTGCTTTAAATTTTTTTTAATTCTTTCAGGAAGTTTTTCTATTTCATCTTCTAATTGTTCTTTTAACATTTTTATCTGATGTTTATTTTTAATGACTGCAGATTTTAACTTTATAGAAAGTAATATTAAAATTTTTGATTGTTCTGAAATCTTTTTAAAAAGTTTTGCTATATCTGCTTCTAGCTCTCTATCCTTTTTATCAAGTTTTAATAATTTTTCGTTTAATGATTTGTCATTAAGTTTAAGCAACTTTAATTCGTTCATCAGTGGAACCAAAACATCGTTTATATATTTTTCCTTTAAATCATTGATTTGTGTATCAACATATTGTTTATTTGTCAACTCTGTATTTTGTTGCGGAAGAATAGAAAGATGCAATGGACCAGATAAAACGTCTCCAGTTTTCATGATATAATTTTCTATCTCTATTTCTAATTCACGATTATTCGGGATATATGCACCTCCACCAACATTTGGTAACATCATTTTTAAAACAATAAAAAAAGTAAAATTTTTTCTAATAAAAATAAAAATAATAAAATTTTTTCTAATAAAAATAAAAAAATAAAATTTTTTCTAATAAAAATAAAAAAATGGAAAATCCAAATTTAAAAAAATTATATTCGCCCGCATCATCCTGTTCTTCTTATTCGACGAGATCAACGGGATTTGAAAATAAATGTTTTGATAATAATAATAATCCATGTATAGATGTTAATATTTTATTTCAATTACAAGCCGAAATATTTAGAGAACAGACTAAAGGTTTACCTTCTATAGAAACTAATTATTGTTTATTTCCGGGGGATCCATTTATTAAATTTATGGAGATTGTTAGTAAATATAATGATGTAGCTTATGTGGAATTAAATAAAGAAAATATGGTTATAATAGGTCATAATAATGTTTATGGATTTATTAGAGCAGTGTTACCAATTAGTAATACTGATTGGATAGAAACTAAAATTATTAATTATATCAATATTAAAGAATTAGTTAAAAAATTAAAATCTTTTTCGAAAGAAAAAATTAGATTATTTGTTGACGATCAAAATCAATATAACATTCACATAGAGAGTAAAAAACATAATGAAGAATTATTATGTCAAGTTTATTATAGAGACACAATTTATAAACAAGAAACATTAGAAATGCCGCAAAGATATGATGATGATACGTATATAGGATTATATTCAAACTTAAATATTAATTTGTTAAAATCTTATATGAATGGTTTAGCTCAACAAGAGAAAATTTATATGTGGTCTACACCTTATACTATTAACAATGACCATAATCATAATAAACGAACCGAAGGTTCTAGGGCTTTGCCCGATCTTAAAGAATCTTATGATAATAATGATGATTCTGTAACATCTGAAAAAGGTGTAAATGGTAAAAAAGATTATAAAAATATTAGTAATTATAAAAATTTATCTAAATTTCATTTTCTTACAATTGAAAATAATAATGATGGTATAGTTGAAGATACTGTTAGACAACTATGTGTCGGGTCTACAAAATTTAAATTAGGATTTACATCTAATCAATTTAAAATTTTATCATCTTTAATAAAAACTAAAAGTGATTCAGATTATAGTGGTGTTATTAAATTTTCCAAAAGAGATCAAAGACCAATATTTTTCTCTATTATATTATTATCAGATAAAAGATGTAATTTAGAATTAGATATTCCAATAAGAGAATGGTATCCTATCATGGAAGGGCATCCTATCCCAAAAAGTGTAATTTATGATGATGAAGAAACAATTTATGATGATGATGAAGAATCAATTTATGATGATGAAGAATCAATAGTTAGTGAAAATAAATTTAAATTATCTTTTGATAAAACATTATATGATGAAACTTAATAAGATAAAACTTAATATGATAAAACTTAATGTGATAAAACTTAATATGATAAAGCAAAAATAACTAAAGAACGTGAAATATATAATAATATAAAATAACACTCAAGTCCTAGATATTAGAATGTTTATATCTAAAATTAAAACACAAATTTTTTCTTAAATTTTCTCTAAAAAAATAAAAAAAATGGAAAATACCAAGTTTTATTGTGTCTTATGTAAAAAAAAGTTGCAAACAAAAAGAAGTTATCAATCTCATTTAAATAGTAAATTGCATTTACAAAATGTAGAACGAGTTGATGAAGGAAATATATTAAAATTAAATAGTTATAAAAACTATCTAGAAACATTGCCTACTGATATAAAAGTTAAAAAAATGTTTGATGATTATTCACATTCGGAATATAAAAAAGTTTTTAATAGTGAAGATGAGACCATACAAACCGAAGGTTCTAGGGCTTCGCCCGTACATGGGACATCGGAGATGTCTTCCAGGGCTTCGCCCGTACCAGATGGAAGATATTTATTTAGCGATACTGATGAATTTGATGAAGCTGAACGAAACGATGAAGCCGTAACAGATATAAAATATTTATTTAATCAGTCTTTTGAATATAATGAAACCGATAAAACTTTTTCTGATATTCTAACCAACTTTTATAATATATTTAAGAAATCTTTCAAATGTTATATGAATGTAGAAGTACTTTATACAAAAAATGGACCTGATGGAATTCCTGAAGAAATAATACAAGGACATTTTACAAATTCACAAGAAATTCATAATGTAAATGATATACAACCCATATTTGAATCGATGATACTTAAATTAGAAAATTGTATAATTGAAGCCCAGTTACGTGAATCTGGTTGGAGATTTGTTAAAATACTATCTAAGAAAATAGTAATTGATAAATATAAAAATAATACTGGTGGTAGTTATGTTCCTTTACCTTTCAGTTCACCACAAATAATCAACATAAAAAATGAAGATGATTATTGTTTTCTGTGGAGTATTATAGCACATTTACATCCTGCAGAATATCATAAAGAAAGACCAAGTCATTATAATAAAGAAGAATACATAAATGAATTTGATCTTTCTGATGGCTTAGATGAATTTCCATATGATTATAATAGATTAATAAAGTTTCATAAAAAGAATAAAAATTTAATTGAAGTAAATGTTTTTGAATTAAATGTGAATTATGTTTCTATTGGTAAAATTATTCCACTTTACTCAGATTCAAAAAAATTTTATTTGAATAATAAAAATTTATGTCAATCAGAAATAGTATATAATGATAGAGGAAATTACATGCATCATAATATTTTTTACCAAGGAAAAATAATATGTACTGAAAAATTTGAACTTGTTAAAACACTATCACCAATAATGATTAATCATAATAATTATAAAGGACGTACTGATGATTATAATTACAAATATTCATCTTTATCTTCAGAATATCAACAAAAATTAGAAAATTTAAATAAAAGTTTACAAAAATGTAAAATAGATTATCAACAACAAATAAAAATGTTGCTACAAGAATATCACCATAAATATCAAAATGAGATAGAAACAATTCAAAAATTAAATGAAGAAAATAATAAAGAATCGGCTAAAGCCAGAGGAGCTTCGCTCCGATTAAATAATGAAGAAAATAAAGAATCGGCTAAAGCCAGAGGAGCTTCGCTCCGATTAAATGAATGTTTAAAAAAATGTCTACAACAATATAAAGAACAATATGATAAAGAATATATTTATCAGCTACAAATATTAAATCAAAATTATTATCAAAATACATTTAATATTACAAAAGAAATTAATGAAACACATGAAATATATCAAGATAAATTTGAAAAACTAGAACAGTCAAAACAACCAGCACAAGCGAATATATTATATTATCAGGGACATTTTATATTGTGTAAAGATGTTTCTATATTTACAAAAACTTCAGATAATAAAAATTTTCCTTGTCTTCAATGTATGACAAGTTTTAGAACTTTAGAAGAAATGAATAGACATTTGGAGAATTGTCAACAAAACGAAGCAGTTCAAAATACTTTTCCTAAAGATGATTATTTAGAATATAATAAATGGTATTTTAAAAATAAAGTACCCTTTACTATTTATTGTGATTTTGAAGCATATAATGTTAATATGACACAAAATCAAACGGAAAGTTCCAGGGCTTCACCCGATTCTAAAAATGATAATTCTGAAAATGGTACGGGCCAATTAGAACCTTCGGTTTTTAATTATGAAAAAAGTGCATCTGAACAAAGTAAAGAAAAATATTTATTTGAACAAAAACCATTATGTTGGGGAATGTACATTCATTCAAATTATCCTGAATTATTTAAGTCAGAATATTTTCAATACTATGGTGAAGATAGTTCAGAAATGTTTACAAAGAAAGTAGAAGAATTACAAAATTATTTTTCACAATTGCTTGAAACAAATATACCGATGATGCCATTAACAGAAAAAGAAAAATTGAATTTTATTAATGAAACAAAATGTTATTACTGTGGAAGAGAATTTACAAAAAATTATAAAAATGGCAAAGGTAGATATCTTGATAAGGTAAAAGATCATGATCATCTAAATGGATTATATAGAGGTGCAGCACATAATTCTTGTAATCTTAATGCTAATAAATTTAAATATAACTTTGTTCCTTTATATTTCTATAATGGTTCTAAATATGATTTCCATCTAGTAATGAAAGATTTATTTTCATCTGAAAAATTACAACAACAACAAATAAATGTACTATGTAAAACAGAAGAAGAATATTTTTCAATGCAATTAGGTTGTATTAGAATTTTAGATGCATTTAGATTTTTTACTCCTTATTCATTAGATGTTATGGGAAAAACTTTGAAATCTGAACAATGTAAAATATTAAATAAATATAATTTAAAACCTTTAAAAGGAATATTTCCGTATGAGTATATAGCCTGCGGCTCACAGTCGAAGACTGGTATAACTGGAGATAAAACCTGTGGTTCACAGTCGAAGACTGATTTTAATTCTGTGAATAAAATTATGGAAGAAGAACAACTTCCTCCAATAAATAAATTTAAATCAACATTAAAACAATCAAAATTATCTGACGAAGACTATGCAGAAGCTGAAAAGAATTGGAGAGAGTTAAATTGTAAAACAATGTATGATTATACAATGAAATATCTTCAGATAGATGTATTAATACTAGCTGATCTTTTCGAAAACTTTCGTGACATGTGTTTAGAATATTACGGAATAGATCCATGTTATTGTTATTCTACACCAGGTTTAACATGGTTAGCAGGATTAAAACATACAAATGTTAAACTTAAACATTATAAAGAAAATACATATGATAAATTATTATTTTTTGAATCTGGAATTAGAGGTGGAGTTTCATCAGTTTTAGGTAATCGTTATATACAGTGTTACAATAAAAAAGTAAATCCTGATGATTATGGAATAATGAAACCTTTATCTCCAGAAGAAAGCGATCAGTTTATAAAATTGTTTAATCAAAATATAGAAGGACTTATACCAAATGAAGATAGTCAAGCAGCAGTTGATGAAATCATGAGAGAAAACTATTTGTTATATTATGATTTTAATAGCTTATATTCTTCTTGCATGATACAAGAATTACCAACAGGTGAAATGTCATGGTGTAACATTCTTGATTATCAAAAAACCTATGATGGAGATTATAATCATGGTTATATATATGAAGTTGATTTAGTATATCCTGATGAAATAAAAGATAAAACAAAATATTTTCCTTTCTGTCCCGAAAACAAAATTCCCAATATAGAAGATTTTTCAGATTATCAAAAATCTTTAATTCCTAAGAAATACAGACCAACAAAAAAACTTATGTTAACACAAAGTAATAAAGGAAAGTATGTTGTTGAAGGAAGAATGCTAGATTGGTATTTAGAACATGGAATGATTCTCACCAAAATACATCGAAAACTATTTTATCAAAAATCTAGGTGGTTAAAAAATTATATAGAGTTCAATATTGAAAAACGTAAAATAGCTAAAAGAAATAAAGATGATTTTGGAAACGTGTTCTTCAAATTAATGAATAATGCATTTTATGGTAAGACTTTAGAAAATGTGCGTAATAGACAAAATATTGAAATAGTTTATGATAGAGATAGATTTCAAAATTTAACAAGGAAACCTACATATAAAAGAACTACTAGATTTAGTGATGAACTATGTGCTGTACATTTACGTCGAATTAGCGTAAAACATGATAAGTTTAATTTTATTGGATTCACTATATTAGAATTAGCTAAACTATTTATGTATAGATTTATATATGATTATTTAGCACCTGCTTATGGCAAAAACTATAAATTACACTTTACAGATACCGATTCTGTTTTCTTAGAATTAACAATACCGTATAATTCTTCACTTGATGAAGAAATTAATAAAATAAAAGATATCATTCATCCTTCTGATTTATGTAAAGTAAAAGATGAATTAGAAGGAAATGAAGATTTCATAACAGAAGCTATATTTTTAAAATCTAAATGTTACTGTTATGATACAACTAATAATATTAGGACATCGGAGATGTCTTCCAGGGCTTCGCCCGTTAAAACACATAAAACATTAAAAGGAATTTCAAAGGCATCAGTGGCTAATCAAATAACATTTCAAGATTATAAAAATGCATTATTTAATAATGAAATAAAAACAGCATGTAATTATAGACTTAATTCAAAAAAACATAACATGTATTTAAAAGAAGAACATAAATTAGCATTAGATCCATTTGATGATAAAAGAAAAATTTTACCTGATGGAATAACTACTGAACCTTTTTAATTTTCTAATTTCTAAGATAGACAAATTTCATATATACATAAAATAAAAAATATTATAACACTGTATTTGTACATTTTTATCACTCCGCGAAAATATTTTCTATCGACTTTCAGTCGGTGCGAAGCCCCTCGAGGCGAAGCCTAGTCAGAGAACAATTGTTCGATAACTCTTTCATGAATTTTTTTATCAATATTAATTGTAATGAAGCCATAATCTTTTGACCAAGCATTGTTACACGATTGTTTAAATTCATCTTTATTTCTTACACATAAATCTCTTAACAAATCACTTAAGTTTCTTGCATTTATTTCAAATAGTATAAATATATTTGCATTCTTTCTAATAACACTTCCGTCTAATGAATACATACTTTGTGTTAAATAAAATACACTACAGTTATTATGTCTACCTCTTGTGAAATAATTTCTCTGAACTGACTGATTTCTATCATTAACACAATCATCAAAAATTACACAATGTTTCATTGTTTTATCTAGTTTACTAGGATCTTGCATATTACCACTATCATCTATTAATTGTATCTTTATATGGTTATTTTTATTAGATTCTACTAACTGATTATTTTTTGCTGCTTCTTCACACCACGAACTTATTTCTTCTTCATCTTCAGATTTTTCATATTCTTTGAATAATGAAGCAATTGCTGTTTTTTTAAGATTATTTTCAAATCCATATTTTAAAAATTGATAGACGGGTTGTTCTGCCGTTGTTGTATAAATTATAAGATTGTTATAATCCAAAAAATTTGGAGTTGTTAAAATTTTAAATAATAGATACGTTTTTCCGCAACCTGATCTTCCACAAATAACTGACAAAACTTTATTAGATAAATTTGGATGATGATTAAATTTAAGTTTTTTTTTATTTAATGGTAGTACTTCACTCATTTTTTAATAAAAAAATTTTATTTTTATTTTTTTTATTTTTTGTTTCTAAAGAAGAAGACGAAAATTAAACTTCTCTAGCTTCGCGTGGGAGTTTATACCTCCCGAACCAAAAGATCTATCATAATCTCTTCACCTCCAAAATTTATTTCTTGTCCTTTTTCATCAGTGATTCTAATGCCAATGTTGTTAATAGTTTTTCTTGTAATAGGAAAATATATTAATGTTTGTGGAATTACATTTAATCTATAACCAATGGGTACAGTAAAAGCTGGAAAACTGAATATTAAATTTGATAATTTACCATTTATATATCCTCCTTCAATAATGTCACAATGTACAACAATTGAATTTATTTCAGTTATTTTTGGAATCTTCTCACCTAAATGATAACCTTGACTATAGGTTTGTTTATTAAATCCTAATAGCTTTGACAATGATCTATCATGATTAAAATCAACTTGATGATTTTCGTCTAAAGTAAGAGAAAATTTATTAACTGCCGGTTCAACTGCAAAATGTAATTGTTTCTTATCTTTAAATGATATACCTAAGTGTCTCTTAATTTCATTTGATATTGTTTCAACTTCGTAAGAACCAGGAAGAAAAGTTAGTATTTTCCATGTTTTGCCTTTATCAGTAGAATATCTAAATTGATCATTCACATCTTTGATAACGTTTTGAATAGTGTTAAATGTAGAGAAACTAGTCAATGCAATTTGATAATTTTTATTTTGTTCCAAATGTAGAATGGGTTCTAAATTACAAGTGTGTGATGAAGTAGTTGTTATAATTTTTAACGTCGTACTAAATTTTGATGAACCCAAAATCTCTGTCAAATTTTCTAAATGATTATTAATTTTGTCTAAATCTGCTGAACACATTTTTAAACTAAAAAAATTAAATAAATATTTTTTTATGAAAAAAGTAAAACAACAACATATTTCAGCTACGGGCGAAGCCCTTGAAGACATCAGAGATGTCCGGTTCGGGCGAAGCCCTTGAAGACATCAGAGATGTCCGGTTATACTTTTATAATCCTCTTCATTTAGAATCTTCTTTTCTAACAGTCTTTTCAATATAGCATGAATTTCATTGAAACTAGAATTATGTCCTTCTTTTATTGCAGATATTAAAATATTTAATCTATTTAGTAATTCTTGTGGATCATCTGGTAAAAATACAGTTGTTTCAGTTTTCTGTTTTTCAGATAAACCTTTCCCTACTTTAACTCCCGTTGATAATAAATTTTCTAATTGTTTATAACGTCTAAGAGATTTTACTGCACCAACTCTGTCTAACATAGCTTTATATTTTATGAGATCTTCTACAGCATAATTATTTAAATCTGCTCCTCTTAAAAGATTAACAAAATTTCTATCTAAATTAAAAGGAGATTTATCTGGTGAAAAAATTAAACCTCGAAAAGGTTGTGGAAATATTTCTTTTTGTCCGAGATAAAATCTAGGTATTGTTTTTCCATCTATAAATGAAATAGAATGTTCAAATTGCATAGATTTTGGTAATTTCTTATTAATGTTTGATTCTAGTAATCCATAGTCATCTAATATAGTTTTGTGCTCTGGATCTGTTATATCAATTTGTTTATCATTATTTGTAAGTTCTTTTTCAAGAGTTTTAAATGGTTTCATAGTTTTTTCAAAATCAGTTTTTACTTGTTCGGTTTGCTGCATTTTTTCAAACATATCAGATTGAATACCAGCTTTTATCATTCTATGTTGAAGATGATTTTCTTTCATAATATTTCTTTGTTTTATTAACTCTTCTAATTGTTTTATTCTTTTAAAATTATCAGCTCTAATTTTATCCATTTTTAAAATATAATATTTGAATTTTGTGGTAACATTGGAATACAACAAAAACATTTTACTGAACAAATTATTTTTTTATTGCTTTGTTGTTTGACATCTTTTCGTTTAAAGTTTTCTCGTTTTAAGTTTTGTTTAATAAAGTTTTGTTCAATAAAGTTTTGCTTAAATTTTCGCTTAAAGTTTTTAGCTCTTCTAAAAAAAATTTGTCATTTTCTTCATTAGAAATTTTAGCATCACTAGAAATTTTGCCATCCTTTTTATTTTTATCATCAACTTTTTCTGTCTGTGATTGAAATGATATTTGATTTACTTCATTAGCTATTTGATCAAATTTTTCAATCTCATCTAACGTAATAACATTATCATCACATACTCTCTGAAAGTAGTAATGTAGTTTATCATAGACTTCTTTAATATGTAAATGCTTAGTTTTTAATGATTTTCGTTTCTTAGTTATTAAAGATTTATCTAACATTGTAACAAGTGAAGTTGCAAAAACACCCGTACCTGTTAAAGCTGTAGCAACTACTGGAATTACTAAAACACCTGAAGATATAACAATTGTTAAAGCACCTAAACTTATTGTTAAGAATATGCCAATTCCTTGTGTTACATTCTTAACATTAGTCCATCTCTTTCTTAATTTTTTATAATGCTCTAATCTTAATAATAATTGAGATTCCTTATCTTTCATATACCTAACTCTATCTTTGTGTTTTTCTTTATTCATTTTTTCAATGTTAATCTTTTCAATGTCCATTAAAGTAGAACTACGTTCATATGATAACGAAGGATATATTCTTGAGGTTCCTTCCATTTCTGAAGTTCCTTCCACTTTTGTTTCTTCCATTTTTAAAGAAATATTTTTAGTCACATGATATATTTTAAAAACCTGAAAAATGGATAAAATTCATGAATTTGAAATTCTCAACTTTTATGATTTTTTCGGTGTCCTGGAACGGTCATGATTTAAGCGAGGGTGAAAATCGAACCGAAGGTTCTAGGGCTTCGCCCGATTGTAATTCTCAAATTTTGAAATTCTCAACTTTTATAATTTTTTAGTGTCCTAGAACGGTCATGATTTTCAAGGTAAAAATTGTAATTCTCAAATTTGAGATTTTGAAAAATTTGAAAATTGGGTATTTTTAAAAACGCCCAAATTTGTGAATTTAGGTCTTCATAACCTGAAAAAGGGTTCAAATTCATGAATTTATGTCGTTTTTAAAAAGTACCATTTTTTCAAAAATGGTACTTTTTGAATGGACTAAATTCATGTATTTAGGTCTTAAAAACCTGAAAAAGGGTTCAAATTCATGAATTTATGTCGTTTTTAAAGATACTATTTTTTTGAATTTTATGATGGCCTGGAACGGTCTTTTGCCCATTACTTGCTTATTAGCAAATATTCATTCCTTTTGATATCCAACGTATTTCATACTACTTATGTAGGCGAGTCATCTCGGTAGTAAATAAAGTGGCAAAATCTTGATTGACTACTTTTAAAAGTACTCAAATAATTTTTTGGACCACAGGAACGTAATCTCCGTAAAATACAATCTTTTGATACAAAAATTTTCACTGTATACATATACTTTTTTGAGTCGACACTCTACCTATATATCCCTACTCTATGATGACAGCATTTTACAGATCCTCCGTGTCATGACAGTCTAGGAAAGGTAATGTTTGATAAACTGGCAACTCGATGACCTGCTATTGCTTTCTTGCTGAACCTCAAGAGAATCTTCTTAAGCGTGATCAGGCAACAGCTGCCGCTGGTAGAACAAAATCACAGATTCAAAGACAATGATTTCAATTACTTTGAAAGATGTAAATAGATCCACATCAATTCAGATCCATGAAATGAAACATGAATTTAGTGAATCATGGAATGAAGCCTGTGAAAATTGAATTAAAAACTTGACATTTTAGCCAAGAAAGTACGGATAATATCGAGACTTTTTCATGAAGACTTCCATTGTAATACGGAGCATGAAATTCGCTTGATAATCAGCTTGATTTCCGCTTAGTTAGAATGCTTATTAGCAGTCATTCATTCCCTTTGGTATCCAACTTGTTTCATACTACTTATGTAGTAGTCGAGTCACCTCGGTAGTATTTAAATTGGCAAAATTTTGACTTTTTTAAAACTGCCCAAATAATTTTTTGGACCACGGGAGCGCAATCTCCGTAAAAAACTGAATCCTTTCATATAAAATTTTTCACTGTATACAGATACTGGTTTGAGTCGACACTCTACCTATATATCCCTACTCTAACCTATGGTGTCGACTCAAAAAAGTATCTGTATACAGTGAAAAATTTTATATGAAGAGATTCAGTTTTTTGCGGAGATTACGTTCCTATGGTCCAAAAAATTATTTGAGCAGTTTTAAAAAAGTTCAAAATTTTCCAATTCATATACTACCATGATGACTCTCCTATATAAGTAATATGAAACAAGTTGGATATCAAAAGGAATAAATATTTGACAATAAGCACCCTAACTAAGCGGAAATCAGTTGCTTACTTTACAAACATTGCCTCTCCAAGGCTGTCATGACACGGACGATCTGTGAAATAATATCATTTCCCTCTGTTTTATGCTATCATGATTACTCAATTTCGTTGTAATTTCTTCAAAACTGCATAAATGTGCATATCTCACATCTGGAAACATTCCGACTGTATCTCATTTGAGTTCATTTAATAAAATCGAAAGTGTATACACATTGGGGATTTAATACATGCGGAGTTACCACTCTACCTAACATATTTACTCTATGGTTTTGAGGAAAATACAACGGAATTGACTGATCGTGATAGTAATGCAGAAGGAAATGATAGCCATAGAGTGGATATATGTTAGGTAGAGTGGTAACTCCGCATTTATTACATCCCCAATGTGTATACACTTTCGATTTTGTTAAATGAACTTAAGGGAGATACAGTCGGAATTGCTTCCAAATGTGAGATATGCACATTTATGCAGTTTTGAGCATAGAGTAGGGATTAGGGCTGAGGTCAAAACTCGAGTTTGGCTGACTGTTTAGTAAAACTCGAGTTTGATGGTTGAATATTCGCTTATTCGAGTTTCTTCAAAATCGAGTTTGCCTGAACTATTCGTTCATATTCAAGTGAATGAAAACTCGAGAGCTTTCATTGGATTAGTCATCAAGCTCACAATGAACAGTGATGCGAGGCAGCCATTCGGACGCATTCGTGTGTATGATATTTCTTTGGCTTCGACGCCATACTCATGCATTTGGTGTTGTCATTCAGACAATTTTGACGCGCTATGATCATGGTGGTTGGCGGCATGCGTGCGACCTCAGAGACAGAGAGAACACTAGCATAGATATCTGATCTACATAGCTATGGCTTTCAGAAGACTGATGGCATAATCTTCCCTAACTTAGTAATGGATAGAGGATGGCTATGCGATTCTCTGGGATATAGAGAAGGAAATTATTTGATGAATCCCGAGGGCTTTAGCCCGAGGGATATATCAAATAATTTCACGAGCTATGTCAGAGAATCGTATAGCTATCCTCTATCCGCTATATACCAGATTATTAGGACCATAGATATGCGCGATATAGTCCCTCTCTACCAAGTTTTTCCCTGAGAACAAATTTTATCAAATATAGAAGGGATTCTGAAACACGATTCTACAACTATGTAATAATCTGGTATACTTTATATTGATAAAGCCACACACGTTGTAAAATATAGCGCTCTAGCTTCGAGTGATTCGTATGCAATGATATCGATCAGCAAGTCAGGGTTGACATCGCTAATGACGACCAAAGCGACGAAAAATGCGACTGCTTTGGTACTTTACTCAGTTCAGCAGTTTCACACTTCCCATAGCTGTTCACTGCTGTTCAAGCCCATGATGGAAATAATCAATCGCAAAAACGCAAAGAGAAAAGTCTGGACATATTTTGGACACGAGAAAATCGATGACACTGTGTGTGAAACATCTGTTATATGCAAAATATGCAAGTTTAGATTAAAATTTCACGGGACTACTACAACAATGTTTAATCATCTCTCTTCGCGTCATCCTCTCGAGCATCAAACGATAGCTAATGCAAAAAAAATTACGTCAAGAAAAATCGAGCCGACTTCGATCATCGCACCATCAACATCATCTGCGCCTGAAAATTCTTCCACTTCGGTTGCCTCTGGGGCTTCAAGACAAACTTCCATTGCCAATTCGTTAATCCAACCGAAATTCCTGTCAAATAATGCTCGACAGAAGCAATTGACTGATTTGCAGAAGCTGTCTCAAAATCTAAGGCAACGACTTCAGTGCAATCAATGGAATAACCAATACATGATGAACCCAAAAGCAAGTTTGCCAAGTTACTTGCAAAAGCTGTTCCAACAGCAAGAGATCTCACAGAGGATTTCAATGAGCTAGATATTTTCTACTATGAACCTTCGATTGCCGTGGATCGTAATCCTTTACAATGGTGGCAATCGAAGGAAAAGATTTATCCAGCGCTGTCCAATATAGCCAAAAGATACCTATGTATCCCTGCATCGAGTGCCTCCAGCGAGAGAAGCTTTAGAACTGCATCAAACATTGTGAACAAAAAGCGGACATCTTTGTCCACGAAGAATGTTCGTATGATGACTTTTTTAGCAGCCAATAAAAAGTAGATGAATGATGTTTAGGTAAGAGGCCTATGAATGCTTTTGGAGTCTTGTTGTAGATTATTTTTTGTGATGAAGCCAATTATAGCACTATTCATCTAAATACATAGAGCACTTTTCTCTTTTACCGAGAATTGAATCATCAGTAGTAAGTAAAACTCCACTTCTGGATAGCGCAAGATGGCCGCCATCGCTGACGTCCCCCCCCTCTGGACCGGCAGAGTGTCGTGGTCGGCCGCCGTGGTGTTTCGGGTCTGACGTCCCCCCCTCCGGTCGACCGTCGTGTAGCGCGCGGTGATGTGGTGTCTAGGTTGGCGTGGTGTGCCGGCCAGGTTGGTAGGGGTGGACTGTCGTAGCTCACCTGAAAAAATCCTAAGTGTTAGAATGGCTTTGTATGGGTAAAATTTTGAAAATTTTCCAAAGTGTGGAATTTCGACCTGGGACCTTCACCAAAACATTTTTCATCAAATTTCACTGACCTCCCCCCCTCTTCTAACTTTGCTTCTAGTGAACGGATTTTGTTCGTTCGAGTTTCATTGGAAAGAGGAGAAAAAACTGCTCGACAACATTTTTTGTTGCGAGTCAATCGGACCAGTCGTTCAAAAGTTAGAGCGGTTACAAGATTTTAGGTCGGAGCTCGCTCACCTGAAAAAATCCTAAGTGTCAGAATGGCTTTGTATGGGTAAAATTTTGAAAATTTTCCAAAGTGTGGAATTTCGACCTGGGACCGTCACCAAAACATTTTTCATCAAATTTCACTGACCTCCCCCCCTCTGGACAGCTAGCTTCGATCTTGGCTTCTAGTGGACGGATTTTGTCGTGCCATAGCTCGTTTGAAAGCTAAGAGTGAGACAAATTCAGTGAAAGAAATGGCTTGTTCATATCTGTCTTCGTTCAAAAGTTAGAGCGGTTACAAGATTTTAGGTCGGAGATCGCTCACCTGAAAAAATCCTAAGTGTCAGAGTGGCTTTGTATGGGTAAAATTTTGAAAATTTTCCAAAGTGTGGAATTTCGACCTGGGACCGTCACCAAAACATTTTTCATCAAATTTCACTGACCTCCCCCCCCCCTCTATACAGCTAGCTTCGATCTTGGCTTCTAGTGGACGGATTTTGTCGTGCGATAGCTCGTTTGAAAGCTAAGAGTGAGACAAATTCAGTGAAAGAATCGGCTTGTTCCTATCTGTCTTCGTTCTAAAGTTAGAGCGGTTACAAGATTTTAGGTCGGAGCTCGCTCACCTGAAAAAATCCTAAGTGTCAGAGTGACTTTGTATGGGTAAAATTTTGAAAATTTTCCAAAGTGTGGAATTTCGACCTGGGACCGTCACCAAAACATTTTTCATCAAATTTCTCTGAACGAGGGGGGGAGGGGGGAGGGGGGAGGGGGGAGGGGGGAGGTCAGTGAAATTTGATGAAAAATGTTTTGGTGTCGGTCCCAGGTCGAAATTCGGAAGTTTTAAATTTTTCAAAATTTTCACCACACTGGAGCTCTCACACTTAGGAATTTTTTCACTTGTGGCATGTTACATGGACATGTGCTGACGGACCAACTTCCCGTGGTCATATGAGAATGGTTCAGGTGTCACATCATAGAGAATGATGAGATGAATCGTTTGCAACAAACCGCATGTCGCTACGATGAATACTTTCGGAGATAGAGCCATTTTAAGTTTTCTTCCGAGCATATATAAACCCCCGACAACGTAAGTCTGATCACTTCATCGAAAGACGAGGTAAGCGACGGTCGTCGCTCTGAGCTCCCGATATCGGGTGTTTCAAAGGACTCTATCTTTTGAAGTAGGCAAGCTATCTTCTTACTTCAAAGTTTGTATGATAGAGTTTGATAGTGTCTTTACTACTGATAAAATTTTTTAAAAGTAGTATGAGTAGTAAAATGCGGAATTTTTTAAAAATTCTTAATTTTCAGTTTTTTCAAAGTTTTAACATATAGACTAAGGTTTTCAAGTATCCTGAGTTCAAATCTGCTATCAGATTTCAAATTTAACTAAGTCTAAGGCAGCTTTGAGGGGTTAGATCCCAGCTACTGATCACTACCTTTGACTCGGCGTTCCTGTTACCACTTCGGGGCAGTGACAATGATGTCTTCAGCTGCAAAGAGCGGGTATCGGGGAAGATCTCTCACTTCCCTAGTGATCAGTACAAGGCCTTCGGGCTGTCGACGGGATCGAGTGCCACTCACTACACTCTTTAGGAATATGACTGTACTACATGATTCCAAACTTACACAAATTTCATTACCTTACAGTTAACAATAAAATCAGGCATGGCTAATGACAGGAACCGCAAATACCATATTAAAATGTGCACATGTGGGCGAGTTAATCGCAGTGCGGACGCCAAGGCTCATGTCAAGAAGGCGGGCACCGGCCACATGATTATCTTGAATAGGGTTGCGTGCGTGAAATGTAGAGTGCTGAAGGGTGATGAGGATGAGGCGCGTTTTTACAGAGTGCATGTTGACTGTAGTGGTGGTTTAGTGACTGATTTGAGATTTACGCAGTTGATTGTGGAAGAGAGGGAGCGAATGTTGGCGATCGAGCGAGAGGGTAAGGCTGAGAATGTTGTTGAGAATGATGAGTTGGCGAGAGCGGTTGCGTCGTTGGAGGGTGAGATTGAGCGAAAGAGAGTGCTTGAGAGTGATGATGAGGATGATGTGGATTTAGATAGGGAGCGTGTGAGGAAGCGTGTGAGGAAGTTGAGCTCTTCGTCGTCGGAGGTGTCAAACATCGTCATCACCGACCCCCCGAAGAGCTCATCTTCCCCAAAAGTGAAGAGTGGTGTGATTCGTGTGCAGTCGGCGAGGTGGTTGAAGGATGAAGAGAAGAGGCATGTTTCGCAGCAGATGGCGCATGATTTGTTGGTTAATAAGTATGAGAGTTTGAAGAAAGTGAAGGATGAAGTTGTGAAGGAGTTGGATGAGTTGAAAAAGAAGGAACTGAAGTCGAAGGAGGTAGCGGATGAAAATATTAGAATGAGGCGTAGTGTGACTGATTTGAAGAAAAAGACGCGAGAGTTGGAAGAGAAGAATGATGAGTGTGAGAAGAGGGCGAGTGCTGCGGAGAGAAGAATGAGAGATGCAGAAGCGAAGTTTGAGGAGATGATGAAGGAGATGAGTGTGTTGAGAGCGAGGAATGTTGAGTTGGAGAGGACTGTGGCTCGGCGGGGCGATGAGAGGCAGGCGTATGAGAAGTTGGAGCGCATGAGGGATGAGTGGGAACGTGTGAATGAGGATCGTTTGTTTGAGTTTCACATCCCTATTCGGGATAATCATTTGGCCGGCGAAGTACTCGTAAACCAGAATTTAGACGAATCCATCCTATGCTACAATGGTCATCCCACGAAAAAATGCCTCCACGCCAGCCTACGAATGCGCGGCCATCTCCACAAATTTTCGATTCGGAAACGCGCGAGACTGCCAAAGGATGACTAACTTGGTAAGTGAAAAAGTAAATAAGATAGTATATCCTATTCTAATACATATCATTTTCATTGCAGATCTTTGCCCGCCTTCACCACCCCATCAATTCACTCCCGAGAACGAACCATCGGCTCTCTTAAGGGCCACCTAGGGGCAAGACATGATAGAACCTCCACGCGGTTTGCCCTGGGCAGTCTTCGGACTGGCGAATACTATCATTAAGTTGAATCTGCTATCAGTCAACTTGAACGTTGCGTCGCGTTAGAGGGGTATATAAACCACTGCCTCTCATTTCATTTCATTTCAATCATGCAGACGCCGAACAGTCAAGTCAGCTCTCCTCGCGGACCGCAGTTAAGGCCGCGAAATTTATTTAAGGAATTTGTTAGGCTAGAGGAGCAAGACAGAGTCCACAACAATCTTGCTCGGATTGGCAATCCGATGACAGCAACTGCTGTCAATCCAACGGAATGGCGCTACATTCCACTTTTTAGCCATGTACCAGTTAGTGTGGAAGTCGACAGTGCTACCAAAGAGAGAGTCAAAGACTCTCTCAGCAGAATTGGTAGGGTGTAAGATGACGTTACTCCCGAGAATGAACCATCGGCTCTCTTAAGGGCCACCATGGGGCAAGACATGATAGAACCTCCTCGCGGTTTGCCCTGGGCAGTCTTCGGACTGGCGAATACTATCATTAAGTTGAATCTGCTATCAGTCAACTTGAACATTATGCAGTCGATTGCCATCCCTGAAGCATTCTGATTCGCTGTTGAGCAATTCATTGTTGAAAACCCTATATAAGCCAGAAGATTGTAGCGCTTCTCATTCAATTTGAAGTCACGATGGAAGCGACATCTGCCGACAACATTCCCGTCTTCACCGATGAAGACAACGCCATTCCCGAGTTCGTCATCCTCGACGAGTGGGATGAGGAGGATGAGAAGAAGGGGAAGATCAAGAGGATCGTTTGGACGGATGGGGTGTGGACTCCAAATACCACCCGCATCCGAAAGGTGCCAGATGCACCAGTACGGCCTCGGCGGTATAGGGTCTATGACAACCTAACCGTCATACCCATTGACTATTCCAGCCAATAGTCAAATTCACACCCCCCGAGAACGAACCATCGGCTCTCTTAAGGGCCACCATGGGGCAAGACATGATAGAACCTCCTCGCGGTTTGCCCTGGGCAGTCTTCGGACTGGCGAATACTATCATTAAGTTGAATCTGCTATCAGTCAACTTGAACGTTGCAAATGAAGTTCGGTGTAATACTTCCTTTCGACGGGCGTTCCTGTAAAGGGCGGCGGTGAAACCCGTAGCTATGTATACCGCAAGGGACATTCGGCAATGGTCAATCTTGTTAAACCTCTCTGCGTCATGTTTGCAAGTGATTGCCTCTGTCTCAACGTAGTATGCATTCGCGCCAGGGCGACATTTAGCCAACTGTCGAAGGTTGCCTTATAATCTTTCCATTGCATACGTTATGAGAACCATGAGTTCTACCTGTCTCTATCAATGAGACGAATTGATGAATGGAATGAAATGGGAGGACACTCACGCGCCACACGCAACATAACACACTTCTCTCTTCCGTAGTCTAACAAGCTCTTTACACATGGATCGCAGTCGATTGCTATCCCTGTATCAGAAGTGTAAGCTATCTTAATTTTATTTGACACTATTTCATCTATCATCATCATCGTCCATATGAAATGTTTTAAGATTTACAAGTTAGACTAAGCGTGCTACTATTTCCAAATGAAAAAGTATACATGGTTAAATCATCCACTTAAGCCCATCCGTAGTCTAACAAGCTCTTTACACATGGATCGCAGTCGATTGCTATCCCTGTATCAGAAGTGTAAGCTATCTTAATTTTATTTGACACTATTTCATCTATCATCATCGACCATATGAAATGTTTTAAGATTTTTCAAGTTAGACTAAGCGTGCTACTATTTCCAAATGAAAAAGTATACATGGTTAAATCATCCACTTAAGCCCATCCGTAGTCTAACAAGCTCTTTACACATGGATCGCAGTCGATTGCTATCCCTGTATCAGAAGTGTAAGCTATCTTAATTTTATTTGACACTATTTCATCTATCATCATCGTCCATATGAAATGTTTTAAGATTTACAAGTTAGACTAAGCGTGCTACTATTTCCAAATGAAAATGTATACATGGTTAAATCATCCACTGAAGCCCCATTCAAGTACGTCAGTATGAAAGCAAAGATAATATGAAATAAAAATTTATTATGGCATGTATTTCAAAAGGTCTTCATCGTCAATATCGTCCCAGAGTCTGGCTTCACATAGATAGCAAAAACAGTTCAGTTGCTTTAATCGTTCTTCCACTGCGAGCCTCACTTTATCAATATACTCCCACTCCTCCATAGTTCGTGGCTGGGAGTTAGGGGTGTACCACTCCCATAACTGGTGGAGGAATTTCGTGCTGGTGATCTCCATCACATCGTCAGTATCGTACTGGAGAGATACTTCCACCTCACGCCTGTTAAGTCGGGACACTCCTTCTCACATACACTCTCTTCGTTGTCCGCTGGTAATAACACCTTCTCTACCTTCGTTGGAGCGTTTGGTGTTGAGGATGGAGAAGAGAATTTTGTGCTTGGTGTTGTCGGAGGGCTTGTCATGTTGACTGTGAATAATAACTTTGAAATGTTTTCTAATTCTTAAGTATCAACAAGCAACCAATCAGAATGAACAGCCAATGAATGATGAATATGAAAGTATATATGTAAAGTGACATTCGTGTCATTTCACTCTGTCTTTGAGACGCATAAGTGAACTGTTGTCTAGCGAATTCTGTTATTATTTGAGGCGTACAAGTGAATTCCAAATTTGAGACGTATTATTTGAGTGAAGTCTCTATCTTGTTGAAGTATCAAGCTTAAACATAATTTCGTTGAAATGGTAAGTTGAAAATTTCTTTACTCATCTCCCTCAAACGTGTGGCTAATAGCATCTTCCTCAATTTCAGGCATCAACTTCATCACCAACACCCTCCCTTCTCGAGGAAAGTTTAGAGTTGTTGAGTCAAGGTAGGTTGTAACAATACACTGAGACTTGAACAGAGATGAAAGAATGATTTCTCTTTCAGGTGATGTGAGTTCCAGCTCAGGACTCTCGCGACAAGGCAACGAGTGGGAATGTGCCGACTGCGGACATATGTTTCCAAGGAAGCACAGTCTCCTTAGACACATCAAACAACGTGTGTGTCAACGCAAAGCGGCGTCAATCTCCGGAGGTGAAGTTGATTCTGACGATGACATCTCCTTTCCTTGCGATTTGTGCCCTCTTTCTTTTGATAGTCACTTTTAGCGATCTTCGCACAGACTTCAACACACGCATGCAAATGATCACTACACCAACGGTACCTCTACCATCTCCCTCATTAATGTTTCACATAATAATTTAGTACGCGACTACTGCATGGAGTCCAATACTCAAATAGTAGATTTTCCTGAGTGGCTCCTTCAAAATTCAAACATTATCGAAGCACTCTTCAACAATTTAGACAATTTTAGAATGAAGGCGCTCATCTACCTTAAACTAAAATATATTAAGATAGATTTTCAAACGGGTCAAGTGACGGAGAGAATACAGTTTCATGTTCCTTCCTCTTCCGCAACCGAAGTTGTAGACTGCGAGTCTTGGCTAAATTTTCACATTCAATGTTTAAAATCAAATGTAGATCAATTCAATCAACGCGACAGCGCTCTCATTTTTGATGGTGTGGACTCATGCCATATTCAAAATTTCACTATTAGAAAGTCATGCAGCTCGAGGTACATTTAAACTACCAAAAACGTTGTATAATAAGAAAGCTGTCATCAATGTCGATTGTAAATCACAGTGTTTCAAATATGCAGTCCTATCCATCCTTCACTATAATGATATCAACGCGAATCGAAATCATACCTATAGCTATAGACAGTGGGAGGATGAACTAGACTTTGAAGGTTGTGATAGTAACAACATGAAAATCAAAGATGTAGAAACGTTCGAAAAACATAATCAGATTAAAATTGTCGTTCACGTGTGGGAGAAGGGGTTGAAGGGTGCCCGCTATAATTCACGTTCAACTTATTATGAACATGTAGTCAACCTCTTATTAGTAAAACAAGATGATAGCGAGGAATGGCACTACTGTGGTATTCCCAAAATCTCTCGCTTGTACACTCACTTGGGGCACTCTAAAAGAGGTGAACATTTTGTATTCGACCGCTGCATCCGCTCCTTTTGGAGTAAAGATAAATTTGAAACTGACTATGAATGGTGCAAGCGAGATAAATTACAAATGGAACGCATGCCCAAAGATAAAATATTTTCACATAGGGATAATGGTGACGAATTAAGTCCCCTGCGTGTCATTTACGCAGACATAGAATGCTACATTGATGATATCATCCACAAGCCAGCAGCCATATCCTGCTATGAAGTACGGCATGACCACTTTAGGAATGGACAAAACAAAATGCATACTTGGCAAAGTGAAGATTGCATTTCAAAATTTCTAGAATTTCTCGATAAAGCTGCTAAATTTCAACAATCATATGATTCCCAATTGCAGCGTAAGTCACTACATATGTCAGATGAAGACAAACAAAAATTTGAAAGTTGCACATCCTGTCCTAAATGTCATAAAACGTTTGATGACGATAAAATTAAGAAAGTGCGTGATCATGATCACATCACTGGTAAATTTAGAAACGCACTCTGCTCCAAATGTAACTTTTCACTTAGGTTGAGACGTCGTGTACTACCCGTCATTTTTCATAACTTTAAGGGCTATGACAGTCATATGCTCATAAAAGGAGGGTTGAGCCAGATGAAATCGTGGCAGTTTAATGTTATAGCACAAACGAGAGAAAAATTCATGGCAATGACAGCAAAAGTACCAGTAGATAAAACTAAAGAAAATAAGACAGTCTTCTTCGAAATAAAATTTTTAGATTCATTTCAATTCATGTCAGCGTCACTAGCTTCTCTCGTTCGTAATCTCAAGTTTCTTCCCCATAGTCAAACTTTGAAGAAACACTATCCAAACTTAACGGATGAAATAATCACTCGCAAAGGAGTCTTTCCTTATGCGTATTTTAGCTCAATGTCTAAACTAAATGAAACAACCCTTCCTTCCATTGACAAATTCAAAAACGATTTGACGGGTGAAGATTGTCCAGTAGAGGACTATGAACATGCTCAAGAGGGATGGTTAAAATTTGATTGTAAAACGTTTGGCGATTATATGATCGCTTACTTAGAATTAGATGTCATTTTGCTGGCTGATGTCTTTCAGGAATTTCGACGAGTGGCATTAGAAGAAGACAAATTAGATCCTGTCCACTTTGTCAGTCTACCAGCCATGTCCTTTAAATCAGCCTTTAAAATGACTGGTGAGACCATTCATCTCTTACAAGACCCGGAGATGTATAATATATTTAAGCGCGGAATACGCGGTGGTCTCACATTTGTAAATAAACATCATATAAAATCTGAAACAGTAGGTGATGATTATATCCACCTAAAGTATTATGACCAAAATAATTTATATGGCAGTTCATTGTCTAAACCACTACCTCATTCCGAGTTTAGTTGGTTAAATCAAGATGAGCGTGAGTATTACTCCAACCCTTCAAACATACTGAAGATTCCAGATGAAGGTGATTGGGGATATTATTTTGAAGTGGATTTGATTTATCCAAATAGCATTAAAAATAAAACTGCTGATTTCCCACTCGCACCTGAATCTGGTGAAGTGACTGAAGATATGTTTTCACCATTCATGTCACAATTTCATGATAACTTAACAGAGTGTGGACAGCCAAGGTATAAACCATGCCGCAAACTTTTACTCACCCAATATGATAAGAAAAATTATCTCGTACACTTCTGCATATTAAAATTCTATTTAGAAATGGGCATGCTTCTAAAGTCAGTTCACCGCATTATCAAATTTAGACAGAAAGCCTTCCTCAAACCCTACATAGATAGTAACAGTCAAAAACGTGCACTCGCCCAAAATAATTTTGAAAAGGATTTTTATAAATATAAGAATAACAGTCTATTCGGAAAGACCATGGAGGATGTTAGAAAACGTATGAATTACAAACTAGTCGTTTATGAACAAAAATATCACAAATTGACCTAATCACCTCTTTTCATTGATAGAGACATCATCGATGAGGATCTTGTAGGTGTTAAAATGATTAAATCAGAAGTTGAGTTGTGCAAACCCATCTATATTGGGCAAGCCGTTTTAGATTATTCCAAGCTTGAAATGTATCAACTCTTCTACAAAATATTAAAACCATGCCCTCTCGTAAAAGAGGTTCGCTTGCTGGGTGGTGATACAGATAGTTTCTTTTTAGGAATTACCACTCAAAAAGATTTAAATTTTAATGAAGTAGGCAAGTCATTAGAAAAATATTTCGACACATCTAACTACAATCCCACTCATCCACTCTATTCCATACAGAATAAAGCCAAACTTGGTTGTTTTAAGGATGAAACAGCAGGAAAGGAAATAGATGAAATGATTCTCCTCCGTCCTAAAATGTATTCCATGAAATTAAAAGAATGTGCAGATAGTATTAAGCGTGCTAAAGGTATATCAAAATCCATTGTTCATAAAATGAAACATCGCTCCTATAAGAAGGCATATAAAAATAAAAATATAACGTTTGTCAATATGACAATCTTAAAATCTCAAGTTCATACTGTGAAAACGTACACGTTCAAGAAACGAGCACTTTCAGCATGGGAGGATAAGAGGTGTTGGATAGGACATAACACATCTCTTCCACATGGACATCCTGACACAAACATACCTCCACCCAAAAGAATAAAACTCACGCTACCACATTCAGGAGATGTATTGACATAATAAACTTTAACTCAGTATATTGATGTTGCTTTTTGTAGATATACATGGTTGTTTTATGTATCGCATGAGATCGTTTCTTCCTTGTGAATATATGCCTACAGTCAGCCCATTCCCCCTTTATCCCCCCTTTATCTGTGAAAAGACTTTTTCATACACATATTTTTATTTCAATAAACATATCACAATGACTTCACTTTGTTTTTCGAAACACTAACGTTATGACGGATTTAGTATCTTTCACGTGGATGCACTCTTGTAAACCATTGGTAATTTTGATAGCAATAGAGGGTATAGTTTGTTTGACGACGGGATGATAGAAAATAGATTCAAACATCTTCTCGACTATTCCATATGAAGCGTCTTTATCATGAATGAAATCGCGTAAAATGTATTCTTTTTTCTCACCAACAGAAATAGGTAGAATCAAATCACTTTGAATGTAAAGGTGCTGTTCATGTTTATCAAGTGTCATTGGTGTTTCTATACCAATCGTATGCGCAGCAGCAAACACTGTTTGTAGCATTGAAAAACCAAAGAGTTTTTTCAAATTTTTACTCAATTGACATTGAATGTCATCACCCAGTTTCAGAACAACGCGTTGATTATCAATTGAAAACGAAATGTGGTGTGTCTTTACATCATATTTACTTTTCATCACATGCTTCAACTTCTGTTGTATATAAGGATTTACTACATGAATGAAGCTTTCAACTGTATGATATAGACGCGGCATTATATTGATAGCAACTTTAGATTCTTGATAAGACTGGTAAATTTTCTTGATGCGATCGCCATAGATGTCCACCCACCATTCATCATTAACAGAATCAGCTTTAGTGTGATATTCATGAGAAGCATACACCACACCGCTTACAAATAATAGGTGTATAATGTCTTACAAAATGACGCAAGGTTGGAGAGAAATAAACTGTAAGCTTGTCATTATATTTCTGAATAACCAACTTATTTTTGTCCGCCATAATTTTCTCTCCATACTTCTTACCCACAGTCTCATTCCATCGTTTTACTAACTCAATAAGTGATAAAGGTTGAACACCACGCTTTTTCAAAATGATGCGTTCTTCGCATTCTACAACATCTTCATCAAATATTTTAAATCTATAATGAAATTTGTTGATTCGATTTGAATAAACTTTTCTAACATTTGCAGTAGCAATTGACGTTAGATGTAGTCCATGACCAAAACCAAGATGTGGATAGAATTCACTATCCAACCTCAGCGTAAGACCTTTAGTAAAAGAATGAAAGCGGAGGAACTGTCTCCCACTCCAATGATAGATAGTAAACTCATAAGCTTTCTGATCCTTATTCTTCATGATGGAAGTATTACCACTGTTGAATGCCTTAATAATTTTCTCATTCCCAAATGGTTCATAAGAATCTGATTTTATCTGAATCAATTCATAGTTCCACTTTCCATCTGATGTTAAATTGTATGGGAACTGAAATGCATTATTCATCGTTATTCCATCATGGGTGCGAGGAGTCAATATCATTTCTTCCAAATCATTCACATTCTGAATATTGCTATCATAGCAAATACTGGAAACGCCAACCTCCCATTCACCTTCTAAATGTAGTGGGCGATTTAATTCTACTCGATAGTCTGATGGTTTATTTTTGGGAAATTTATTCATAGAAGCATTACTGGGTAAGTAGATTAGAAACGAGTCCTTATTTTCACTTTCCATATTATTCACATTGGAGAAAAATCTGAATGCGTTTGCATTAACTCTTCATTCGGAAATTGAGTGTGATACTTGTCACAGCGTCTTTATGAAAAGGAATCAACGCACCAGCATCGTCATAAATTGCAATATCAATCTGTGGTATATAGTTTGATTTCAAGTCTGTATAATGCACTTTCTTGAAAGTATGCTCAGATAAAATACTGCAGTTTTTTGGCTGGTATGGTATCATTGCTAGCAATGGAGCTTCAACATCTCCCACACGTACATCTTCACCAATATTGGAATATATCTGAAAATAGTTAATACGACGCGATAGCGACATGTCTGCGCTAGCTTTGGTTACAGTACCACTTTTAAAGATATTTTGATCAAAACCCAAAATGTCCATTAGAGTTTTATCCATAATTAGTTCAATACCTTTTCCACTTATAGTGAGAGACAAAGTACCTTCTTTTTCAGAAAATGAAATATGTTGCTCATTAATCACTTCATTTAAATAATCTACAACCAATTTAACCGAAGTAATAATGCGAGGCATCAACACTCTTGTTTCATGTAAGATACCACCTAAAGGCTCTACACACTTTCTGTATAAAGATACCGACCATTCTGTATCAAATTGATTTGACCTTTCACATGGTAAATGTTTCATATCAGATTTTCCATGAACAGCTGCAGAACGATGTCGTAAGAACTGATGAAAATCTTTTGAACAAACTAGTACTAGATCATCATCATTTAATTTGCTTATTGCAATATGATTAGATGATTTAATATAAGTCAATGTTGCCACTTGTTTACCATCAACTCGAAGGAGATAATTAAATTTCTTCAATAATGTTTCAGGAGCCATGTTTGTCTTCCTTGGCTTAATCACAATCTTCTTCACCAACGTCTTCTCATTTCTTGGAATAAGATCTACATAATAAGCTTCCTCTTGATATATTAACTGTTTATGACCACTTATGTGGTAATTAACGTTAAAATTATCATAGCTTGTTAAGGCGCTAGCGAGGTAACCTAAATCATTTCTTAAACTTGGACTTAAACCAACAATCCAAATCTTTCTCAACTACATGATGCACATAATTATAGTCATCATTGTGCGGAGTAAATTGGACAATATGTTTACTCGCGTTATTCAAGAAATCATATATAAACTTTTTACATGATAAGAGATCTTTCTTTGGCCACTGTGGAATGTATACTCGGCACCCCTTTTCACATTGATAAGCAGCTGTACGCCTCATATTAATAGTCATCACCTCATGATCAAAAGTATAGACACAGTTGCTATAAACAAGTTGAGTGACACCCACTTCCCAATTTCCATTTAGCTGTTGTGCATGATCAATGGGAGTAGAAAAGAGTGCGGCTCGATTACTAGCAAATCTATTTGCGGCCGCATTGCTAAGCAAAATATGATAAAACGACATTTTGATATTGCTGATCTGCGGCTTTGCATAACATCATGAAGACTTGGATTTTGGACTCTCTACAATATATCAGAGTTGATCGTGATGGAAACGTACATTTCAAAAATTCTCATGGTCATACATCAAGAGGAATTACATTAACATGGCGACAATTTGTCAACCTCAATGATATCATGAGGGATTTGGAATATTTTGAAACATTAAGATTCATCTCCTTGGGTGATCAAGTTTGGCTTCAACATTACAGAAATGAAATTCAAATCTACCATTCTCATTCCGCAAACTGTTTCTCATTTCGCAAATACAATTGGGAGAAGTATAGAAGATATATACATCGCTCCATCATGACATTTATTCGTCGTGAGTTCATCGCCCTACTATGCAAATCTTAATCAGACATGACTACCACACATCATGAGTTGGAAATTAGATTCCCTACAACGCATTGAAACGGATCATGATCGAAACGTCTATTTCAAAGATTCAACTGGAAATGTGAGAAGAGAGTTTGCTTTATCTTATCGTCATTTTCAATCTCTACATCGTATCATGAAGGACTTGAAATACTTCTATATGAAAAGACATTCACGTATTGGAAATCGCATCTGGCTGCGCGTCAACAATCGGCGAATTCAACTCTATCATTCCCAACTTCATACTAACTTCACATTTCATCAAGGTAGTTGGGAAAGTATAAAAGGAAGGTACATCGCTCAATTTACTCATTCTTTCATCATGAAGCGCCATCGCTACACCATCGTCAACATTCTCCGTCGCTTCAGACTCTACACCAAAATCGATCTCACCACATTACACCAACACCTTCCAAACAGCAAGTATTATCCGGCCGACCTCAAATGTTACTGGTGAAGATGAACAATTCACGGAATCTTCAACTCTTCCCAAATGGGACTGTACAGATTCTCGGCGCCCTTTCTCATTCATCGGCGCAGTCAATGCGCTTAGAGCTACAAAGACTACTACGTCGGATATGGAAGAGGGAGAGGTGTGTGATGTCGAATCTGACTGTGGACAATATGGTGATCTCTACTCAATTGAGTGACAGTCTATCATTTTTGAAGATTCGTACCAGCAGTTACAATTTGTGTTATGAACCCGAACTTTTTCCTGCAGCTCTCATTAGTTGTTGGTTACCTGTGCATGTGGCAATCTTTCATAATAGTAAAGTGATCATTACTGGACTAAAATCTCATGTACAAGCAAATGTGATCCTGGACTATCTCATTGAGTATGTACGTACCCAGCGGATTGTAAAATAAAAAACAATTTTTCCAACATGATGTTTTTATTTCAAATCATGATAGAACTTACAAATCATTTTTTCATTAGAGGATGGATTACATGAAAAGTTTTGAATAATAGATGCAAATCGAGATACATGTAAACGTTTTAAGATGAAGTACAGTACAAAAGCACCACACGTTGATGAAAGTGGATGTTGTAGTATGCGTTCATTTCGCTGATATTGACGCGTATGTTTTCTCAACCACTGCTGTGTTGGTATATTTGGAGGTTGAGCAAGAGAGTCAAATAGTTCACCACGTCGGTCTTCTCCAATAAAGATCGCTTTCCAATGCTCACCGCCTAAATTCTGCGAATGAGTGTTTAGCACAATAAAGATGGGATAGTGATTTACTGCAGGTGGTAAGGTATCGAGTGAATAGACATTATCGAAAGCTTTCAACGTCGCTTCGTCTGCATTACGCTGCACTTTAGTCTTAATATCGTCAGCAGTCAACCAACTCATTAACGATTATACTGAAGAATCACGTCACGATACTTTGTAATTTCAATATTTGAATCGAAGACTGCATAAATTAATACATTGATCGTCTCAGGTAGTGTTCTTTTGAACGTCAAATCCAAACGAATATTATGAGGCACGTTCGCTTGACGATAGGGTGCACTAATATCGCTGTCAGCAGTCAAATCAAATGCATAAATAGTATATCCACTCTTAAACTCTTTCATAGTCAGTCCGTTGGTGTCATCCGTATTGTAAAAGCCAAAGACATCCATAAAATCAACATAACTGCGCATAAATTGATCCGAAGCAAAATCTGGTTTGTAGGGTGGACCAGGATGACTCACACCATTTACACGTAAAGCAATTTCAATTAACTGATTGTGTTTAAAATTGAAAGGATTCTTCTTTATATTACCATTAAATGCATCATTTTCAACCATTGCCACCATGAGGAGCTTCGGTGCTTCCGATGGAAAGAGGCCATCTTTCATGAAACTCTTTTGATCTTTCGGAATTGTAAAGGTGAGAAGCTTTGTATGCTGAACGGGGTAAATGGCATTTTGGCGGTTAAGGCCTTCAGCATGCCCTCTAATGACACTTGGATTCGGTACTACTCGACGAATGTAAAGTGCAATATCTTCCACATGAATTCTAAAATTGTCAACTTTAGCAAATGCATTCAGCGCAAATTCAGGCTTATTCAATGTCAGCTTGAGTCGCATGCTGGTATTACAGAGTAAAAACTTTGACTGTCTAAAGAAGTCTAAATTCAGCGGACCATATAGCTGACATACTTTACTATCTTTAATCATAGCAGATCGCTTTACAAAGCCACTGTTTGTTTCAACATCAAATTTTCCTGCTTCATCTCTGTACCATCCCATGGCTTCCATATGACTTTTTTGTGCTGCTGGATGAAACTGTGATACATGATTGAAATATGATTTATAGGGATAATCGCTTTGGCCACCTTCCACCTGCTGCTCTCCAATCGTTAGAGAAACATCGCGAAGTAATGTAGTCAATGGTAAATTGTTCAGTCCAACTTCATGTGCATCGTCAATAGCAGTTCCATCTGCTTGCTGAATTCTAAACCTCAAATCAAGCATCGCATAACTCAAATCTATGTAGTCATCACTACCACCAGGAATAACAAATTCAATGGGGCCAGCATTCTCAGCTGTTCGAGGATGATAATCTACAATACTTGAACTAAGAATATCTGTCTGTATGGCTTGTTGATCAAACAAACAAAACCCGGAAGTTTTACACTCCATGATTAGAAGTTATGGCAGCGTCGTCGTTTAGCGCCTGATGAATGATTAGAGCCTCTGCGACGTTTGCGTGAATGCCTTTTGACTGAAGATCGCACCTTACCAGCTCCGCGATGTTTCCTCCTTCCTTTATTCATTCGTTTAGGTGATTTCTTTCCTTGAGTAACACCAGCAAAGGTCTGCTTCAATGTTTTTAAACCGCGTTCCTTCCCACGATTCAACAAACTGCTCTTAAAACTTCTACCTCTGGAAAGATCACTAGCAACATCACCAGCAAAGCCAACGGCATTACTTAAAACATTTCGTTTTAAAGATCTTCCGACATTGGATATGAGAGGTGCTACAACAGATTTCAGTGCACCAAGTATGCTACCTCCACGTTGGCGGCGAGCGCCGATGTAAATTTGTCCTCCACCACTTACATGGGAGGGTCGTGAATAAAATGAGGCAGTTGGATTCATAGCTCAAACCCTAAACATTGTTAGTTACAACTTTGCATGAATCACTGTCGATCACTTAGATGAAAGATGTCGGCACGACGCATCCAAGAGTTCATACTTGAAGGATAACCAGTCCATTTAACAAGACACCATTCTTCACCTTGCCGTTTTTTACATCGAATGATTTTCTCTACCAAATATGTTTCACTTTCAGTGACTACCTCAATCTCATCGCGGTAAAAGCTACCCTCAATTTCTTCATTATCGTGATCTTTCAACTTGTAGGTGGTGGGAGAGTCTTTTTGATTAAGCCTTGATACTGTAAATACCTCCTCTGTCCAATTCGGAAGGTACCCTTTAGCAAAAACACTTTTCACTTTTGAGATACGAACTTTATCACCAATTTTCACATCACTTTTCACATGAGTGCGTTTACGTTGGAATGATTCGCGCACTTTATCTACATTGTCAGCATTTACATCTACTGGTATGAGTCCAATAGAACGATGGATAGAGTGATTGTAGGCATGGAGTGTATCTTGTAGAACCTTTGTCCAATTTTGTGTCAAGTTGGCAGTAAAATGTCGCCACAAGCGATTTTTTAATGTGCGATTAAAACGTTCAACGAGTGCAGCTTTATAAGCACTCTTTACACTAAACAACTCAATGTCATGCCTCTCAAATAATCTTGTCACATGCTGATTTTCAAACTCTTCTCCTTGATCACTCTGAATTCTTTTTGGAATCCGACCTTCTCGAAAAATTGTTTGGAATGCTTTTGCTACTCCTTTCCCTTCTTTAGTTTTTAAAGGTTGAGCCCACGCATAACGCGAGAAAATATCAATGACGGTTAAAATAATATTATTACCCGAGTTATGTTTTGAAATGGAGGCAACATCGCACAAATCTGCTTGCCACTGTTCATCGATGTCATGAACAATATAATGGCGGGTGCGGTACTTTTTTTTCACTTGTTTGTGGAGTGTATAGGTAGCCTGACCCTTTAACCATCGTTTCACTTGTGATTGTGGAAGACCACTCGCTTTTGATAATTTCTTGATAGATGCAAATCCTGCCGGATGTTTTACATCATAATAGATTGACTTCAAACGTTCAGTCGATGACGACTGACTCTTTTTCCTCCTTCTCATCTTTTTGTTTTCTTGCCTTTCTACATTTACAACAACTGCAGCATTTAGCTTTAGCGGTTTTGCGATCGTGTTCACATTGCTTAGGGGTTTCATTATGAGAGCTGGCGCAGCAAGTGCAAGTGACAACGACATTCACCTCTGGCGGCTCATTACATGGCAAGCAACACATCTGCTTCATATTAATAGTCTGAGAACATGTATTTCCTAGGAGGAGCTGTTTTACGTTTTCCTTTTACTAGTTTTAGTGGTGATGTAGATCTACGTCGAGTTCTTCCTCTTGTTTGCTTAGTGAGTGTGGGAGGGGATGTAGCAGGTGACGTCTTAAACCAATTTGTTGGCATTTTCATTGCCTGAAGCATTGGAGCAGTAGCCACTGTTGAATCAAGTTCTTTCAATGTCTCATTATTTAAAGCAAATTTTGGCACATTATGCTTTTTCAATAGTTTAAGAAAGTATGACCAACCAGGTGGAACATAGCCCTGACGGCGCTTTCTACGTGTCGCATACTGAATCAAGTCTTCATAACGTGAAGCATCAATCACTTTATTTTCATCCGTAATGATTTCTCCTCTATCATTTACATTGAGATGGGGTTCAATACTGTTGAAAAGAGATATGGCATGTGCGCGAGATGCTAAAGGTGTAGCAGTCGATACAGAGTCACGCATCTTATTCTTCAAGTTTTTCAATTGCTCAACAGTTTCCGATTGTAATAATACAGCACGATGTGGATCTTTGATGTGAACATTTTGCTGATAATCTATTTCTTTCCTATACATTTGATTTGCAAGAGGTTGCTTTACTTGCTGCATGGCAGTCAATTGTACATATTCATCCTGAGGAATAACAATCATGCGAGAATAAGAACTCATAGTTTGTAGATAATCATGGGAGTTTTCAAAATATCACTTCGAAATCTAAATTCTTCCGGACACTCTTGGGTAAAGTCAATGAATAAGTAACCGTGTGGTTTTTCAGTAGCTGCTTGAAAAATTTCAATTAAGGCTTTTGATTCTCTGGGTGCAACTTGTCGCGCTAAAATTTCAAATTGACTTTTATCTCGCGGATTCTTGAAAATAGCATGATAGTGTGTATTCAGGTTTCGTGTACGAGCTTCTTTTCCATCAGGAAAAAAATTTTGTGTGATATAGATGATAAAGCACCTTTTATGATGTGCTGCGCGAGTGAACATATCTGTAACATCTTTTGAATTCTTACTTTCTTTTAATAAATCATCCAATACAACAACATCATTGGACTGAAGTTTATCCACTGGAATAATTCCTTCATGTCGAATAAAGTTGCGACTTTGCAATTCCTGAAACAGGGACGGTTGATAAATACCATAACACCAAATCACTCGATTGATAGGTTCCTTAAACAACTCCCTTCTTTTATCCAATAAATTCAGCGTGAAAACAGTTTTACCTATATGAGATGGACCTGATAAAGTCAGAACTTTATCACATTGAAGTCTGAAATCCATTTTATTACTTTGAGATTCAACATTTGCATAATTAACGCTTAGAGCCAAAAATATTACCCAATAGGTTGCCCACGGCAGGAGCTATCATTGGAAGTATTGCTGAAAGGAAACCTCCCTTTTGTGTTAGAGTTTTCCTCTTTCTTTGAAGGGTGACTTTAGGATTGGAGATGAAACGCAATTTCGTAGCATATCGCTTAAGTAACCTTCGTTGTTTTGGCGCTAATTTCTTCGTCCTCAACTTTCTCACATGAGAAATAATTTCATGAATGAATTTATCGTTGGCATGTCGTATAGCATTGTATCGCTGATTTGCTTTCATTCGTCGGAGAGCTTGAATGGCTGAAGAAAACTTTGAAGACTTTTGACTTTTACGTTTCGCCATTTTACGTTTCGCCATTTTCCGTGTTAGTCTTTGCTAAAACCTATCTTTACCACATTTGCATAGGTACTAACTATTGCAACATAAGTGACACTCGAAATGAGCAATGTCACAGTGGCTACATTTGCAAAGTTGAATGCAATTACGTATGAAACAGCGTTGACAAAAAGCATGCTTACATCTCTTGAAGATGCGCTTTTCATTTCTATCCTTTCGCTTACATACATCACAGCACATAGTTTCACCGTTACTAATGTCTATAGCAAGTCTTTTTGAAGATATGAATTTGCTAGCCTTTTCTAAATAATAGACACATGTACAGAAGGAATATACTTCGAGAGTGAGCAGACATAGCTCGAAAACCAGTTGTGCTACAATCAAGTACCACTGCATTTTCAATTTTTCTTTATGGAAAGTTGAATGTGAATATCTGAAATCGCTTCAATCACTAGACTGCTACCATGATGGTTAAATGCGTTAAGACGTTCAGCAATTTTTATCATATGTCTTTTAAAAAATTCTTCGGGGTGATCTACCACTTCCATTGAATAAGAAGCAAAATGGAAAGAGCGACTTTCCACCTCTTCCTTTCCAAAATGACTAAACTTAATTTTCGCAACTAATCGCGCCATGACAATGCTATCAGAGAATGTATTCATTAACTCCAGAAATAGAGTGCTAGCATCATCGACCACTGCTTCGATGTCGGTCTCATCTTTATGAAAATTTATCACATAATCTTGAACAGCTCCTTTTAAACTTTGCCTATGAAAATGTAATGTTCCGCAGTCGTTTGAGAAAGACATGATCGCCCTTTAACTAACCCATCCATTGCATGAAAACAACTCTTCTCATAGTAACATTTATTGAATAATGGTAACAAGCATGCATTATAAATCAATGGTTTGAAAGAGATAAAATAGATACAGCTGGTAACTATCATACAGCGAGCAATGATAACCATATAGGACTTTGGCAGTGCTGAGGTAAGGAGGAAAGAGGCATTGGTTATGAACGTAGCTACTACAACGAACAGACAAAATAGGAACACACAAATCCTTAAAACGTTTCGTGACTTCATGATAATGTTGATTCACTCTACTATCCCAAGGTGGGAGCAAAATATCATTAATGACTAGATTGGGAAATACTTTCCTCTCCTTACCAGGATTATTACAAAAGATGCGTATAACATTGAAAGCAGCTAACCATCGTTTAAAGTCAATAAGAAGAGCACTCTCACAAGAAAAGCCATAGTCTTGCAAATATTTCAGATTAAGTCCATGAATGTGTTTTCTCGCCCATTGATCAACATTGGGATCACAGTTGGCATGTTGATGATAGACACTGACAATCTGATATGTCCAATTGTTCATAGCAATAGCACTGAGCTCCTGTACAGGTTCACCCTCACAATCCATAAAAATGATGATAGAAGCCTAAAACGGAAATTTACACATCTAAGGAAACGTTCTATAACATATTACAAAATGAAGAATTACATCGATGCTTTTCACGACAAAATACACAAATGATATGATGGCAACGAAGAAGTAAAATGTATCTAATAAGACCACGTCTACGACACTCAAAGCACATAAGCGAATTGTCATAGGGTAGAGTTAGGAAAGGACTAGTAATTCTCCTTCTTTGATTTGCGTTTTGATGCAGCATTCTTCTCCGACTTGCGCTTCGTGCCACTGCTGTTAAGGATTTGATCAATTATGTCGTCCACGTTGGGTGGTTTTGGAATATATAGGATGGATTCCATACGCATGGAGAGAGAGGCTATTTTATTATCCTTATGCCGACCATAATATAGCCCATTCACTTTGAAAAGGATATCCCAAGTACCTTCTCCGAGCTCATCACATCTGATGGGTATTGAATGATCTCCATCCTTCTTATAGTAAGTACACCAATGTGACACCGGTAGGCAAATGTGATTACCATCCCAAATCTTTCTATAGGGAGTATCCTTGTCATCTCTCGCCTTCCACTCTTGAGCAAGAGGAGTAGGAATGTCCATATTTAATGTCACGTACTCCTCAATAATATCAAGTTGGTGGCGAATGTACGGACTCACGGGGATCAGTATGTAGTCCCCATACTGATTGTGCATTATCTTGACATCCGTGGAAGGGAGCATTCCCGTTTGGAGTACTACGCCATGATCGTCATAACGCAAGACTTGTTTAAATTTACGCTGTAGCGGTGTAGGATTATGTACCTTGGTTGTTTCTTCCACTGGCCTCAGTTGTAGATGATCTGATCGTAGCGAACCTTGTAACGTTTGACCGCCATTTTGTCCTACTAGTGCAGCAGATGGAGTAGATGCCTGAAAATGGAAAAGATTGTATTAAGTTTACGTTCAAGGGAGGAGAGGGAGGAAAGTAGCGACTTACCATTTTAGTTGGATAATAGAATAGGGAACTAGAGAGAGGAAATGTGCGTCCGTCACTCGTGTGATTCAACGATGGAATGATTCTCACTGTGGAAGGCTCGCTATTTATATAGAAATGCTTGATTCTCATTGGATGATGATCCTCATTGGACAATAACATCAAGCTGATTCCAAATCTGGCCTCCGTTTACCAATCCGAGCCTTCATTCGCCCGCTGAAGCTGTTTCTTGGGAAATTCTAACTCTATCGTTTTTCGTCAATCTCCCAAAATCTTAAATGGCGTCTCACATCTAAACGAAGGCAGATAGGAACAAGGCGACTCTTTCAGTGAATTTGTCTCACTCTTAGCTTTCAAACGAGCTATTGCACGACTTTCTACGATCTCTAGAACCAAAGTTGGAAGATCGGTGCCGGGGGGGGGGGGACGTCAGCGAAACTTTTTCTCTCCGATTGACTTGAAACTCACCATACCGATAAAGAATTTCACGCTGAATCCGAATCTGGCCTCCGTTTTCCCATCCGATGCCTCGTTTTGACGCTACAGCCCAAAACGTCCAAAATTTTAACTCTGTCGTTTTTCGACAGCCTCCCAAGATCTCAAATGGCGCCTCACATCTAAACGAAGTCAAATATGAACAAGTCGTTTCTTTCACTGAATTTGTCTCACTCTTAGCTTTCAAACGAGCTATGGCACGACAAAATCCGTCCACTAGAAGCCAAGATCGAAGCTAGCTGTCCAGAGGGGGAGGAGGTCAGTGAAATTTGATGAAAAATGTTTTGGTGACGGTCCCAGGTCGAAATTCCACACTTTGGAAAATTTTCAAAATTTTACCCATACAAAGCCACTCTGACACTTAGGATTTTTTCAGGTGAGCGATCTCCGACCTAAAATCTTGTAGCCGCTCTAACTTTTGAACGAAGACAGATATGAACAAGCCGTTTCTTTCACTGAATTTGTCTCACTCTTAGCTTTCAAACGAGCTATGGCACGACAAAATCCGTCCACTAGAAGCCAAGATCGAAGCTAGCTGTCCAGAGGGGGGGAGGTCAGTGAAATTTGATGAAAAATGTTTTGGTGACGGTCCCAGGTCGAAATTCCACACTTTGGAAAATTTTCAAAATTTTACCCATACAAAGCCACTCTGACACTTAGGATTTTTTCAGGTGAGCGATCTCCGACCTAAAATCTTGTAACCGCTCTAACTTTTGAACGAAGACAGATATGAACAAGCCATTTATTTCACTGAATTTGTCTTACTCTTAGCTTTCAAACGAGCTATGGCACGACAAAATCCGTCCACTAGAAGCCAAGATCGAAGCTAGCTGTCCAGAGGGGGGGAGGTCAGTGAAATTTGATGAAAAATGTTTTGGTGACGGTCCCAGGTCGAAATTCCACACTTTGGAAAATTTTCAAAATTTTACCCATACAAAGCCACTCTGACACTTAGGATTTTTTCAGGTGAGCGAGCTCCGACCTAAAATCTTGTAACCGCTCTAACTTTTGAACGACTGGTCCGATTGACTCGCAACAAAAAATGTTGTCGAGCAGTTTTTTCTCCTCTTTCCAATGAAACTCGAACGAACAAAATCCGTTCACTATAACCAAAGTTAGAAGAGGGGGGGAGGTCACTGAAATTTGATGAAAAATGTTTTGGTGACGGTCCCAGGTCGAAATTCCACACTTTGGAAAATTTTCAAAATTTTACCCATACAAAGCCACTCTAACACTTAGGATTTTTTCAGGTGAGCTACGACAGTCCACCCCTCCCAACCTGGCCGGCACACCACGCCAACCTAGACACCACATCACCGCGCGCTACACGACGGTCGACCAGAGGGGGGGGGACGTCAGACCCGAAACACCACGGCGGCCGACCATGACACGCTGCCGGTCCAGAGGGGGGGATGTCAGCGATGGCGGCCATCTTGCGCTATCCAGAAGTGGAGTTTTACTTACTACTATCATCGTGTCAGCATTTTGAAAAAGTCCTTCAAAGTAGCAATAATCAGCCTACATGTAGGAGGCACATGCATGCTAAAGAAATCCATCACCAACTGAAAAGTCATAAGCATGATCAATCATCAACACTAACTCTACTAATTCGACTAAATCTGACCATGGAAAGTCCCCTTGAATACAAACTGTCGGTGATATCTCGCGTGCCTTTGCAAGATTGAAAAACTCGAGTTTTGTGCCAACGAATACTCGAGTTTCATTTTTCTGGTATTCGCCCAGCACTAGCAGGGATATACATTTTCAAAGAAATATATCCATATCTAAAAAGTTTTAATTAAATAAACATCAAATCAATCATCGTAGCTTATGTTATCATACTGGATGAATAGATAGCATATTTTCTTTATTTGCGTCATTGTCATTTCTTTGGTGTTGGCCCTTGTCTCTCTCTCTCTCTCTCTCTCTCAACTATTTCTCATGATTGTGAGCAATGAAATATCTGTCGAAATCTCTGGTTGAATTGCAGATAATATTGAATTATAAACAAACATTATTTTATTGTGCCTTGCTGATTTATTTTTCGTTGCTTTCGGAAAATCGATTTGCGCTTGTTTCATAAAATCCTGCTGTTTGTGCATTACTGTACTGTAGGAAGAGTTGGAAAAGTCGGAATTGGAATTAATTCCGATCCGGAATTAATTCCATTTTTCATCGGAATTGGAATTGGAATTGGAATTGACCTTGATAAACCTCAATTCCACTTTTTCGATAGACCTTTGATAAATCTATTTGTACAAAAATTGAAATCACAGTACTCGGTCGTTGTGTTAACTACACGAAAAGAGATAAGAGAGAGATAGATCGACAAAGGTAGCTTTATTCTGTAGTTGAATATAGTTGGTGTTTTCTGTGACTTCCATGGGCCTACAGCCCCGGACAATGTTATTTTAGCGATTAAGCAGGCAATAGTAGTAAGCCCGTGCCAAAAACAAGCGCAAAATGTGCAGCGATGAGTCATCCCCCCTCTGGAAGGAAGGTGAGGGAGATGGCCAAGGATGTGCTGGGAGGAATTGGTCCGAGAGGAGGAAACTGTTTCCTACCCCCCCCCTCTGGAAGGAAGGAGTTTTCGGGTAAGGATTGGGAAGGGAGAAGGGGTGGAATGTGGGAGGCTAGAGTGAGAAAAGGTGGGTGTTGGTGGTTTTGGAATGAGAAAAGTTGGAAAACGTCATGAAGGAGGGTTCGGATGTGAAAACGGAGGTCAGATTTGGAATCTGCGTGAAATTTTGGGTGGGGAAGGAAGGCAGGGAGGAGCAGCAAGGGGTGGAATCTCTGAAAACGTCAGAGTTGGAAAAGCCAAGTGTTGGATGTTTTGGGATGAGAAAAGTCGTTTTTCGGCATCGTAGAAAGTCGTGTGATAGCTCATTTGAAAGCTAAAAGTGAGAAAAATGCAGTGGAAAGCTCAGTTTGGTCCACTTTTCCTGGGTTGAGGGAGGAAAATGGCAGGAAAACGTCAGAGTTGGAAAAGCCAGGTGTTGGATGTTTTGGGATGAGAAAAGTCGTTTTTCGTCATGAAGGAGACCTCGGATGGGAAAACGTAGTGCAGATTCGGAGTCTACGTGAAATTTTCGGTTAGGAAGGATGTTTCCAGCGACATCGGAGAGAAAAAGTTTTGAGGACGTCCCCCCCCCTCCTGTCAAACTTCCAACTTTGGTGTTGGAGATCGTAGAAAGTCGCGCAATAGCTCATTTGAAAGCTAAGAGTGGGAAAAGTGCAGTGGAAAGCTCAGTTGGGTCCACTTTTCCTGGGTTGAGGGAGGAAAATGGCAGGAAAACGTCAGAGTTGGAAAAGGCAGGAGTTGGATGTTTTGGGATGAGAAAAGTCGTTTTTCGTCATGAAGGAGACCTCGGATGGGAAAACGTAGTGCAGATTCGGAGTCTACGTGAAATTTTCGGTTAGGAAGGATGTTTCCAGCGACATCGGAGAGAAAAAGTTTTGAGGACGTCCCCCCCCCTCCTGTCAAACTTCCAACTTGGTGTTAGAAATCGTAGAAAGTCGTGTAATAGCTCATTTGAAAGCTAAGAGTGAGAAAAATGCTGTGGAAAGCTCAGTTGGGTCCACTTTTCCTGGGTTGAGGGAGGAAAATGGCAGGAAAACGTCAGAGTTGGAAAAGGCAGGTGTTGGATGTTTTGGGATGAGAAAAGTCGTTTTTCGACATGAAGGAGACCTCGGATGGGAAAATGGAGTGCAAATTCGGACGTTTTGGCCAAATTTGGGTCTAGGAACTTCTTTCCAGCTCAATCGGAGAGAAAAAGTTCTGACCCCTCCTCGGCAGCGATCTTCCAACTTTGGTTGTAGGGATCGTAGAAAGTCGTGCCATAGCTCGTTTGAAAGCTGAGAGTGAGACAAATTCAGTGGAAGACACGGCTTGTTCCTATCTGCCTTCGTTCAGATGTGAGACGCCATTGAAAATGTTGGACATTGGCGAAAAAACGACATAGTTAGAATTTTTACGAAAACGGCTCTAGCGGGTGAACGACGCCTCGGACGGGAAAACAGAGACCAGATTTGGAATCAGCGTACCATTCTGCATCTGAATGTCATTCATGCTTATGTCTCCGAAGTGAAAGGAAGAAAGATGACAGAAGCAGTGGAGTTTACGAATGAATTTTGTTCACTACGTTTTCATCGACAAAGTCTTCGTGGTGTGATTAGGGACTACATCATCTCCTTTCATCATGAAAAGGGAGACTTAGAATTTGCTATCGCTAAAGGTTGCTTCGTTTTCCAACTGCTCATGGACAGTTTGATAAATAAAGATGTGAAATGACGATTAGTTGCAGAGATTGAATTTGAGAAAGTTACTGACGAACAAGCAGGTGAACGTGTAGTGTTTCATTTTGCATCCTATTCTGCGGAGACGATGCATGATCCAAAAGATTTCTATCAGCGACACATGGCGAAAATTGCATCTCGACTAGATTCATTTCATCAGCATGGATCCAACTTGCTCTTATGTCGCATAAAACACATTCATATTCAACTCAATGTGCTAAACTAGATTTGACTACAAGATTTGGGAAAAGCATTCATGAGTCAGACGTCCGCGTACCTCCTTTTCCCTGCCGCAACGAAGTCAGGGGAGAAACGAAGGTCTCTGATTGGCTCACATAGTGTCAAATGTGGATTCGCAGGAGACGATAAAAGCAGACGTCTCCCCATTTTCTCTTCATTTCATTCTCTTGACTTGGAAAGCGTGTGTGACTTGCTCAAGCCATTCTCCGTCTCAAATTTGTCTGATCAATCCTGTTTGCAAATTTACAAGTGAGTGTCATGACTGTGTGGCCTAAACCTTACCAACATTTTAGAAGAGAGACGCAGGAGAGTGTGTGGCCGATGATTGTACAAGCTTATTTTGTTGAACCATCACCACCACCACCACCGCCTCCACCACCTAGACGCTTTACCTTTAAGTCTTTTAGGGAATTGAAACTCAATTCGGGTCCTAAGCCCAAGACATTTAATTTACTGGACAATGACGAAGACTTAGACTTTGGTGATAAGCTTTAAATCATGTGAACGCCCAAAAAGGTCCTCTTAAGGGCCACCTCATATGTCACTGCTAAGCTAAGGATTTTCTTTTCTCTGATGATCATGAATGTATTTAGTGGTATTTTTTCGTTACAGACTGCCATGGCCATGAATCCTACTCCAACTACAGCATCACTGAATCCTCAACATCTCGAGCTGTGGAATCCGAAAATTGAAAAGGTAAATCACGGCTATCCTACCTACAAACAACAAGTGCGCTACAACGGTGTTCGACCCTATCTTCAAACGCCGGCGGTATACTTACCAAAAAAGGATACGCAAGTAAATCGTTGCGGTCAAAACCTGAGTATCCCTATTGATAATTGGCTGCGTCAGTAGCTTGACATTTTAGAAGACGTTGTGAGGCAAAAGGCTCTTATTCCTACTGAACTATTACAGTTGTGGCCAGAAAAGAAAACTTCTTATTATAAACCATTGTATCGCGGCACTCGCTGCTATATTTTGCAAAGCAAGTATTGTAAAGTCACTTCAGGAGTGACAGTCGAACAGTCAGTTGAAACAGAATTGTCATCGCTAGGTGCAGGCTTTCATTCCTTTCATATTGAGGTGCCTGCTGTTTATGTGGGACCTCATCAATCTGACGGGAATTTGATTTCTCTCAACTTGCGCATTGCTCAAATTCATAATCAACCTGAGCTAACAGGTCTTGATCACATTGAGAAAGTCATTGATTCTTGTGTCAAAGAGTGTCAAGAACCTGTCACCAAACCTAAACGTCGTCGCGCATCAAAGAAAGCTGGTGTTGCCACCAAAGAGAAATCTTAGGTATTGTAATCAGTTAGTATGTAGTGAATGTGGAAAACGGTCTTGCGCATTATGTTCAATGAAAACATTGTAATCATGTTGTATGTATATTTTGTTATGTAAAGGACAGACATCCTTGTAAAGTTCCTGCTCAATGTATTATCTTGTAATTAAGTCTTTTTGATATTGTAGGTTGTCATCTTCATAGACAGTGAGCGAGCACCCATGCAGGAGTTGAGTGCTATTGCAATGAGGGAAAGCGATCAAACTGTTGTTAGTGTATATCATAGATTTGCCTACTGTCCTCCACACAAAGACGAATGGTCACGGCGTCATGTGCATGGACTTGATCCTTCTATTTTGATTCATATTGGATTTGTAAATGAAACGTATTTGATAAGTGATTTCAAACGGTGGCTGTCACGTTTTCACATTGTTGAAATATTAGGAAAAGATTCTGAACGAGAAGCAGCAACACTTCAGTTGTACATTGATAATTTATATTTACCATGTTGGGTAGATCGTGTAAGACAAGACTATCATATGCATTGTGATCAAAAGAAGTTTAGAGATGAAATAATTTTTGATATGGCTGTATGTTTCGGTGAGAGACATCACCTTTACAGACCACCATCCCATTGTAATACTAGAAATAAAGCCACCTACATTGCAAAACTCTCTTCACGCAGGCATTGTAGTCTCTATGACGTTTATGAACTGTATCTATATTATTGTCAACAGCATGGGTCTATGTAAAACATGTTTTTGCTCCTTGTGAATGAGTGATGATCATTTTATGAAGTGTATTCTGTACTTGCAAATTTTGTCTGGTGTTGAATAAACTTACAGTGGAGCATGATTGTTATTTCTGTTTTATTCATAGTGGAAGTCATTGAAGCAATATGAAATCTATAGTCACAACGTTTATGATGGCGCATCGTACCTTAAGTAACCACATGTGTCATTTGACACTTGATCAACAAGGATTCGATGGATTTTTACAGGATTGGAAACTTACATTAAAATGAAGATGAATGATATGAAAGTAGTGCGAACTGAAAGCCTTCCTCTCTTCAAAAGATTGATGGAGAGTTTACAACCTCAAGATGTAAAGGGTAGACTCGTTGCTTATATAGAGTTGAAAGATTTGCAAAAGCCACTTCGATTTGGATCTTATTGCACAAAATGGATTACTGTTAGTGATCAATTTTATGGTCGTCATATGGAGAAAATTATGGAGAGAATAGAAGAGACGTTGGAAGGAAATGCGTACGTTGTTAAACATATCATGATTCAACTGAGTGTGTTTACATCCACGACTTTGTTTGATGGTTGACACATTGTGTAGATGCAAAAAAGTTTTCTTTTCACTGAGTATTCTGTAATGGTGTATAGAGCAACATGAGTCATTGCGCTTTGTGCATTACTATCGGGCTCTTTGTTAGATAAATGAATGCGTCTTTGTTCGAGAAAAGGGACGTGTCACAACATGAGTCATTGCGCTTTGTGCATTGCTATCAGGCTCTTTGTTAGACAAATGAATGCGTCTTTGTTCGCTAGAAGGGGTGTGTCACTCAAGTCTTTGTGAGGACTAGAACGACTTTGTGTATAAATAGGAAAGGTTTCCACCCACGCAGTCAAAAGTTCACGTGTGACAACTCTTTGTCACGTAACAAAGACAGCGAAAACGTGAAAAGGGAAACGCATGTGATTGGAGCTGGGTCTGGTTATAAAACGGACGACTGAGCTCATGACAATCATTTCCGTCCTTGCGCTAGCCATGCAGTTGCTCGAAGCCATCAACTCCTCTGCTCTCGCACTGGGTACACTGAACTCCCTTACTTTAGCATCGGGTAAAAATGTTTTCAATCAAAAGATAACTCATCATGGAGAAGCCGTAACCATAAAAACTCCAAGTCATCGGATAGATTATCTAAAGGTTATGTCAACAAAGTATGGACTGGCCGTGTGTGTGCCGTTAGACTATTGGACACGGTTACAATTCAATACTCTTGAAACATTCCTCAAAGAAAATCTCACCATTCCCAAAGAAATTGTTCGACACAATGGGAAGCGGTCACAAGTTCCCATCATGGAAAGACGGTACATGTATGTTCATATGGATAGACACTGTCTCATCATCCACGAAAAGGAGGGCAGTGAATTCGACTTACTCAATTGCAAACCACTCCGCATTTTGGGAAAAGGATTCTACTCCTTCGAAATTAAAATTCAAACCATCTACATGGGTCCGCGCAGGGACGGAAGGTTGTTTACGTTGAATCCCTATCTTGTCTCCATAACCTTTAAAAATGATGTCCATGTTGATGATGATCAACTACAGTAACACTCTCCACACACTGAGAACGCACCATCGGTCTGTATGAGACCACGGCCTAACGGCCACCGTATCAAGGAAGAAAATGTACACTCACCATGCCACACATGAACATGACTCTCTCCTTCTTTCTTAGGCATACCCTTCCCCACTCAGGTTTTAAACATGTGGAAATTATCAGCATGCCTCTATGTATCATGGAAACGTCAGTGTGTTGCATTTCATGATACGAAACGTCAACTTCAGACAACTCTAGACCGCTTTCAACTGCGAAGGCTACATCGCGCTATCCTATCCAACTCTTGCCGTGTCATTAACGTAGGAGACGGCATTGTATTTATTCGCATTCAAGAGATGATTCTACATAATGATCACTGCTACATCGTGATTCCAAAACCCTCATGGGAAAAGTATAAAAGGGAAGTTCACTCAACCCTAATGTCATTTGTGAGTCATGCTCCCCATCCGCATCATCAACGCCATGCGCGAAATGAATCTCAGAAGAGACATCGATTTAGAACAGTTGCATACCCATCTTCCCGATTCAGTCTATCATCGCGGTCGTCCACAGATGTTGGTCATTCGCATGAGCAACGGTCGAGATCTTCAAATCTTTCGCTGCGGCAAAATCCAAGTCCTAGGAAACCTTTCTGATATCGTGATGCAGTCCATGTGTTACGAAGTCGTCAAGAAAATGCGAACACTCATGCATCATCTACGCCTCAGTCCCCTGACATTGAAGAATATAGTAGTGTCTGTTCAATTGAAGATGTTAGTGAATCTAGCCAACATTAAAACCAGTAATCATTGTATATTTTATGAAACTGAACTCTTTCCTGCTGCTCTGATTCGGAAGTGGATCCTGTACATATTGCAGTGTTTCACAACGGACATTGTATCATGACTGGTTTACGTGATATCAGTAAAGTAGCTGACATTGTTAAATCTTTAATGCGTTATCTGTATGAGTCACAGTTAATAGAATCGTGTTAATCACATGATGTGTTTTGAATGAGTCATCGCAATGAACTATCGCCCACACACGTGTCGGTGAAAAGGTCATCAACAAGGTTCATCGCTTTATGATGAGTCAGCGCTATCTATAGACATGAAATGATGCCCACACACGTGTCGGTGAAAAGGTTGAACAAGACTGATTAGATTCTTATCTAACTGACTGGCGCTTTGCCCCTTCATGAGTCAGAGCTTTTTATAGACATGAGTCAGAAAAGTGGTTGATGTTTCCTACGCCGAATTAACTGTCATGATGTTACATGCGTTGAAGAGGATGTTAACTTGCAAACTCTGACATGGTAATAACTTTATTTCTAACTTTACAAACAGTGAAGTGATTCTGACTTCATTTATATTTCACCTATCTTGCAAACAGCGACATGGTTATAACTTTATTTCTAACTTTGCAATCATCAACTTTATTTCTAACCCTGCCCATCTTACAAAATGATCAAAACTTTTACTTCTATCTGTTGAGTGAGAATCCCATCTTTATGTCAAAAGGAAAACGACACAGTCTGTACATGATATGTTATTAAATGAAAGACATTTCATCACAGTCACACACAGTTAATACTGATGGTAGCAGAAAACAAAGTTTTTATGGCTCATATCACCGGAGAAAACAAAGTCACTCATGTGCAGGGAGAAAACAAAGTCAGGAAAACCAGTTGATATGCAAGTCATGATATGAAGTGATCAGGAGTTGGACGCATGTTACAAGGCACTCACTCACAACACCCCGTAGAAAACGCCATGGAGTGAAAAAGCAAAACATCAATCACAACAGAGAGGAAGCATTCATCATCATACATCGCCGGACGGAGGAGGAGAAAGTTTCTGTCTCTTGGGTGGAGGTAGATGAGTGTCTGGATGGCCGTACGGTAATGAGTGGTTAGGACTCATCCAGCATCGCTTGTCTTCCCAAGCTGAGAGACCTCGTTTCCTAAACGTCGTTGTTCTGACTTGATGCGAGTGTGATTTTAAAATGTTCATTTCTACTTTTTTAATTTTAAGAGAATCTAAGGCATCTTGATAGTCCCTATGTGTCAATTTTCTAACGATTGACTTTGAGATGCCTTTCGCCCGTTTTATAGAAAGCTCTGAGGATTTTAGCTTCATGGAGTACATCTTGGGACGAAGCAAGATCATCTCCTCTATCTGTTTGCCGGCACACTCATCCTTGAAGAAGCCAAGCTTCGCTTTATTTGAGGTAGAGTAAAGCGGATGGTCAGTGGGATAGTTGGAACTATCAAACTTGGGTGCTAAATACTTTAAAATGTCGTCCCGCTTGACTTGGCTAGTGGTTGTCAAAACTAGGAAGAAGCTGTCTGTATCGCCTCCTACTAATTCCACATGTTGGATCAATGGACACGTTTTAAAAGTGCGGTAAAATAATTTGTACATTTCTAACTTGGAGTGATCCAAAACAGCTTGACCGACATAATTGGGCTTGCAAAGTTCTACTTTAGATTTTAGCATTTTAAAACCAGTGATGTCTTCGGAAATGACATCATGGTGGCAAAACAACGGCGAGCGACATAACTTGATACTCGTTTCCGGATCAGTCACGATACGATAGTCCATGCGCTTTCTTACATCCTCCATGGTTTTACCAAAGAGGGCATTATTCTTAAATTTAAAGAAGTCCTTTTCGAAAGGATTCTTGGATTCAGCCCGTTTCTTGCTATTAAATTCTATATACGGTTTTAGAAAGGGCTTCTGCCTAAACTGGATAGCGCGATGGACTTTGTCAAGTTGCATCCCCATACCTAGATAGAATTTGAGGATGGAATAGTACACGATGTAATGCTGCTTGCTCAATTGGGTGAGCAACAACTTCCTAGTGGGTTTATAATTTAAGTCATTTTCCGCCTCATATTGCTTATTGTGTTCTTCCATAAAGGGAGAGAACATATCTGGACTGACTATGCCAGATTAGGGTGCGAGAGGAAAATCAACGGTCCTATTCTTAATACATTCTGGATAGATGAGGTCGACTTCAAATAAATAACCTATGTCGGCCTCATCTCCCAGTGCCATGATGTGTGCTGGATTGGAGAAGTGTTCAATGTCATGGGGCTCTACCCATTGGAAGTCAGACTGTGGCAAAGGCTTGGGTAATGCACTCCCATTTAAATTATTTCGGTCTATGTACATTAAATGCGTGGTCAATCCAATGTCTTGGGTGCTGTTGACAACATGTTTGTTGACAAATGTTAAGCCACCCCTAATACCATGTTCAAATAACGTGTACATTTCTGCATCTTGCAGTAAATGTATACTCTCTTTCGTCATCTTGAAGGCTGACTGACAGGACAGACCCGGCAGACTAACAAAATGAACGGGGTCTAAGGCGTCCTGTTCTAATGTGACTTTCCTAAAAGTCTCAAACACGTCAGCCAACGGATAGACGCCTAATTTTAAGTAGGCAAGCAAGTAGTCACCAAACGTGCGACACCTAAATTCTAACCATGCTTGCTCTGCATGCCTATAATCATCCAGCGAACAGTCCTCACCCATCAAATCATTTTTAAACTTATCAATGGACGGAAGGGATGTCTCCTTCAATGTATCCATTGAACAAAAATAACTATAAGGAAACACCCCTTTCCGTCGCATCAGACTGTCACTTATGTTGGCATAGTCTTTCTTTAAATGTTAAGTGAGGGGAAGTGTTTCTAAATTAAAGAAGACATAAATTGAAAACTGTCTAGAAACTTTATGTCATAGAAGACAGGCTTCCCCTCCTTCGTCTTATCGACTTGGACTTTAGCAGTGATGCACATAAATTTTTCCTTACTTTGTGCAATCACTTTGGATGACCAGGATTTCATTTTACCAAATCCATGGCGAATGATGATGTGAGCATCATAGCATTTAAGGTTATGGAAGATGACGGGGAGCGTTCGCCGTTTCAGCCTAAGTTTCACATTGCATTTACTGCATAAGGCAGACCTAAATTTACCACTGAGATGGCAATGGTCCCTCACTTTCTTATGTTGCTGATCATCAAAGGATGAACAGCAGCGGGGACATTCCGTGGTCCTATCAAGCTTGTGTTTATCGGCTTCTGTGAAGCACATGGGTTTCCTAGTCAGCTCCGTTTCATACCGTTGATGAAAACGGACTTTCCTATCTAAAAAGTTGAGGAAGTTTTCAACGCACTCCCCGCCTTGCCACACATGCATTTTATTTTGATTCCTATAATATGGATGCCAAACTTCATAACAGGCAATGGCTGCTGGCTCATGACTTAGGTCTTCTTGTTCAATATAACATTCATTGTCCGCATAGATGGTACATATGGGACTGAGCTCATTGCCGTTTTCCTCATACCTATAAAATTTATCTTTCGGCATGACTTCCGTTTGAAGTTTACACCGAGAGCACCACTCGTAATGCTCTTCAAAAAAGGTTTTGACCTAAAGCGCCGTGTGCAGCGATCACAGTAATAATGTTTGTCATCATAACTTTGCTGGTGGCGATACAATCTAGAAATTTTAGGAATGCCACAATAATGCCATTCTGGGTGGTTGTCGCTATAGACTAGGAGAAGATTGACAACCCGGTCGAAGTTACTTTGGCGATTGTTATACCTAACGCCCTTCAGACCTTTTTCCCAGAGATGGACGACGATCTTAATATTGTTGAGTTTTTCAAATTGGGCGATGCCTTTAAAATCTAATGTGTTGACATCTAACCCGTCAAACTTGAGTTCATCCTCCCATTCACAATACTTGGTGACTCTTTGACGATCCCTATCTATATCATTGTAGTGAAGAATGGAGAGGACGGCATACTTGAAACACTGGGACTGACACTCTACATTGATGACAGCCTTTTTGTCAGCCAGTGCTTTGGGGAGGGTAACTTGCAAATTTTCTAAAAGATTGATTTTAATGTCTACTTTCTCTATCCCATCAAAGACCAGACCGCTGTCTCTTTCATTAAATTTATTTAAGTTGCTGACGAGATAGGTCGCATGTCTCTCTATCCACTCGTTTACATCACCCATGAGATCAGCAGCACAGGAGGCTATCCTAATGGTCACAGTGGACTCTACTTCTCCCGTGCTACTGTCTACCTTATTGAAACGAGCAGTGAGATAGAACATGCCTTTGAGTAAAAATCTATCTAAGCTCGCCAACATTTGATGAATTAAGCCTATATTATTCATCAAGAAAGGATGAATATCAGTAATGGGTAAAAGACCGTTCCAGGACACCATAAAATCAAAAAAATTAGTATCTTTAAAAACGACATAAATTCATAAATTTAGACCCTTTTTCAGGTTTTTAAGACCTAAATTCATGAATTTGGTTCATTCAAAAAGTACCATTTTTTTCAAAAATGGTACTTTTAAAAACGACATAAATTCATGAATTTAGGTCTTAAAAACCTGAAAAAGGGTCTAAATTTATGAATTTATGTCGTTTTTAAAAGTACCCAATTTTCAAATTTTTCAAAATCTCAAATTTGAGAATTACAATTTTTACCTTGAAAATCATGACCGTTCTAGGACACCAAAAATCAGAAAAGTTAAGAATCTCAAATTTGTGAATTACAATTTTTACCTTGAAAATCATGACTGTTCTAGGACACCGAAAACCCGGACACCGAAAAAATCATAAAAGTTAAGAATTTCAAATTTATGAATTTTATCCATTTTTCAGGTTTTTAAAATATATCATGTGATTTGCGGGACATCTGAGATGTCTTCCAGGGCTTCGCCGTTAAAAATATTTCTTTAAAAATGGAAGAAACAAAAGTGGAAGGAACTTCAGAAATGGATGAAACCGCAAGAATATATCCTTCATTATCATATGAAATGGATATTGCAAAACACAAAGATAGAGTACGCTATATGAAAGATAAGGAATATCAATTATTATTAAGATTAGAGCATTATAAAAAATTAAGAAAGAGATGGAGTAAAGTTAAGAATGTAACACAAGGAATTGGCATATTCTTAACAATAAGTTTAGGTACTTTAACAATTGTTATATCTTCAGGTGTTTTAGTAATTCCAGTAGTTGCTACAGCTTTAACAGGTACGGGTGTTTTTGCAACTTCACTTGCTACAATGTTAGAAAAATCTTTAATAACTAAGAAACGAAAATCATTAAAAACTAAGCATTTACATATTAAAGAAGTCTATGATAAACTACACTACTACTTTCAAAGAGTATGTGATGATAATGTTATTACGTTAGATGAGATTGAAAAATTTGATCAAATAGCTAATGAAGTAAATCAAATATCATTTCAATCACAGACAGAAAAAGTTAATGATAAAAATAAAAAGGATGGTAAAATTTCTAGTGATGGTAAAACTTTTATTGATGATAAAATTTCTAATGAAGAAAATGATAAAATTTTTTTAGAAGAGCTAAAAACTTTATTAGACAAAACTTTATTAAACAAAACTTAATACGAGAAAATTTTAAACGAGAAAATTTTAAACGTGAAAACTTTAAACGAAAAGATTACAAACAACAAAGCAATAAAAAAATAATTTGTTCAGTAAAATGTTTTTGCTGTATACCAATGTTACCACAAAATTCAAATATTATATTTTAAAAAAATAGACAAAATTAAGGCTGATAATAAAAAATAAAATATTAAAACATTATATTTGTATATTTTTATTACTCGGTAAACAATTGTTCGATAACTCTTTCATGAATTTTTTTATCAATATTAATTGTGATAAATCCATAATCTTTTGACCAAGCATTATTACACGATTGTTTAAATTCATCTTTATCTCTTATACATAAATCTCTTAACAAATCACTTAAGTTTCTTGCATTTATTTCAAATAGTATAAATATATTTGCATTCTTTCTAATAACACTTCCATCTAATGAATACATACTTTGTGTCAAATAAAATACACTACAGTTATTATGTCTACCTCTTGTGAAATAATTTCTTTGAACTGACTGATTTCTGTCATTAACACAATCATCAAAAATTACACAATGTTTCATTGTTTTATCTAGTTTACTAGGATCTTGCATATTACCACTATCATCTATTAATTGTATTTTTATATGCTTATTTTTATTGGATTCAACTAATTGTTTATTTTTTGCTGCTTCTTCACACCACAAATTTATTTCTTCTTCATATTCAGATTTTTCGTATTCTTCGAATAGAGAAGCAATTGCTGTTTTTGTAAGATTATTTTCAAATCCATATTTTAAAAATTGATAGACGGGTTGTTCTGCCGTTGTTGTATAAATTATAAGATTGTTATAATCCAAAAAATTTGGAGTCGTTAAAATTTTAAATAATAGATATGTTTTTCCACATCCTGATCTTCCACAAATAACTGACAAAACTTTATTAGATAAATTTGGATGATGATTAAATTTAAGTTTTTTTTTATTTAAAGACATTTCATTCATTTTTAAAGTAATAAATTCATCCATTATTGAATTAGTGTTTTTAGAAACAAAAAAATAAAAATAAAATTTTAATTTAAGTTTATTTTTTTGTTTCTAATAATAAGATTAATAAGATTAATAAGATTAATAAGATTAATAAGATTAATAAGATTAATAAGATTAATAAGATTAATAAGATTAATAAGATTAATAAGATTAATAAGATTAATAAGATTAATAAGATTAATAAGATTAATAAGATTAATAAGATTAATAAGATTAATAAGATTAATAAGATTAATAAGATTAATAAGATTAATAAGATTAATAAGATTAATAATGAAAATGATAAAAAAATTAAACTTCTCTATTGTAGCGTAAAAGTTTATACCTCCCGAACCAAAAGATCTATCATAATCTCTTCACCTCCAAAATTTATTTCTTGTCCTTTTTCATCAGTGATTCTAATGCCAATGTTGTTAATAGTTTTTCTTGTAATAGGAAAATATATTAATGTTTGTGGAATTACATTTAATCTATAACCAATGGGTACAGTAAAAGCTGGAAAACTGAATATTAAATTTGACAATTTACCATTTATATATCCACCTTCAATAATGTCACAATGTACAACAATTGAATTTATTTCAGTTATTTTTGGAATCTTCTCACCTAAATGATAACCTTGAATATAAGTTTGTTTATTAAATCCTAATAGCTTTGACAATGATCTATCATGATTAAAATCAACTTGATGATTTTCGTCTAAAGTAAGAGAAAATTTATTAACTGCCGGTTCAACTGCAAAATGTAATTGTTTCTTATCTTTAAATGGTATACCTAAATGTCTCTTAATTTCATTTGATATTGTTTCAACTTCGTAAGAACCAGGAAGAAAAGTTAGTATTTTCCATGTTTTGCCTTTATCAGTAGAATATCTAAATTGATCATTCACATCTTTGATAACGTTTTGAATAGTGTTAAATGTGGAGAAACTAGTCAATGCAATTTGATAATTTTTATTTTGTTCCAAATGTAGAATGGGTTCTAAATTACAAGTGTGTGATGAAGTAGTTGTTATAATTTTTAACGTCGTACTAAATTTTGATGAACCCAAAATCTCTGTCAAATTTTCTAAATGATTATTAATTTTGTCTAAATCTGCTGAACACATTTTTAAACTAAAAAATTAAATAAATATTTTTTTATGAAATATTTTTTTATGAAATATTTTTTTATGAAATTTTTTTTTATAAAAATTAGAAACAACATATTTCAGCTACACTTTTATAATCCTCTTCATTTAGAATCTTCTTTTCTAACAGTCTTTTCAATATAGCATGAATTTCATTAAAACTAGAATTATGTCCTTCTTTTATTGCCGATATTAAAATATTTAATCTATTTAGTAATTCTTGTGGATCATCTGGTAAAAATACAGTTGTTTCTGTTTTCTGTTTTTTTGTTTTCTGTTTTTCAGATAAACCTTTCCCTACTTTAACTCCCGATGATAATAAATTTTCTAATTGTTTATAACGTCTAAGAGATTTTACTACACCAACTCTGTCTAACATAGCTTTATATTTTATTAGATCTTCTACAGCATAATTTTTTAAATCTGCTCCTCTTAAAAGATCAACAAAATTTCTATCTAAACTAATAGGTTTTTTATCTGGCGTAAAAATTAATCCTCGTAAAGGTTGTGGAAATATTTCTTTACCACCAAGATAAAATCTTGCAAATAATTTTTTATCTAAAAAGAAAGTAGAATGTTCGAATAACATAGATTTTGGTAATTTTTTATCTATGTTTGCCTCTAATAAACCATAGTCATCTAATAGTGTTTTAAGTACAGGATCCGCTATATCAACACGTTTTTCATTAAGTTCCTTTTCAAGAGTTTTAAATGGCTCGACAGTTTTTTCATAATCAGTTTTTACTTCTTCAGTTAATTTTAATTTATCAAACATATCAGATTGAATACCAGCTTTTGTCATTCTATGTTGTAGATGATTTTCTTTCATAATATTTCTTTGTTTTATTAATTCGTCTAATTGTTTTATTCTTTTAAAATTATCAGCTCTAACTTTATCCATTTTTATATGATAATTTTATATTATTATTTTATTTTATTTTATAATATCTTATATTTTTATATTGTTATATTGTTATATTGTTATATTGTTATATTGTTAAATTTAGAAAATTAAAAAGGTTCAGTAGTTATTCCATCAGGTAAAATTTTTCTTTTATCATCAAATGGATCTAATGCTAATTTATGTTCTTCTTTTAAATACATTTTATGTTTTTTTGAATTAAGTCTATAATTACATGCTGTTTTTATTTCATTATTAAATAATGCATTTTTATAATCTTGAAATGTTATTTGATTAGCCACTGATGCCTTTGAAATTCCTTTTAATGTTTTATGTGTTTTAATATTATTAGTTGTATCATAACAGTAACATTTAGATTTTAAAAATATAGCTTCTGTTATGAAATCTTCATTTCCTTCTAATTCATCTTTTACTTTACATAAATCAGAAGGATGAATGATATCTTTTATTTTATTAATTTCTTTATCTAGTGAAGAACCATATGGTATTGTTAATTCTAAGAAAACAGAATCGGTATCTGTAAAGTGTAATTTATAGTTTTTACCATAAGCAGGTGCTAAATAATGATATATAAAACTATACATAAATAGTTTAGCTAATTCTAATATAGTGAAACCTATAAAATTAAACTTATCATGTTTTACAATGCTTCTTCTTAGATGTACAGCACATAGTTCATCACTAAATCTAGTAGTTCTTTTATATGTAGGTTTCCTTGTTAAATTTTGAAACCTATCTTTATCATAAACTATTTCAATATTTTGTCTATTACGCACATTTTCTAAAGTCTTACCATAAAATGCATTATTCATTAATTTGAAGAACACGTTTCCAAAATCATCTTTATTTCTTTTAGATATTTTGCGTTTTTCAATATTGAACTCAATATAATCTTTTAACCATTTAGATTTTTTATACACTAGTTTTCGATGTATTTTGGTGAGAATCATTCCATGATCTAAATACCAATCTAGCATTCTTCCTTCAACAACATACTTTCCTTTATTGCTTTGTGTTAACATAAGTTTTTTTGTTGGCCTATATTTCTTAGGAATTAAAGATTTTTGATAATCTGAAAAATCTTCTATATTGGGAATTTTGTTTTCTGGACAGAAAGGATAATATTTTGTTGCATCTTTTATATAATCAGGGTATACTAAATCAACTTCATATATATAACCAGAATTACGATTGCCATCATATGTTTTTTGATAATCTAGAATATTACACCATGACATTTCACCTGTTGGTAATTCTTGTATCATGCAAGAAGAATATAAGCTATTAAAATCATAATATAACAAATAGTTTTCTCGCATGAATTCATCAATTGCTTTTTCACGTTCTACTCCTTCTCGTTTCGTTCGAAAAATTTCTAATATTTTTTCTTTTTCTTCTGGAGATAAAGGTTTCATTATTCCATATTCTTGTGGATTTACTTTCTTATTATAACATTTAACATATCTATTACCTAAAACGGATGAAACTCCACCTCTAATTCCAGATTCAAAAAATAATAATTTATCATATGTATTTTCTTTATAATGTTTAAGTTTAACATTTGTATGTTTTAATCCTGCTAACCATGTTAAACCTGGTGTAGAATAACAATAACATGGATCTATTCCGTAATATTCTAAACACATATCACGAAAGTTTTCAAAAAGATCAGCTAGTATTAATACATCTATCTGTAGATATTTCATTGTATAATCATACATTGTTTTACAATTTAACTCTCTCCAATTTTTTTCAGCTTCTGCATAATCTTCTTCAGATAATTGTGATTGTTTTAATGTTGATTTAAATTTATTTATTGGAGGAAGTTGTTCTTCTTCCATAATTTTATTCACAGAATTAAAATCTCCAGTTATATACTCATACGGAAATATTCCTTTTAAAGGTTTTAAATTATATTTATTTAATATTTTACATTGTTCAGGTTTCAAAGTTTTTCCCATAACATCTAATGAATAAGGAGTAAAAAATCTAAATGCATCTAAAATTCTAATACAACCTAATTGCATTGAAAAATATTCTTCTTCTTGTTTACATAGTACATTTATTTTTTGTTGATGTAATTTTTCTGATGAAAATAAATCTTTCATTACTAGATGAAAATCATATTTAGAACCATTGTAGAAATATAGAGGAACAAAGTTATATTTAAATTTGTTAGCATTAAGATTACAAGAATTATGTGCTGCACCTCTATATAATCCATTTAGATGATCATGATCTTTTACTTTATCAATATATCTACCTCTACCAGTTTTATATTTATTTGTAAAACCTTTTCCACAGTAATAACAATTTATTTCATAATAAAATTCTTTTCTTTCTTCATCCGTTAATGGTATCATTGGTTTATTTGTTTCAAGCAATTGTGAAAAAAGTCCTTGTAATTCTTCTACTTTCTTTGTAAACATTTCTGAACTGTCTTCACCATAGTATTGTAAATATTCTGATTTAAATAATTCAGGATAATTCGAATGAATGTACATTCCCCAACATAATGGTTTTTGTTCAAATAAATTTTTTTCTTTACTTTTTTCAGAATTATAATTTTCAGAATTATTTTTTTCAGAATTATAATTTTCAGAATTATTTTTTTCAGAATCGGGTGAAGCCCTGGAACTTTCCGTTTGATTTTGTGTCATATTAACATTATATGCTTCAAAATCACAATAAATAGTAAAGGGTACTTTATTTTTAAAATACCATTTATTATATTCTAAATAATCATCTTTTGGAAATGTGTTTCTGACTGCTTCATTTTGTTGACAATTCTCCAAATGTCTATTCATTTCTTCTAAAGTTCTAAAACTTGTCATACATTGAAGACAAGGAAAATTTTTATTATCTGAAGTTTTTGTAAATATAGAAACATCTTTACACAATATAAAATGTCCCTGATAATATAATATATTCGCTTGTGCTGGTTGTTTTGACTGTTCTAGTTTTTCAAATTCATCTTTATATATTTCATGTGTTTCATTAATTTCTTTTGTAATATTAAATGTATTTTGATAATAATTTTGATTTAATATTTGTAGCTGATAAATATATTCTTTATCATATTGTTCTTTATATTGTTGTAGACATTTTTTTAAAGATTCATTTATTTTTTGTTTGGTTTCATTTTCTTCATTATTTAATTCTTTATTATTTAATCGGAGCGAAGCTCCTCTGGCTTTAGCCGATTCTTTATTATTTTCTTCATTTAATTTTTGAATTGTTTCTATCTTATTTTGATATTTATAGTGATATTCTTGTAGTAACATTTTTATTTGTTGTTGATAATCTATTTTACATTTTTGTAAACTTTCATTTAAATTTTCTAATTTTTGTTGGTATTCTGAAGATAAAGATGAATATTTGTAATTATAATCATCAGTACGTCCTTTATAATTATTGTGATTAATCATTATTGGCGTTAGCGTTTTAACAAGTTCAAATTTTTCAGTACATATTATATTTCCTTGGTAAAAAATATTATGATGCATGTAATTTCCTCTATCATTATATACTATTTCTGATTGACATAAATTTTTATTATTCAAATAAAATTCTTTTGAATCTGGGTAAAGTGGAGTAATTTTACCAATAGAAACATAATTCACATTTAATTCAAAAACATTTACTTCTATTAAATTTTTATTCTTTTTATGAAACTTTTTTAACTTATTATAATCATATGGAAATTCATCTAAGCCATCAGAAAGATCAAATTCATTTATGTATTCTTCTTTATTGTAATGACTTAGTCTTTCTTTATGATATTCTGCAGGATGTAAATGTGCTATAATACTCCACAGAAAACAACGTTCATCTTCATTTTTTATGTTGATTAATTGTGGTGAACTGAAAGGTAAAGGAACATAACTACTACCAGTATTATTTTTATATTTATCAATTACTATTTTCTTAGATAGTATTTTAACAAATCTCCAACCAGATTCACGTAACTGGGCTTCAATTATACAATTTTCTAATTTAAGTATCATCGATTCAAATATGGGTTGTATATCATTTACATTATGAATTTCTTGCGAATTTGTAAAATGTCCTTGTATTATTTCTTCAGGAATTCCATCAGGTCCATTTTTTGTATAAAGTACTTCTACATTCATATAACATTTGAAAGATTTCTTAAATATATTATAAAAGTTGGTTAGAATATCAGAAAAAGTTTTATCAGTTTCATTATATTCAAAAGACTGATTAAATAAATATTTTATATCTGTTTCGGGTGAAGCCCTAGAACCTTCAGTTCGTACGGCTTCATCAAATTCATCTATTTCGTTAAATTCATCAGTATCGTTAAATAAATATTTTATATCTGTTACGGCTTCATCTTCACTATTAAAAACTTTTTTATATTCCGAATGTGAATAATCATCAAACATTTTTTTAACTTTTATATCAGTAGGCAATGTTTCTAGATAATTTTTATAACTATTTAATTTTAATATATTTCCATCATCAACTCGTTCTACATTTTGTAAATGCATTTTACTTTGTAGATGAGATTGATAACTTCTTTTTGTTTGCAACTTTTTTTTACATAAGTTGCAATAAAATTTATCCATTTTTTTATTTTTTTAGAGAAAATTTTAAAAAAAAATTATATTTAATTACAAAACAAAATGTTTGAAGATTATAAATAAAATTATATTTATTTATAAAAATAATTATATTTAATATCTTTTTTTACATAAAAAATAAAAATGTTTGAAGAGTATAAAATAGAACATGTACCAGTTTTAAAAAACTATAGACATCCTACAAATCCACTTACACCTAAACAAGAAGTTAAATTCTATTATCATCATAAATATATGCAATTTGTGAAAGACTATAAAATAAAACATGGTATACCTAAATACGCTAAAACAAATGATTTTCCACTCTGTTTAAGAAGTTTTAGAGTATTCTTGGCTTTTAATAATTTATGGTGGTTAATCAATAAAGATAACTTAACAGTATATGATTTAAAAACATTACAAAAATTAAACATTCCTCCATATATTTAAAATATTTGTATAATTTAAAAAAAACAAATTGTATAATTACAAAACAAATTGTATAATTACAAAAAATATAGTATAATTTGTTTAATTATTAAGTATTTCACTTACACCATTTATTAATGGTTTTATATCATTATATGTTTTTTTGGCTTCATCAAATGTAGATTTAGCATCAGAAAATGTAGATTTAACATCAGTTATTATTGGTGTTGCTTTTCTTAAACCGTTTCTAACATCATTGATTGCAATTTTCAAATAGTTTAATGTTTCATTATCTTGTAATCTTTTTGGTATTGGTATACCAAATTTTGCATTTAAATAATGATCAAAATAAAAATAAAATGTATCAGGAATAATTTTTAGTGGTACTTTTGCTTCAGACTCTAAAAAGATAATTATTTGTTCTATAACTTGATTTGATAAATGTTTTGCATTTGCATATATTCTAATATCAAAATCTTGAGAGTTATTATAGATTTCATGTTCGGTATCTACTAATATATTTAAATCTTTATCATATACTTGCATATGTTCACTTATGGTGTCAACACGTATTATTCCATATTTATGATGTGTATAATATGATAAAGGCATATTCATTTTATAATTTTTATTAATATCATTAAAGAATGCTGCATTATTTTGTGTAGTTGTAAAAAATGTTTGAATGTTTTCTCTAATCTTATTATCTACATCACAAGCTTTATGAGCTAATACAACTATTTGAATATTTTGATGTCTTCCTTTTGTAAATATTTCTGACATATTTTTTTGTTTTGATAAACTTGCAACATCATCTAAAATTAATAAAGATTTATTTTCAGGTGTACCAGCAAAACTTTCCATATCTTGTAACTCATCTAATTGTTTATCATTATAGACGTTTGTAAAAGTTGGCCATTCAGAAGTATGCATACAAAAAATATGTACTTTTGTTTCATCCTTATAATATTGGTTTATATATTTTTTAATAAACGTAGTCTTACCACTTCCAGTTTTACCGTAAACAATGAAATGTAAATTTTCTTGATACATTTTACCTTGTTTAATATTTTTATTATTAGTTTTATCCTTAATCTTATCCTCCTCAGTCTTCCATCCTTTAAAAGTTTTTATTTCTTGTTTATAAAAATTTATTCTCTTTTGTTCCTCTGTTAGAAAGTAACCCCATTGATTTCCAATACATATAACAAGATGATAAATAAAAAATATTAAAATACATGCTAACAATATTTTTATACAATGAAATTTTAAAAAATTCCAAAGACGTGTAAGATCTGATTGTGGTATTTTTTTATTAAGAGATGAATTAGGGGGTAGTGTCTCTAAATATTTTTTATCTATATTATTATATATATTTTTATCTATATTATTATATATATTTTTATCTATATTATTATTATATTTAGTATTATATATAGGATTTTCTACAATATTATTAATATCTTTGAGATTCGGATCTTGAGGGGTTAGTGTATCTTGAAACTCAGTGTTATTCATATAATTATTTATTATTTCGTTTATTGCATTAAGAGATTTATGACGACTTAGATTACTTTTATTACTTTTATTACTTTTAATTATAACCGGTGAATATAAATCTTCCAAATTTTCGTTTTTATTCATTTAATATTTTTAAAATAAAAATTTAGGAATTATTATTTTTTAATTCCGGACTCGCATTCTTACACTCTTATGAGTGTTTTTAACCTCTGTAGAACCTCCGGAATGTGTCGGACTTTTTGTTCCTATACTCAAAAGAAGTATGTTCCGAACCTCTCCTCTCTTCCGGAATGCTTAAGAATATTTTAATAAAATAATATTTTATTCTTTATAAAAAAATAATATTTTAATATATATAAGATTATTTTAGTTGAAATACAACTATTTTAGTTGAAATACAACTATTTTAGTTGAAATACAACTATTTTAGTTGAAATACAACTATTTTAGTTGAAATACAACTATTTTAGTTGAAATACAACTATTTTAGTTGAAATACAACTATTTTAATAGAAATACTAATATAAATTATTATTTTGACATAAATTATTATTATTTTGATATAAATTATTATTATGTTGATTATTATGTTGATTAAGTTTTGGACATAGTGTTACATGTCGCTGAAAATTTTTCTTTAATATAATTTTTTGACAACCTCTACATTTAACTTTTTCTTTTAAACAATCCTTACACTGATATTTACTATCATAAAACTCTGTCTTAGGTTTAGTAATTTGACAACTTGTACATTGTCTTGTAGAACTTATACAAGAATTATAATGATTAGTAATTCCTTGAATTGTAAAATATTTATTACAATTACGACATAACTGATCTTTTAATTTATCTTTTTTATTTTTTTTAACCTCTTCTGGTTGTTCGCATAATTTTAAATGACGTGCAAAATTTTTTGATGTTATATTTTTATTACATCCGGAACATATTTTTTTGTTATTACTTTCAACAAATTGATTTTTATCAATATAATTATTTTGAGCTACATTATTATTTTGAGCTACATTATTATTTTTATCAACATAATTATTTTGAGCTACATTATTATTTTGAACAAAAGGATTATTTTGTGCTAAATAATTATTATTATTTTGCCTAGGTGTATTTATTCTAGGTGTATTTATTCTAGCAGTATAAAGATTTTGTTCTTTATCTGAAATAAATAAATGCTTCAATCTTTGTAATGGTTGCTCTGATTGAATATTATTATACTGAATACTATTATTAGGTTGAATATTATTATACTGAATACTATTATTAGGTTGCATACTATTATTAGGTTGTAATTGATTCATATGCATACCACATGGTGTGTTTTTCATATGAGAATATAATAGTGTTTGATTTAAAAAACGCATATTGCAAACTTGACAAATTTGAGTCATTTCCATTTTTTTATTTTTATTAGGAAAAATTTTATTTTTATAATTTATGTATTTTTATAATCAGAAAAAAATTTTATTTTTTATAATCAGAAAAAATTTTATTTTTATTGTTTAAAAATGATGTTACCAAATGTTGGTGGAGGTGCATATATACCGAATAATCGTGAATCAGAAATAGAACTAGAAAATTATATAATGAAAACTGGAGACGTTTTATCTGGTCCATTGCATCTTTCTATTCTTCCACAACAAAATACAGAGTTAACAAATAAACAATATGTTGATACACAAATCAATGACTTAAAGGAAAAATATATAAACGATGTTATGGTTCCGCTGATGAACGAATTAAAGTTGCTTAAACTTAATGACAAATCATTAAACGAAAAATTATTAAAACTTGATAAAAAGGATAGAGAGCTAGAAGCAGATATAGCAAAACTTTTTAAAAAGATTTCTGAACAATCAAAAATTTTAATATTACTTTCTATAAATTTAAAATCTGCAGTCATTAAAAATAAACATCAGATAAAAATGTTAAAAGAACAATTAGAAGATGAAATAGAAAAACTACCTGAAAGAATTAAAAAAAATTTAAAGCAGTTACAAACTACATTCCAAAAAAGTGTGAATGAATTGAGTTCTAAAATTGCTCAACAAATTAAAAAAATAAATCAATTAAAAATTGAAGTAAAATCACTTAATGAAAAAGTTGATAAAATGAAAACTCTGAAAATCAATTTAGAAAATGAATTAAAGAAAAATTTACAAGAAAACTCTAAAGAAAATAAAGAACAGTTAGATTCCGTTAAAAGAAAAGTAGATGGTCTTAAAGTTCAATTAAATGCTTTAAAAACAGAATTAAAGAAAAGTGAGAAAAAATTAGAAATGACTGAAAAAGAAATTAAAGTACATCACACGCTTCTTGATGCAATAGATAAAGTGCAACAAGCAATTAATAAAGTTATCTCGAAGTTGTTAGATATTCATAAACGTAAATCTTAGTGTAAATATTAACTTAAATATTTTTTACCTACAAAAAATAAAAATCATAAAAAATATAAATATAATTTAAAAAATATAAATATAATTTAAAAAATATAAAAGTATAAATATAATTTTTAAAAAAAATTTAAAAATATAAAAGTATATAATTTTAAAAATGGATAAAATTAGAGCTAATAATTTTAAAAGAATAAAACAATTAGAAGAGTTAATAAAACAAAGAAATATTATGAAAGAAAATCATAGAATAAAAAGAATGATTGATGCAGGTTTGGTTCCTGATAAAGTTAAACCAAAAACCCAATCTGTAAAAGTTAAGAACAAAAAATAAACATTTTTTTATAATGGACATCGGTTCATGGGTCAACGGAGATGTCTTCCAGGGCTTCGCCCGTATTTATATTTTTCCCAAAAGTCAAATTTATTACTAAAAAATGCCTATAATTTATAAACACAATCTTAAACAATTTGCTTCAAATCAAAAAATTGCTCATGAACCACGTATGAATCCAGTTTACCATTATGATAATAGAGAAACCGTTCAAAAAGAAGGGGATGGCATCTTTTCTGGTATTGGTAGTATCGTTAACTTAATTAAAAATAATAAAGATTTGATTACATCTGCTGCAAAAGGAGCAGCTGCTATAGGTAGTACAGCTAGTGCAATATCAAATGCTGTCAAGTCTCAAAACGAATTAAAACAACTAGAAGCTATTCGTAAACTCAAGAATGATTCTGAAGAACTAAAAAAATTAAAAAAACTTTCAGATGAAACAAAAAACAAAATTGCTAACATAGCTGTAGAGGGTGATAGTAAACATAATGAAAATAAAAATAATAAAAAAACAATTGAAGAAATAAGAGGTAATGGCGTGAGCAGCAACCTTCGGTCTAACCAGCAAAGCTGTAGCGGAGCTGGTCTAGCAAAATTCTAAAATTATATTTTAGTAAAAATTTTTTTCTATCTGTGAGAAAAAACAAAAAGTCAAATTATTTTTTATAAAAATGTCTTCGCTTATCGAAAATAAATTTAAATTAGACGATCCTCCGTTCGTCAGTTATAATCAAAAAAAGAATGACTATATAAGAATTGCCATGAATCCCGGATCTTCTAGTAGAGTAAACACTGGAGGTGATTTAATTTTTGAAGTTGATAATCAGCAGAGCTATTTATATTTACCTGATTCATTTTTACACTGCGAATATTCTTTATATAGTGATGCTAATTTTACAACACCATTACCAGATACCGATAATATTACACTAGAGAATAATTTTTTCCCAAGTTTATTTACACAAATGCGTTTAGATGTTGCAACTCAAAATATAGAAACAATAAGTGATTCTCCAGGTGTAATTGATACAATGCTTAGATTTATAACAATTGGTGAAAATAATAAAAAGTATGAAATCGAAGGTTGGTTTCCTGATACTAATGATGGTATAATTGTTGATGATTTAACTCACGCCGGAACAGATGCCGCAGGAATTGCGAAAGATGTAGAAAATATTGCAAAACATTTAAATAAAACAAATAATGATGCATATAAAGAAAGACGTGAATTTAACAAAAAAAGTAAACAGACAGTTAATTGGCCATTGTCTCCATTATTCGGATATTTAGATTATGATAAAATATCATATCAATTAAAATTTAAATTAATAATTCATCGTACAGTAAATAATGAATTAATCTTTTTTGGTAAGACTGGGAAAAAAGCATATTTAAAAATTGATAGACTTGAATGGTGGATTAAGCATATTACTCCTAGTTTAGAGGTTGAAACAGCTATTGCAAAAAGATTAAATAATAACAAACCAATTCCAGTTAATTTTCTAAAGCGTACTGCTAGTTCAGTAACTTTTTCCGAACAAAGATTTAACTGGCATTTTACTAGAACTGCGAATACCCCAAGATATTTATTACTAACATTTCAAAGAAATAATTCTCCAAGTTTTGATAAGAACAATAATATCTTCCATATTAATACAATTCGAAGTTTACAAGTTTCATTAAATCAAACTCGATATCCAATTGATCCATTAAGATTCGATGATACCAATAATCAATTTATGGAAGGATATGATTCTTATCGAAATCTTTGTATAGAATTTGGAGTTGAACCACAATTAACTCCTGGAGATTGGAGACATTTATATCCAATTTTCTGTTTCGATTTAAGTGCACAATCTGAAGATATTATTAAAAATGGTTGTGATGTAACAATTAATATTGAAAAGAAAGATTCCACAACTTCATTGATGGCTTATGGTTTATTGCTAGAAGATGCAAAATATTCTATTGAAATTCTTAATGGAAAGATGGTTAGGATCGGCTAGTAACCTTAGGACCTTTGGTCCGATAGGTTAAAGCCCAAGACTTAGTCGATTAATTAATTTTTTTCATAACTAGAATAGATTAAAATTTTTGTTAACTTAAAAATTCTTAACTTAAAAATTTTTTCATAACTAGAATAGATTAAAAAAATTCTTAACTTAAAATTTTTTCATTACTAGAATAGATTTAAATTTTTGATAACTTAAAATTTTTTTATTAAAAATGTCGCAAGCGAAAAGTAATATTAATAATAAAACTGTTGAATTAAAATTACGTAATATTGTTGACAAAAATACCCCTAAAACTATTACGATTAATAAAAAAAAGTATTACATAAGTAAACCAATGATAGAGAATATTAAATTACAAGAAGAAAAGAATGGTGGGATTCTCCCATTAATTCCACTAATAATAGGAGGCATAGCTGCAGCAGGAAGTGTTGCAGGTGGAACAGCTGGTATTGTCCAAGCAGTAAATAAAAATAAATCAGAGAAGGCAGCATTAGAAGAACAAAAACGTCATAATAGGGAGTTAGAGAAAGTTGCTAGGGGTGAAGGGACATCGGTTCATGGAACATCGGAGATGTCTTCTAGGGCTTCGCCCGAAGGAAAAGGAGTAGTAGATAATTTTATTAGTAAATTAAAATTAGTTGATGAAGGAAAACGAGTTCTTAAAAATATTCTCCACAATGTTGATGATTTAATTGAAATTAAAGAAACTAAAGATGGTTCTGGAATATATCTAAGTCCTAGTATGATTCGGTAATAACCTCAGGACCTTTGGTTCTTTTCGGTAAAACAATTTTTTTTTATCTTCTTAATTTTTTTTTATCTTCTTAATTTTTTTTATCTTCTTAATTTTTTTTATCTTCTTAATTTTTTTTATCTTCTTAATTTTTTTTATCTTTTAAAATGAATACTAAAAATTCCGAAAATTTAATTAAATTAAAAATTTCTAATTTAGATTTATTGAATTATCTATTAAACAAAAATAAAAACTCAAACTGTAAAATTTATGAAGGTAACGACGATAAACAAAGTTTGGTTACTACCTACGGTGGTGATATACAAAAAACATTAGAAAACTTTCCTGGATTTATTTGGAGTAAATATTCGAAAGAAAAACATCTTCCTGGTCATTCATATACTGGGCCAGGAACTCGATTAGATATAAGACTAGATGAGAATAATAATCCGAAACCAGGTGAAGAACCAATAAATAGAGTAGATGCCGCCGCTTACAGGCATGATTTAGCTTATCGAAATCATGATCTAAGTTCTCGACATGCAGCTGACAAGAAGATGATTCAAGAATTAGATAGTATTCAGAATCCTACATTTAGAGAAAAGATTGAAAGAATGTTTGTTAAGAAAGCTTTACAAGCTAAAATATTATTCGGCCAGGGTTTAAATGAAACGTCAGCTAAGCTGTCTGAGAGCAACGCTCGAAATCATAATTCAGACGTTTATGCATCTGAAATTCATAAAGAATATAGAAAGCCTAAATATTTATTAAAAGTAAAAGTATTTAATAAAGATGATATTTGGAGTGCTGATCTTATTCATATGCCGAATGAAAGGGACCGAACCGAAGGTTCTAAGACAAAGTCTGACTACAAATACGCATTGACCGTTATAGATTTATATACACGATACGCTTGGGTAAAGCCTTTAAAAAATAAAAGTGGTCTTTCAGTTAAATATGCGTTTGAAGAAATCTTTAAAGAAAGTAATAGAAAGCCAAAAAAATTGTTTGTTGATAAAGGGTCGGAATTTTATAACCGAAACGTTCAGCCACTATTTGAAACTGTTTATTCAACTGAAAACGCTGGGAAGGCCGTAGTGATAGAAAGATTCAATCGGACGTTAAAAAATAAAATTTTCAAGAAATTTACTCAGCAAGGAAATCAGAAATGGTTAAAAATATTACCAGGAATTGTAGAGCAGTACAATAATAAAGTTCATTCAGGTATTGAAGAAACCCCAAAGAATGCTTCTGACGACCCTGATTTGATACGAAAAAAAATATTCGAGAATAATAATTTGAATGAGAGTAATCCGAATTTGCAGAAACTTAAGCCGAAATTTAAAATTGGAGATAGAGTTAGAATATTTAAATATAAGAACAAATTTGAAAAAGGCTTTGTTGGCTATTGGACTAAAGAAATATTTGAAGTTTGCAAAATAAATAAAACTTATCCGATTACTTATGAAATTAAAGATTTAGATAATGAGGATATCAGAGGTCGTTTTTATCAAAATGAATTACAGAAAACAGAGCTTTAACCTTTAGGTGGCGCTTTAGCTAGCTTCGCTTGAGTTATAGATTGTTTAACTCTAACATAATATCTAGAAATGGTACTCCTTTTTGTAATTTAAATAAAACATAAAGACATAATTGTCCACAATAAGTAGTGCCTGGTGTTTGAATTTGAAACGTATTGTATGTTCCCGTTCCAAGTAATTCTTTTACTTCATTTGTAGGTGGAAGCCCGTATGAGTCAAAATAATAATTATCTCCGTTTTTACTAAAGATACCTGCTGACCAATGTACGCCGTTTTGGTCTGAAGTGTGAAGATTCGTTATGAAATTTACAGTTATTGATGGAACTTTGTTCCGGGAACTGAAGGTTCCTGATGGCCTATTTTTTAGGAATTGTAATTCGTTTCTCATTAGAACATGAAAATTCTTTATTCCTAATTCATTTGCGATTTTCTTTAGGTCGAAATTTGTCGTAGTTTGCGTTCCATATAATTTAAAAAACTCATTTATGTTGCTCATTTTATAATAAAAAAATTTCTTAAGAGACCCCTAGAAGTCAGAAGGGGGGGGGTATTGATTTAAAACTGGTCTCTAATGATGTCTTTCCTTACTACTTAGTCAGAAGGGAGGGGGTATTGATTTAAAACTGTTCCACAATGATGACTTTCCTTGCTACTTAGTCAGAAGGGAGGGGGTATTGATTTAAAACTGTTCTCTAATGATGTCTTTCCTTACTACTTATTCGATTTTGAAATGATTATATTATAATTATCGGAGCGAAGCTCCTCTGGCTTTAGCCGATTCTAATCTATATTGTTTTATATATTTCAATTTTCTTCATGAACTTTATTTGTAAAATATGTTTCATCGTTAAAATGATTGTTTAAAATTGTCATAACAACTATCCCGCATGTCGCCGTCTATGCGTTCTAAATTTAGAAGAAGAATTTTATTGTCATTTGCTTTTATTGTCAATGCACTCTTATGTGCTTAATCTATTCATGTCTTCACAATGGGAAGTACTTTACTACCCGTATGTGTTTGGCAAACGCTAAATGAATTTTGCAAATCGATTTCTAAAACTGAATTTGAAAATAGACTTTGCAAATGGATTTTGAAAATAGATTTTGAAAACAGATTCTGAAAATAATTTACGTAGGGGTAAATTGAAATGTCAAAACTTTACGCACGCGTAAGTTGAAATGTCAAAAGTTTACCGATGAGTAAATTGAAATGACAAGATATAGCATGATAATTTTAGGGGAAAGCTGCTAGACGTTTCTCTCTCTTCAATCTCTGTCTCTCTCTTCAATTATCAGGCAGTGTACGGGTTCATTGAATAATTATGAGTTTATGAGTTACAATGATCTTCTAGTTCACACAATTAGTACTTTAAATAATGTTGAGCATACAATAACGAAGAATGACTAAGTAATAATTGCGATTCCTTATCTTTCATATAACGTACTCTATCTTTGTGTTTTGCAATATCCATTTCATATGATAATGAAGGATATATTCTTGCGGTTTCATCCATTTCTGAAGTTCCTTCCACTTTTGTTTCTTCCATTTTTAAAGAAATATTTTTAACGGTGAAGCCCTGGAAGACATCTCAGATGTCCCGCAAATCACATGATATATTTTAAAAACCTGAAAAATGGATAAAATTCATAAATTTGAAATTCTTAACTTTTATGATTTTTTCGGTGTCCGGGTTTTCGGTGTCCTAGAACAGTCATGATTTTCAAGGTAAAAATTGTAATTCACAAATTTGAGATTCTTAACTTTTCTGATTTTTGGTGTCCTAGAACGGTCATGATTTTCAAGGTAAAAATTGTAATTCTCAAATTTGAGATTTTGAAAAATTTGAAAATTGGGTACTTTTAAAAACGACATAAATTCATAAATTTAGACCCTTTTTCAGGTTTTTAAGACCTAAATTCATGAATTTATGTCGTTTTTAAAAGTACCATTTTTGAAAAAAATGGTACTTTTTGAATGAACCAAATTCATGAATTTAGGTCTTAAAAACCTGAAAAAGGGTCTAAATTTATGAATTTATGTCGTTTTTAAAGATACTAATTTTTTTGATTTTATGGTGTCCTGGAACGGTCTTTTACCCATTACTAATATCTTGCACAGCTTCAGAGCTTTCTAACTCATAGTCGCGAACGAGCCTCTCAAGGGAAAACTTGCTCAGCCTTAGAGTGACGCTGTTGTCAGTGTAAAGCTCAGTGGGATGAGTGTGACAGAGTGTGTGCGAAGAAAGAAAAAACTCTGTAGGAAAGGTCTTCTGACACGAAGAACACGAAAAGCCGACGTGCGATGAAGGATGCCTCCTACCTGATGACGTTGGTGTTTGCCTCACACTACCACAGGAACCGCCTTCGATGTGGACTCGCAACTTGGTGTTGTTGTAGAACGTGTGTCCACAACCTTCACACTTGGGTCGTTGAGGGATCGGTCGGCGCTTTCCTCCCCTGCAGGCATGGCCAGCGGTGTGACGTCTCAAACTGTAGGCTGAGGCGAAGACCCTGTCACACCGCTGGCATCGAAAGTCCTTCTCCTCTTCGACGTCAATCTCCCTCTCCTCTCCCACTATCTCCAACTTCTCCTGCTCCAACAGTCTCTCCACCGACTGAACGGAGAGGAGAGGGAGTTCGCCCGCTGCAGGTGGTGGTGACGAAGCTGGGATGATGATGGGAGGGAACGTCGCCGTCCAGGAGGTAGGCAGCCAGATCTGTTGAGAAAAAGAGAAAAGAGATTAGTAACATGATCATAATTTCAAGTTTGAAGTCTTATCCCCCCATTTCCCAATCACGGTTACTTACCATCCAATGAATTAATCTCCGGCAACACCGATGGACGCGGAGGAGGCAGGAGTGGGACGCGAGCCGAGGGTCGAAGGATCCTGGGCTTCGGCGTCGGAGGCACGTGGTGACGAGGAGCAGGGACTGGAGCAGGGACTGGGGAAGGGAGCGGAGCAGGCGATGGAGGTGGGGCGATGACGACGCCCGAGAAAAGAGTTGGATCTTGAGCGAAGGTAGACGGGTGGGAAGGTAGGGCCGGAAATTCAGCATTGAATCTCCGCCTCGCGGCTTCTTCCCACTTTTTCATCTTGGCCAAGTCTGTAGAGAGGAAAGAGAGATTGGATAATGAGACAAGGATGATGCAGAGGATCTGAAACAGTCTAAACATGAGATGTTGAAGATACTTGCACTTGCCAAGCCGCTCATTGGCTTCCCACGAATACATTCATGCACTGAAAAAGAATGACAGCAAAGATAAGCAGAGGTGAAATTTGGAATTCGTTTAAACATGAACAAAATAAGGGAGGGACTCTTGATTTTAATGAGCATGTCTACCCTAATGATGCTAGTAATAGAGTCAACCTTGATGCAAATACTTACATTGCTCGATGGTGGCCTTTTCCATCTCAGCAGCAATGCGATAATTTTCAATTTTCGTAAACTCCATGTCGGATAGTTGATAATGGATACTGAATAGCAAGACTTCAATCACTGAAAAAGAAAGATGAGAATCGTTTCATTTGCCTAGTCAACGTTTATCATGGGAACAATCATTGAAGTGACATCTAATGAATTACATTTCACTCTACTCCATATCATAAAGACTAACTTTTGTCGAATGGCTGAAGTACTCTGACCTGGCGAGAGAAAGCGTCACGTTGAGTATGACGTCGAACGCCCAACATGAGCAGCGGCTCAGAGGTTTCGGTCTAACAAACGACGAACAACCCGTGCAACGCAATCCCTCTACGGCAGTACCCGCCGTCCCGAAGGAACGCTCGAGCAAAGGAGGTATTACAGCGATGATATGTTTTATGAGCAGAAGATATGACAGCAAGGGACTATTCAACTTGATAGCAAGTCAAAACAACCTGATAGCAGGAGCTCACCGACACTCACCTTGTAAAAGATAAATGTGAAGAGCAGAGCTGATGCACTGCCTTTTATAAGATTTTCCTAAGCGGTGAATGGATGAGACCTCTCGTCCAATCACAGACGAGCTAGAGTTCCCGATGTGCGCACACACATTTGTAACGCGTTATTGAAATCGTCCTAGGCAAACATGATGTTTAGCAATAGACTCAACCATGGTACCTGAAGTCAATATATTGAAACATGATGATTGCACGATTCGTTTTCATCAAGAGTGCTTCGGAGGCTTAATACAAGATTACATCCTTGAGTTTCAAAGGGAGGAGACAGATTTGGAAGCATGTTTAGACTACACACGAGAAATATTTACGGAGTTGATATCTTATTTCAAAGACAGTCTCATCAAGGCTCACTTAATTGCACATGTCAATTACATTCATTTTCCACAAGGTGAAGTAGCGGAAAGTGTTGACTTTCAATTTCGTTCCTATGGACAAGAATATGTTACTGATGCTTCTGAGTTTTATACACGACATCTGCGGAAGATTATTTCTCGGATGGACAACTTTCATGGTTACGGCGATCATTTGATTCTGAATAAAATAAACCATATTGTCATTGCTATTAGTAAAGTGGGTTTCAATGATGTTAAATCAAAGACCAAATAAAGTATTTTTTTTCATGACGACTTTTTGCTAACTATACTTTAGAGGTAACGAGTCTCTACTGATATCATGTAGTTGATTTCTATAAACTGCAGACCTGTTGCCCTTCGTGGTAGTATTATTCATCAATGGTTTATCATGTTGAGTTCAATCTTTGAAATAACTATAGTTGGAACATCACATGTCTCCCTATGTTTTTCTGCTGATTTTACTAACTTACGTTTTCTTGAATACCTGTATAACAATCGACTGCGATACAGTAAAGTAACGTTCAGAGCTTGTTCACTACTGAAGAGAGAAGTCTGATGTGTTGCATGTGGTGCAAGGGTGGCCTCCCATTTCATTCCATTTCATCGTTTATTCTTCCCCTCTGCATTCCATATCCGAAGATATGTGGCGGGCTTGGGACCGCTTTAGCTGCATTAGAAGGTTGGCCCTTAAGAGAGCCCATGGGTCAATCTCCGTCCACCGACACTACTCTCTTCATCGACTATTGCAAAAACTCTGAAAGAAAGAGAATAGGAGATTAGAGGCGGCAAGGAAATGATCATGTTGAAGTAACTAACTCGGCTTTTTCTTTACAACTTTTCGGACGACAAAGTCTTCCAAATCGCCATTCATTTTAATGGATAGGTGGAGACATCGCACACCTTCGCCTTCATAGCATGTTTGTGTCGAATTGGAATCGTCCGTGAGGGTCGGCACATCGCAGATGTTGTTTTCAAAGAGGGGAAGGTGGACCTCATACACTCTCTTCCTCTTCACTCTTCTCTCAACCTCTCGCAACTTTTCCACGTCACTCCCCAACCGCCTGTTGATCACCTTCGTCTCTTCCACTTCCTTCACCACACCTCGCATCCGCTCTACCTCATTCTTCTCACGCATCAAGTCCGACTCTAAACCCTCAACCGCCTTCACTCGCTTCATCATGCCACTCCTTTCCTTCAACCACTCCTGCTCCTTCACTCGCATCTCCTCCAACTCCTCTCTCATCACCTTCATACCCTCAACTTTAGCCTTCAGCTCTTCATTTTCCATCAAAACTTTTCTATTCACACTCTCCAAACCCATCATACGATCCTTCAAGCTCACAAACGCCTCCGTATCATGCGCCTCTTTCCTAGGCGATTATGTCGCTACAGGCTCACCCACCTCACCATCCGACTCATCAGACAACTCACTCCCAAACAATGAGACCATCAACTTCCTTGTCTCATCACTCGTCCGCTGAATCTTTCCTTCTACCTCTACTTCCTCTTCACTCACCACTGCTTCCCGTTCCTTCGCTACAGCACCCTCAATACTTTTAACTGCTGCATCCAACTCCTCCTTCGCCTTAATTAATTCACTCATCCACATGCAAAACGACTGCACTCCAATGTTTCCAGATGGGCAAAATTCGTGCGTTTTCCGGAAACCCTCAGCATCATCCTCATCACACACCACCCTATGATGAACACAGACCTTAAAAACATGCACTCTCTCATGTTGGTCCAGCGTCCCCTCTTTGATATGCTTACGGTATTCGCTGCCCCTAGTTAATCTACCGCAGGAGCATTGAGTAACGATAAACGCGGAGTTTTAGTCATGATAATTCTGTAAAGATAGAGCAAAATTTGATAGCTAGTGTTTATAGGATACTACTTGCTGATATGCATTGAAAGACTAAGTCACCAAACATTTGATAGCAAACGTTGGAATAAAATCGTCAACCAAATTTAAAGAGTATGATTCCTAGCTTTATCCTAAAACCCAAAGTTTGATAGCAAACCTTGTCAGAGCACTCACCGTTCGTCTTGCAACTTGAAACAGGAGTGAAGACTAGAGAAAAGTCGCGGTTTATATACCCCTTTGACACAAAGCCATGATTCAGATTTTCCTTATTTGGCTATCCTTTTGACTTGAAAACGACGCTTTTACCATGTATGGTCATCGGCAGTCACCGTGCTTTCAGTTACCAACTCCCAACACAAGACGGGTTACCCTATGACGCGAAAAGGTTTGACGTCAATGCCTGCAGTAACCATCTCATTTTTACCAAGTTACAATGACAACCGATAGACGTTGTCAACCCTGAGTTACTGTGGCTAGACGAGATTTCACAAAGGCCTGATAGCAAGCCAGCAACCGTTTGGGTGTTAAGCTCTTGAATCCGTTACAGGCATTACTCAGAGGGAATCTTATCCCAGCTCCAAGGCCTCGACCCACAAATCCAACCTCGGGCGGACAGAGCGTGCGTCATGTCACTGTGTTGGTATCCGGGCCCCGATTTTGACATAAAAACCGGTGGAGTTATTTACAAGAGGAAACATCCCATGTCGTTGCTTTGATCAGCTTGATAGCAAGCCGTAGAGAGGGATAGCAAGCCGTATTTCACAAGCGTTTTGCAATGGAGATGTTTAGATGCCACCCATGCCAAGATAGCCAAGACTCAACCGATTGGCGTTCAAAGTGCTACGTTGAGAACCGTGTCAAATGCCCAACATGAGACATGCGTTGCCCCAGCGGTTTCGGTCTAAAATATGACACACTCCCTTGCCACACTTATCACTACGGCATCGTCCGCCGTTCCGAAGGAACACCCTGTCAGTGGAATATTACAGCAAAACTCTCCGTGTCTTGCTCGCTTTCAGTGAAAAGCCGCTTATACCATGAGAAGACTGGCTCGTACACACTTATACCTGCCTTCATTGACTTCAGCAGGGTCGAAAACCCCAGAAAACGTCCAAAAATAGTGAATTTAAATTTTTCAACTTTTTAGCACTACTTATGAAATTTTATAAGTAGTCTGTCACTTAGGCCAGGTCAATAGCGACCGAACCTTTTTTGAATCAAGTCAAACGGACTTGTAGAAGCAAAGTTGCAAGCCTTTAAAGTTTTGGAGGCTTGTATGGCCTTGAGATGAAGGCCATCTCCTGGCTAACCTCTAAGTCTGACGGCTTAGCTGATATCAGCAATGAAATTTTCTAAGTCGGTTTCTTACAGAAACTCGGGATTTGGAATGTCCGAAGCTATCATCGGAGCTCAGAGAGACGACTTACCGTTGGCAATCTCTCGTCTGAATGACAAGTCTCTGTCGGTTCCCAGCTTATATAGTGTGTGGCGATCAGCTGATGACGTAATACCCATCATCCAAACACTAAAAATCCCGTCTATCTCCGGTTCTACTGCTCCGACTCACTTCAAATTTTGAGTGCCATGTTTTCTCGCTCTCCCCTTTCATTTAAGACATCCCTCGACCCTCTACGATGACCAGGAGCCGAGCTGAAAAAACTCGTTTTTTCAAAAAGTTCCAAAATCTTGGAAAATGCACAAAAACTCCATATTTGACAGGCTCTCATTTAGAAACGAAACCTTCCACAGATCTGAAAAGATAGGAGCCTAGAGAACAAAGTCCGGTCTTGCCCCTAAAAGAAACCCAAGCTCTTCATTCACTTCCAATCCTCCGCTATTCATCGCCAAAGGTGTCCAGAATTTAACATTATCAGGAAAAAATCTCATGTGGAGATCCAACTTTTCAACTTTTTCTCTCCGATTGACTTGAAACTCATCCTCTAGATGCAGAATGGCACGCTGATTCCAAATCTGGTCTGTGTTTTCCCGTCCGAGTCGTCGTTCACCCGCTAGAGCCGTTTTCGTAAAAATTCTAACTATGTCGTTTTTTCGCCAATGTCCAACATTTTCAATGGCGTCTCACATCTGAACGAAGGCAGATAGGAACAAGCCGTGTCTTCCACTGAATTTGTCTCACTCTCAGCTTTCAAACGAGCTATGGCACGACTTTCTACGATCCCTACAACCAAAGTTGGAAGATCGCTGCCGAGGAGGGGTCAGAACTTTTTCTCTCCGATTGAGCAGGAAAGAAGTTCCTAGACCCAAATTTGGCCAAAACGTCCGAATTTGCACTCCATTTTCCCATCCGAGGTCTCCTTCATGTCGAAAAACGACTTTTCTCATCCCAAAACATCCAACACCTGCCTTTTCCAACTCTGACGTTTTCCTGCCATTTTCCTCCCTCAACCCAGGAAAAGTGGACCCAACTGAGCTTTCCACTGCACTTTTCCCACTCTTATCTTTCAAATGAGCTATCACACGACTTTCTACGATCCCTACAACCAAAGTTGGAAGATCGCTGCCGAGGAGGGGTCAGAACTTTTTCTCTCCGATTGAGCTGGAAAGAAGTTCCTAGACCCAAATTTGGCCAAAACGTCCGAATTTGCACTCCATTTTCCCATCCGAGGTCTCCTTCATGTCGAAAAACGACTTTTCTCATCCCAAAACATCCAACACCTGCCTTTTCCAACTCTGACGTTTTCCTGCCATTTTCCTCCCTCAACCCAGGAAAAGTGGACCCAACTGAGCTTTCCACAGCATTTTTCTCACTCTTATCTTTCAAATGAGCTATCACACGACTTTCTACGATCCCTATAACCAAAGTTGGAAGATCGCTGCCGAGGAGGGGTCAGAACTTTTTCTCTCCGATTGAGCTGGAAAGAAGTTCCTAGACCCAAATTTGGCCAAAACGTCCGAATTTGCACTCCATTTTCCCATCCGAGGTCTCCTTCATGTCGAAAAACGACTTTTCTCATCCCAAAACATCCAACACCTGCCTTTTCCAACTCTGACGTTTTCCTGCCATTTTCCTCCCTCAACCCAGGAAAAGTGGACCCAACTGAGCTTTCCACAGCATTTTTCTCACTCTTAGCTTTCAAATGAGCTATTACACGACTTTCTACGATTTCTAACACCAAGTTGGAAGTTTGACAGGAGAGTAATGGGCAAAAGACCGTTCCAGGACACCATAAAATTCAAAAAATAGTATCTTTAAAAACGACATAAATTCATGAATTTAGTCCTTTTTCAGGTTTTTAAGACCTAAATACATGAATTTAGTCCATTCAAAAAGTACCATTTTTTCAAAAAATGACATTTTTAAAAACGACATAAATTCATGAATTTGGGCGTTTTTAAAAATACCCAATTTTCAAATTTTTCAAAATCTCAAATTTGAGAATTACAATCGGGCGAAGCGCGAAGCCCTAGAACCTTCGGTTCGATTTTCACCCCCAAAATCATGACCGTTCTAGGACACCGAAAATTATAAAAGTTAAGAATCTCAAATTTGTGATTATGTCATTTTTCACCCCCCGTCAAAATCATGACCGTTCTAGGACACCGAAAATCATAAAAGTTGAGAATTTCAAATTCATGAATTTTATCCATCTTTCAGGTTTTTAAAATATATCACGTGACTAAAAATATTTCTTTAAAAATGGAAGAAACAAAAGTGGAAGGAACTTCAGAAATGGATGAAACCGCAAGAATATATCCTTCGTTATCTCAATTAAAAATAAGTGAATTAAATATTGAAAAACACAAAGATAGAGTACGTTATATGAAAGATAAGGAATCCCAATTATTATTAAGATTAGAGCATTATAAAAAATTAAGAAAGAGATGGAGTAAAGTTAAGAATGTAACACAAGGAATTGGCATATTCTTAACAATAAGTTTAGGTGCTTTAACAATTGTTATATCTTCAGGTGTTTTAGTAATTCCAGTAGTTGCTACAGCTTTAACAGGTACGGGTGTTTTTGCAACTTCACTTGTTACAATGTTAGATAAATCTTTAATATCAAAGAAACGAAAATCATTAAAAACTAAGCATTTACATATTAAAGAAGTCTATGATAAACTACACTACTACTTTCAAAGAGTATGTGATGATAATGTTATTACGTTAGATGAGATTGAAAAATTTGATCAAATAGCTAATGAAGTAAATCAAATATCATTTCAATCACAGACAGAAAAAGTTAATGATAAAAATAAAAAGGATGGTAAAATTTCTAGTGATGGTAAAACTTTTATTGATGATAAAATTTTTAATGAAGAAAATGAAAAAATTTTTTTAGAAGAGCTAAAAACTTTATTAGACAAAACTTTATTAGACAAAACTTTATTAAACAAAACTTTATTAAACAAAACTTAAAACAGGAAAATTTTAAACGTGAAAACTTTAAACGTGAAAACTTTAAACGTGAAAACTTTAAACGTGAAAACTTTAAACGTGAAAACTTTAAACGAAAAGATTACAAACAACAAAGCAATAAAAAAATAATTTGTTCAGTAAAATGTTTTTGCTGTATACCAATGTTACCACAAAATTCAAATATTATATTTTAAAAAAAATAGACAAAATTAAAGCTGATAATAAAAAAAATATTAAAACATTATATTTGTATATTTTTATTACTCGGTAAACAATTGTTCGATAACTCTTTTATGAATTTTTTTATCAATATTAATTGTGATAAATCCATAATCTTTTGACCAAGCATTATTACACGATTGTTTAAATTCATCTTTATCTCTTATACATAAATCTCTTAACAAATCACTTAAGTTTCTTGCATTTATTTCAAATAGTATAAATATATTTGCATTCTTTCTAATAACACTTCCATCTAATGAATACATACTTTGTGTCAAATAAAATACACTACAGTTATTATGTCTACCTCTTGTGAAATAATTTCTCTGAACTGACTGATTTCTATCATTAACACAATCATCAAAAATTACACAATGTTTCATTGTTTTATCTAGTTTACTAGGATCTTGCATATTACCACTATCATCTATTAATTGTATTTTCATATACTTATTTTTATTAGATTCAACTAATTGTTTATTTTTTCCTGCTTCTTCACACCACAAATTTATTTCTTCTTCATATTCAGATTTTTCGTATTCTTCGAACAGAGAAGCAATTGCTGTTTTTGTAAGATTATTTTCAAATCCATATTTTAAAAATTGATAGACGGGTTGTTCTGCCGTTGTTGTATAAATTATAAGATTGTTATAATCCAAAAAATTTGGAGTTGTTAAAATTTTAAATAATAGATATGTTTTTCCACAACCCGATCTTCCACAAATAACTGACAAAACTTTATTAGATAAATTTGAATGATGATTAAATTTAAGTTTTTTTTTATTTAAAGACATTTCATTCATTTTTAAAGTAATAAATTTATCCATTATTGAATTAGTGTTTTTAGAAACAAAAAAATAAAAATAAAATTTTAATTTAAGTTTATTTTTTGTTTCTAATAATAAGATTAATAAGATTAATAAGATTAATAAGATTAATAAGATTAATAATGAAAATGATAAAAAAAATTAAACTTCTCTATTGTAGCGTAAAAGTTTATACCTCCCGTACCAAAAGATCTATCATAATCTCTTCACCTCCAAAATTTATTTCTTGTCCTTTTTCATCAGTGATTCTAATGTTAATGTTGTTAATAGTTTTTCTTGTAATAGGAAAATATATTAATGTTTGTGGAAATACATTTAATCTATAACCAATGGGTACAGTAAAAGCTGGAAAACTGAATATTAAATTTGATAATTTACCATTTATATATCCTCCTTCAATAATGTCACAATGTACAACAATTGAATTTATTTCAGTTATTTTTGGAATTTTCTCACCTAAATGATAACCTTGACTATAGGTTTGTTTATTAAATCCTAATAGCTTTGACAATGATCTATCATGATTAAAATCAACTTGATGATTTTCGTCTAAAGTAAGAGAAAATTTATTAACTGCCGGTTCAACTGCAAAATGTAATTGTTTCTTATCTTTAAATGGTATACCTAAATGTCTCTTAATTTCATTTGATATTGTTTCAACTTCGTAAGAACCAGGAAGAAAAGTTAGTACTTTCCATGTTTTGCCTTTATCAGTAGAATATCTAAATTGATCATTCACATCTTTTATAACATTTTGAATAGTGTTAAATGTAGAGAAACTAGTCAATGCAATTTGATAATTTTTATTTTGTTCTAAATGTAGAATGGGTTCTAAATTACAAGTGTGTGATGAAGTAGTTGTTATAATTTTTAACGTCGTACTAAATTTTGATGAACCCAAAATCTCTGTCAAATTTTCTAAATGATTATTAATTTTGTCTAAATCTGCTGAACACATTTTTAAACTAAAAATTAAATAAATATTTTTTTTATAAAAAATTAAAAACAACAACATATTTCAGCTATGGGCGAAGTCCTAGATCATTCGGTTCGTTATACTTTTATAATCCTCTTCATTTAGAATCTTCTTTTCTAACAGTCTTTTCAATATAGCATGAATTTCATTAAAACTAGAATTATGTCCTTCTTTTATTGCAGATATTAAAATATTTAATCTATTTAGTAATTCTTGTGGATCATCTGGTAAAAATATGGTTGTTTCTGTTTTCTGTTTTTTTGTTTTCTGTTTTTCAGATAAACCTTTCCCTACTTTAACTCCCGTTGATAATAAATTTTCTAATTGTTTATAACGTCTAAGAGTTTTTACTGTGCCAACTCTATCTAATATAGTTTTATATTTTATGAGATCTTCTACAGCATAATTTTTTAAATCTGCTCCTCTTAAAAGATCAACAAAATTTCTATCTAAACTAATAGGTTTTTTATCTGGTGAAAAAATTAATCCTCGTAAAGGTTGTGGAAATATTTCTTTACCACCAAGATAAAATCTTGCAAATAATTTTTTATCTAAAAAGAAAGTAGAATGTTCGAATAACATAGATTTTGGTAATTTTTTATCTATGTTTGCCTCTAATAAACCATAGTCATCTAATAGTGTTTTAAGTACAGGATCCGCTATATCAACACGTTTTTCATTAAGTTCCTTTTCAAGAGTTTTAAATGGTTCGACAGTTTTTTCATAATCAGTTTTTACTTCTTCAGTTATTTTTAATTTATCAAACATATCAGATTGAATACCAGCTTTTGTCATTCTATGTTGAAGATGATTTTCTTTCATAATATTTCTTTGTTTTATTAATTCGTCTAATTGTTTTATTCTTTTAAAATTATCAGCTCTAACTTTATCCATTTTTATATGATAATTTTATATTATTATTTTATTTTATTTTTATAATATTTTATATTGTTATATTGTTATATTGTTATATTGTTATATTGTTAAATTTAGAAAATTAAAAAGGTTCAGTAGTTATTCCATCAGGTAAAATTTTTCTTTTATCATCAAATGGATCTAATGCTAATTTATGTTCTTCTTTTAAATACATTTTATGTTTTTTTGAATTAAGTCTATAATTACATGCTGTTTTTATTTCAGTATTAAATAATGCATTTTTATAATCTTGAAATGTTATTTGATTAGCCACTGATGCCTTTGAAATTCCTTTTAATGTTTTATGTGTTTTAATATTATTAGTTGTATCATAACAGTAACATTTAGATTTTAAAAATATAGCTTCTGTTATGAAATCTTCATTTCCTTCTAATTCATCTTTTACTTTACATAAATCAGAAGGATGAATAATATCTTTTATTTTATTAATTTCTTTATCTAGTGAAGAACCATATGGTACTGTTAATTCTAAGAAAATAGAATCGGTATCTGTAAAGTGTAATTTATAGTTTTTGCCATAAGCAGGTGCTAAATAATCATATATAAAACTATACATAAATAGTTTAGCTAATTCTAATATAGTGAAACCAATGAAATTAAACTTATCATGTTTTACAATGCTTCTTCTTAGATGAACAGCACAAAGTTCATCACTGAATCTAGTAGTTCTTTTATATGTAGGTTTCCTTGTTAAATTTTGAAATCTATCTTTATCATAAACTATTTCAATATTTTGTCTATTACGCACATTTTCTAAAGTCTTACCATAAAATGCATTATTCATTAATTTGAAGAAAACGTTTCCAAAATCATCTTTATTTCTTTTAGATATTTTGCGTTTTTCAATATTGAACTCAATATAATCTTTTAACCATTTAGATTTTTTGTATACTAGTTTCCGGTGAATTTTTGTGAGAATCATGCCATGATCTAAATACCAATCTAGCATTCTTCCTTCAACAACATACTTTCCTTTATTACTTTGTGTTAACATAAGTTTTTTTGTTGGTCTGTATTTTTTCGGCATTATAGATTTTTGATAATCTGAAAAATCTTCTATATTGGGAATTTTGTTTTCTGGACAGAAAGGATAATATTTTGTTGCTTCTTTTATATAATCAGGGTATACTAAATCAACTTCATATACATAACCAAAATTATTTTCACCATCATATGTTCTTTGATAATCTAGATCGGGTGAAGCCCTAGTAGACATCTCTGATGACGTACGATTATTACACCATGTCATTTCACCTGTTGGTAATTCTTGTATCATACAAGAAGAATATAAGCTATTAAAATCATAATATAATAAATAGTTTTCTCTCATGAATTCATCAATTGCTTTTTCACGTTCTACTCCTTCTCGTTTCGTTCGAAAAATTTCTAATATTTTTTCTTTTTCTTCTGGAGATAAAGGTTTTATTATTCCATATTCTTGTGGATTTACTTTCTTATTATAACATTTAACATATCTATTACCTAAAACGGATGAAACACCACCTCTAATTCCAGATTCAAAAAATAATAATTTATCATATGTATTTTCTTTATAATGTTTAAGTTTAACGGACTTTGTCCTAGAGCCATCGGCTTGAACATTTGTATGTTTTAATCCTGCTAGCCATGTTAAACCTGGTGTAGAATAACAATAACATGGATCTATTCCGTAATATTCTAAACACATATCACGAAAGTTTTCAAAAAGATCAGCTAGTATTAATACATCTATCTGTAGATATTTCATTGTATAATCATACATTGTTTTACAATTTAACTCTCTCCAATTCTTTTCAGCTTCTGCATAGTCTTCGTCAGATAATTGTGATTGTTTTAATGTTGATTTAAATTTATTTATTGGAGGAAGTTGTTCTTCTTCCATAATTTTATTCACAGAATTAAAATCAGTCTTCGACTGTGAACCACAGGTTTTATCTCCAGTTATATCAGTCTTCGACTGTGAACCATAGGTGGACTGTGAGCCGCAGGCTATAAACTCATACGGAAATATTCCTTTTAAAGGTTTTAAATTATATTTATTTAATATTTTACATTGTTCAGGTTTCAAAGTTTTTCCCATAACATCTAATGAATAAGGAGTAAAAAATCTAAATGCATCTAAAATTCTAATACAACCTAATTGCATTGAAAAATATTCTTCTTCTGTTTTACATAGTACATTTATTTTTTGTTGTTGTAATTTTTCAGATGAAAATAAATCTTTCATTACTAGATGGAAATCATATTTAGAACCATTGTAGAAATATAAAGGAACAAAGTTATATTTAAATTTATTAGCATTAAGATTACAAGAATTATGTGCTGCACCTCTATATAATCCATTTAGATGATCATGATCTTTTACCTTATCAAGATATCTACCTTTGCCAGTTTTATATTTATTTGTAAAACCTTTTCCACAGTAATAACAATTTATTTCATCATAAAATTCTTTTCTTTCTTCATCCGTTAATGGTATCATTGGTTTATTTGTTTCAAGCAATTGTGAAAAAAGTCCTTGTAATTCTTCTACTTTCTTTGTAAACATTTCTGAACTATCTTCACCATAGTATTGAAAATATTCTGATTTAAATAAATTAGGATAATTTGAGTGAATGTACATTCCCCAACATAATGGTTTTTGTTCAAATAAATATTTTTCTTTACTTTTTCCAGGTGCACTTTTTCCAGGCGCACTTTTTTCAGGCGCACTTTTTTCAGAATTATAATTTTCAGAATCGGGTGAAGCCCTGGAACTTTCCGTTCGATTTTGTGTCATATTAACATTATATGCTTCAAAATCACAATAAATAGTAAAGGGTACTTTATTTTTAAAATACCATTTATTATATTCTAAATAATCATCTTTAGGAAAAGTATTTTGAACTGCTTCGTTTTGTTGACAATTCTCCAAATGTCTATTTATTTCTTCTAAAGTTCTAAAACTTGTCATACATTGAAGACAAGAAAAATTTTTATTATCTGAAGTTTTTGTAAATATAGAAACATCTTTACACAATATAAAATGACCCTGATAATATAATATATTCGCTTGTGCTGGTTGTTTTGACTGTTCTAGTTTTTCAAATTCATCTTTATATATTTCATGTGTTTCATTAATTTCTTTTGTAATATTAAATGTATTTTGATAATAATTTTGATTTAATATTTGTAACTGATAACTATATTCTTTATCATATTGTTCTTTATATTGTTGTAGACATTTTTTTAAACATTCATTTATTTTTTGATTGGTTTCATTTTCTTCATTATTTAATCGGAGCGAAGCTCCTCTGGCTTTAGCCGATTCTTTATTATTTTCTTCATTTAATTTTTGAATTGTTTCTATCTTATTTTGATATTTATGGTGATATTCTTGTAGTAACATTTTTGTTTGTTGTTGATAATCTATTTTACATTTTTGTAAACTTTTATTTAAATTTTCTAATTTTTGTTGGTATTCTGAAGATAAAGATGAATATTTGTAATTATAATCATCAGTACGTCCTTTATAATTATTATGATTAATCATTATTGGTGATAGTGTTTTAACAAGTTCAAATTTTTCAGTACATATTATATTTCCTTGGTAAAAAATATTATGATGCATGTAATTACCTCTATCATTATATACTATTTCTGATTGGCAAAAATTTTTATTATTCAAATAAAATTTTTTTGAATCTGAGTAAAGTGGAGTAATTTTACCAATAGAAACATAATTCACATTTAATTCAAAAACATTTACTTCAATTAAATTTTTATTCTTTTTATGAAACTTTAGTAACCTATTATAATCATATGGAAATTCATCTAAGCCATCAGAAAGATCAAATTCACTTATGTATTCTTCTTTATTGTAATGACTTAGTCTTTCTTTATGATATTTTGCAGGATGTAAATGTGCTATAATACTCCACAGAAAACAATAATCATCTTCATTTTTTATGTTGATTAATTGTGGTGAACTGAAAGGTAAAGGAACATAACTACCACCAGTATTATTTTTATATTTATCAATTACTATTTTCTTAGATATTATTTTAACAAATCTCCAACCAGATTCACGTAACTGGGCTTCAATTATACAATTTTCTAATTTAAGTATCATCGATTCAAATATGGGTTGTATATCATTTACATTATGTATTTCTTGTGAATTTGTAAAATGTCCTTGTATTATTTCTTCAGGAATTCCATCAGGTCCATTTTTTGTATAAAGTACTTCTACATTCATATAACATTTGAAAGATTTCTTAAATATATTATAAAAGTTGGTTAGAATATCAGAAAAAGTTTTATCGGTTTCATTATATTCAACGGGTGAAGCCCTGGAAGACATCTCCGATGTCCCACGAACAGATTCATTAAATAAATATTTTATATCTGTTACGGCTTCATCAAATTCATCTATTTCGTTAAATTCATCAGTATCACTAAATAAATATTTTATATCTGTTACGGCTTCATCTTCACTATTAAAAAATTTTTTATATTCCGAATGTGAATAATCATCAAACATTTTTTTAACTTTTATATCAATAGGCAATGTTTCTAGATAGTTTTTATAACTATTTAATTTTAATATATTTCCTTCATCAACTCGTTCTACATTTTGTAAATGCATTTTACTTTGTAGATGAGATTGATAACTTCTTTTTGTTTGTAACTTTTTTTTACATAAGACACAATAAAATGTTTTCATTTTTAATTTTTAAAGAAAAAATTTGTGTTTTAGTTTTTTTTAAAAAAAAATTTTTGTTTTAATTTTTAGAGAAAAAAATACTAATATATCTGCAAAATCGTGCGAAGCCCTAGTACCTTCGGTTTGATTATGATAAATTTGTTTAATTATTAAGTATTTCACTTACACCATTTATTAATGGTTTTATATCATTATATGTTTTTTTGGCTTCATCAAATGTAGATTTAGCATCAGAAAATGTAGATTTAACATCAGATATTATTGGGGTTGCTTTTCTTAATCCGTTTCTAACATCATTGATTGCAATTTTCAAATAGTTTAATGTTTCATTATCTTGTAATCTGTTAGGTATTGGTATACCAAATTTTGCATTTAAATAATGATCAAAATAAAAATAAAATGTATCAGGAATAATTTTTAGTGGTACTTTTGCTTCAGACTCTAAAAAGATAATTATTTGTTCTATAACTTGATTTGATAAATGTTTTGCATTTGCATACATTCTAATATCAAAATCTTGAGAGTTATTATAGATTTCATGTTCGGTATCTACTAATATATTTAAATCTTTATCATATACTTGCATATGTCCTCTTATGGTGTCAACACGTATTATTCCATATTTATGTTGTGTATAATATGATAAAGGCATATTCATTTTATAATTTTTATTAATATCATTAAAGAATGCTGCATTATTTTGTGTAGTTGTAAAAAATGTTTGAATGTTTTCTCTAATCTTATTATCTACATCACAAGCTTTATGAGCTAATACAACTATTTGAATATTTTGATGTCTTCCTTTTGTAAATATTTCTGACATATTTTTTTGTTTTGATAAACTTGCAACATCATCTAAAATTAATAAAGATTTATTTTCAGGTGTACCAGCAAAACTTTCCATATCTTGTAACTCATCTAATTGTTTATCATTATAGACGTTTGTAAAAGTTGGCCATTCAGAAGTATGCATACAAAAAATATGTACTTTTGTTTCATCCTTATAATATTGGTTTATATATTTTTTAATAAACGTAGTCTTACCACTTCCAGTTTTACCGTAAACAATGAAATGTAAATTTTCTTGATACATTTTACCTTGTTTAATATTTTTATTATTAGTTTTATCCTTAATCTTATCCTCCTCAGTCTTCCATCCTTTAAAAGTTTTTATTTCTTGTTTATAAAAATTTATTCTCTTTTGTTCCTCTGTTAGAAAGTAACCCCATTGATTACCAATACATATAACAAGATGATAAATAAAAAATATTAAAATACATGCAAACAATATTTTTATACAATGAAATTTTAAAAAATTCCAAAGACGTGTAAGATCTGATTGTGGTATTTTTTTATTAAGAGATGAATTAGGGGGTAGTGGCTCTAAATATTTTTTATCTATATTATTATATATATTTTTATCTATATTATTATATATATTTTTATCTATATTATTATTATATTTAGTATTATATATAGGATTTTCTACAATATTATTACTATCTTTGAGATTCGGATCTTGAGGGGTTAGTGTATCTTGAAACTCAGTGTTATTCATATAATTATTTATTATTTCGTTTATTGCATTAAGAGATTTATGACGACTTAGATTACTTTTATTACTTTTATTACTTTTAATTATAACCGGTGAATATAAATCTTCCAAATTTTCGTTTTTATTCATTTAATATTTTTAAAATAAAAATTTAGGAATTATTATTTTTTAATTCCGGACTCGCATTCTTACACTCTTATGAGTGTTTTTAACCTCTGTAGAACCTCCGGAATGTGTCGGACTTTTTGTTCCTATACTCAAAAGAAGTATGTTCCGAACCTCTCCTCTCTTCCGGAATGCTTAAGAATATTTTGATAAAATAATATTTTATTCTTTATAAAAAATAATATTTTAGTTGAAATACAACTATTTTAGTTGAAATACTAATATAAATTATTATTTTAACATAAATTATTATTTTGACATAAATTATTATTATGTTGATTATTATGTTGATTAAGTTTTGGACATAGTGTTACATGTCGCTGAAAATTTTTCTTTAATATAATTTTTTGACAACCTCTACATTTAACTTTTTCTTTTAAACAATCCTTACACTGATATTTACTATCATAAAACTCTGTCTTAGGTTTAGTAATTTGACAACTTGTACATTGTCTTGTAGAACTTATACAAGAATTATAATGATTAGTAATTCCTTGATTTGTAAAATATTTATTACAATTACGACATAACTGATCTTTTAATTTATCTTTTTTTTCTTTTTTAACCTCTTCTGTTTGTTCGCATAATTTTAAATGACGTGCAAAATTTTTTGATGTTATATTTTTATTACATCCGGAACATATTTTTTTTTGTTATTACTTTCAACAAATTGATTTTTATCAATATAATTATTTTGTGCTACATTATTATTTTGAACAAAAGGATTATTTTGAACAAAAGGATTATTTTGAACAAAAGGATTATTTTCTGCTACATTATTATTTTGTGCTAAATAATTATTATTATTTTGCCTAGGTGTATTTTGCCTAGGTGTATTTATTCTAGCAGTATTTTGCCTAGGTGTATTTATTCTAGCAGTATTTTGCCTAGGTGTATTTATTCTAGCAGTATAAAGATTTTGTTCTTTATCTGAAATAAATAAATGCTTTAATCTTTGTAATGGTTGCTTTGATTGAATATTATTATACTGAATACTATTATTAGGTTGAATATTATTCTGAATATTATTAGGTTGAATATTATTAGGTTGTATATTATTAGGTTGTAATTGATTCATATGCATACCACATGGTGTGTTTTTCATATGAGAATATAATAGTGTTTGATTTAAAAAACGCATATTGCAAACTTGACAAATTTGAGTCATTTCCATTTTTTTATTTTTATTAGGAAAAATTTTATTTTTTATAATTTATGTATTTTTATAATTTATGTATTTTTATAATTTATGTATTTTTATAATTTATGTATTTTTTATAATCAGAAAAAATTTTATTTTTATTGTTTAAAAATGATGTTACCAAATGTTGGTGGAGGTGCATATATCCCGAATAATCGTGAATTAGAAATAGAGATAGAAAATTATATCATGAAAACTGGAGACGTTTTATCTGGTCCATTGCATCTTTCTATTCTTCCACAACAAAATACAGAGTTAACAAATAAACAATATGTTGATACGCAAATCAATGAATTAAAAGAAAAATATATAAACGATGTTTTGGTTCCACTGATGAATGAATTAAAGTTGCTTAAACTTAATGATAAATCATTAAACGAAAAATTATTAAAACTTGATAAAAAGGACAGAGAGCTAGAAGCAGATATAGCAAAACTTTTTAAAAAGATTTCAGAACAATCAAAAATTTTAATATTACTTTCTTTAAATTTAAAATCTGCAGTCATTAAAAATAAACATCAGATAAAAATGTTAAAAGAACAATTAGAAGATGAAATAGAAAAACTACCTGAAAGAATTAAAAAAAATTTAAAGCAGTTACAAACTACATTCCAAAAAAGTGTTGATGAATTGAGTTCTAAAATTACTCAACAAATGAAAAAGATGAATAGAATAATAAATGAAGTAAACTCACTTAATCAAAGAGTTGATAAAATGAAAACTCTTAAAATCAATTTAGAAAATGAATTAAAGAAAAATTTACAAGAAAACTCTAAAGAAAATAAAGAACAGTTAGATGCTGTTAAAAGACAATTAGATGTTCTTAAAATTAAGTTAAATGCTCTTAAAACGGCATTGAAGATTAATCAGCAGAAAATGCAAGTTAATAGAAAAGAAATTAAAGTACATCACACGCTACTTGACGCAATAGATAAAGTGCAACAATCAATTAATAAAGTTATCTCGAAGTTGTTAGATATTCATAAACGTAAATCTTAAACGAGTATTGTAAATATTAACTTAAATATTTTTTACCTACAAAAAATAAGAATCATAAAAAATATAAATATAATTTAAAAAATACAAAAATATAAATATAATTTTAAAAATATAAAAGTATAAATATATAAAAGTATATAATTTTAAAAATGGATAAAATTAGAGCTAATAATTTTAAAAGAATTAAACAATTAGAAGAGTTAATAAAAGAAAGAAATATTATGAAAGAAAATCATCGAATAAAAAGAATGATTGATGCAGGTTTGGTTCCTGATAAAGTTAAACCAAAAACGCAATCTGCAAAAGTTAAGAACAAAAAATAAACATTTTTTTATAATGGACATCGGTTCATGGGTCAACGGAGATGTCTTCCAGGGCTTCGCGCTTCGCGCTTCGCCCGTATTTATTTTTTTCCCAAAAGTCAAATTTATTACTAAAAAATGCCTATAATTTATAAACACAATCTTAAACAATTTGCTTCAAATCAAAGAATTGCTCATGAACCACGTATGAATCCTGTTTATCATTATGATAATAGAGAAACCGTTCAAAAAGAAGGGGATGGCATCTTTTCTGGTATTGGTAGTATCGTTAACTTAATTAAAAATAATAAAGATTTGATTACATCTGCTGCAAAAGGAGCAGCTGCTATAGGTAGTACAGCTAGTGCAATATCAAATGCTGTTAAATCACAAAACGAATTAAAACAACTAGAAGCTATTCGTAAACTCAAGAATGATTCTGAAGAACTAAAAAAATTAAAAAAACTTTCAGATGAAACAAAAAACAAAATTGCTAACATAGCTGTTGGGGAAACCTTGAGGAGCGGAGCTCCGTCTGATAGTAAACATAATGAAAAAACAATTGAAGAAATAAGAGGTAATGGCGTGAGCAACGGAGCTGGTCTAGCAAAATTCTAAAATTATATTTTAGTAAAAATTTTTTTCTATCTGTGAGAAAAACAAAAAGTCAAATTATTTTTTATAAAAATGTCTTCGCTTATCGAAAATAAATTTAGATTAGACGATCCTCCGTTCGTCAGTTATAATCAAAAAAAGAATGACTATATAAGAATTGCTATGAATCCCGGATCTTCCAGTAGAGTAAATACTGGAGGAGATTTAATCTTTGAAGTTGATAATCAGCAGAGTTATTTATATTTACCTGATTCATTTTTACACTGTGAATATTCTTTATATAGTGATGCTAATTTTACAACACCATTACCAGATACCGATAATATTACACTAGAGAATAATTTTTTCCCAAGTTTATTTACACAAATGCGTTTAGATGTTGCAACTCAAAATATAGAAACAATAAGTGATTCCCCAGGTGTAATTGATACAATGCTTAGATTTATAACAATTGGTGAAAATAATAAAAAGCATGAAATCGAAGGTTGGTTTCCTGATACTAATGATGGTATAATTGTTGATGATTTAACTCACGCTGGAACAGATGCAGCAGGAATTGCGAAAGATGTAGAAAATATTGCAAAACATTTAAATAAAACAAATAATGAAGCATATAAAGAAAGACGTGAATTTAACAAGAAAAGTAAACAGACAGTTAATTGGTCATTGTCTCCATTATTCGGATATTTAGATTATGATAAAATATCATATCAATTAACATTTAAATTTATAATTCATCGCACAGCAAATAATGAATTAATCTTTTATGGTAAGACTGGAAAAAAAGCATATTTAAAAATTGATAGACTTGAATGGTGGATTAAGCATATTACTCCTAGTTTAGAGGTTGAAACAGCTATTGCAAAAAGATTAAATACTAACAAACCAATTCCAGTAAATTTTCTAAAGCGTACTGCTAGTTCAGTAACTTTTTCCGAACAAAGATTTAACTGGCATTTTACTAGAACTGCGAATACTCCAAGATATTTATTACTAACATTTCAAAGAAATAATTCTCCAAGTTTTGATAAGAAAAATAATCTTTTTCATATTAATACAATTCGAAGTTTACAAGTTTCATTAAATCAAACTCGATATCCAATTGATCCATTAAGAGTCGATGATACCAATAATCAATTTATGGAAGGATATGATTCTTATCGAAATCTTTGTATAGAATTTGGAGTTGAACCACAATTAACTCCTGGAGATTGGAGACATTTATATCCAATTTTCTGTTTCGATTTAAGTGCACAATCTGAAGATATTATTAAAAATGGTTGTGATGTAACAATTAATATTGAAAAGAAAGATTCCACAACTTCATTGATGGCTTATGGCTTATTGCTAGAAGATGCAAAATATTCTATTGAAATTCTTAATGGAAAGATGGTTAGGATCGGCTGAAGCCAGAGGAGCTTCGCTCCGATAGGTTAATTAAAATTTTTTTTCATAACTAGAATAGATTAAAATTTTTGTTAACTTAAAAATTCTTAACTAAAAATTTTTCATAACTAGAATAGATTTAAATTTTTTGATAACTTTAAATTCTTAACTTAAAATTTTTTCATAACTAGAATAGATTTAAATTTTTGATAACTTAAAATTTTTTTATTAAAAATGTCGCAAGCGAAAAGTAATATTAATAATAAAACTGTTGAATTAAAATTACGTAATATTGTTGACAAAAATACCCCTAAAACTATTACTATTAATAAAAAAAAGTATTACATAAGTAAACCAATGATAGAGAATATTCAATTACAAGAAGAAAAGAATGGTGGGATTCTCCCATTAATTCCACTAATAATAGGTGGCATAGCAGCTGCAGGAAGTGTTGCAGGTGGGACAGCTGGTATTGTCCAAGCAGTAAATAAAAATAAATCAGAGAAGGCAGCATTAGAAGAACAAAAACGTCATAACAGAGAGTTAGAGAAAGTTGCTAGGGGTGAAGGGACATCGGTTCATGGGTCAACGGAGATGTCTTCCAGGGCTTCGCCCGAAGGAAAAGGAGTAGTAGATAATTTTATTAGTAAATTAAAATTAGTTGATGAAGGAAAACGAGTTCTTAAAAATATTCTCCACAATGTTGATGATTTAATTGAAATTAAAGAAACTAAAGATGGTTCTGGAATATATCTAAGTCCTAGTATGATAAGGTAATAACCTCAGAACCTTTGGTCCATAAGGTAAAACATTTATTTTATCTTTTAAAATGAATTCCACAAATTCCGAAAATTTAATTAAATTAAAAATTTCTAATTTAGATTTATTGAATTATCTATTAAACAAAAATAAAAACTCACATTGTCAGCATATTGGAGGTGACAAGAACAAAGTTCCATACCACTTCGGTGGTGATATACAAAAAACATTAGAAAACTTTCCTGGATTTATTTGGAGTAAATATTCGAAAGAAAAACATCTTCCTGGTCATTCATATACTGGGCCAGGAACTCGATTAGATATAAGACTAGATGAGAATAATAATCCGAAACCAGGTGAAGAACCGATAAATAGAGTAGATGCCGCAGCTTACAGGCAGGATTTAGCTTATCGAAATCATGACCTAAGTTCTCGACATGCAGCTGATAAGAAGATGATTCAAGAATTAGATAGTATTCAGAATCCTACATTTAGAGAAAAAATTGAAAGAATGTTTGTTAAGAAAGCTTTACAAGCTAAAATATTATTCGGCCAGGGTTTAAATGAAACGACAGCTAAGCTGTCTGAGAGCAACGCTCGAACTAATAACTCTGAGAGCAACGCTCGAACCTACGCGTCTGAAATTCATAAAGAATACAGAAGGCCTAAATATTTATTGAAAGTAAAAGTATTTAATAAAGATGATATTTGGAGTGCTGATCTTATTCATATGCCGAATGAAAGGGACTACAAATACGCATTGACAGTTATAGATTTATATACACGATACGCTTGGGTAAAACCTTTAAAAAATAAAAGTGGTCTATCAGTTAAATATGCGTTTGAAGAAATCTTTAAAGAAAGTAATAGAAAGCCAAGGAAATTGTTTGTTGATAAAGGGTCGGAATTTTATAACCGAAACGTTCAGCCACTATTTGAAACAGACGAAAGTCATCGCCAAGGCTCAGTTTATTCAACTGAAAATGCAGGGAAGGCCGTAGTGATAGAAAGATTCAATCGGACGTTAAAAAATAAAATTTTCAAGAAATTTACTCAGCAAGGAAATCAGAAATGGTTGAAAATATTACCAGGAATTGTAGAGCAGTACAATAATAAAGTTCATTCAGGTATTGAAGAAACCCCAAAGAATGCTTCTGACGACCCTGATTTAATACGAAAGAAAATATTCGAGAATAATTATTCGAATGAGAGTAATCCGAATTTGCAGAAACTTAAGCCGAAATTTAAAATTGGAGATAGAGTTAGAATATTTAAATATAAGAATAAATTTGAAAAAGGCTTTGTTGGTTATTGGACTAAAGAAATATTTGAAGTTTGCAAAATAAATCAAAGTTATCCGTTTACTTATGAAATTAAAGATTTAGATAATGAGGATATCAGAGGCCGTTTTTATCAAAATGAATTACAGAAAACAGAGCTTTAACCTTTAGGTGGCGCTTTAGCTAGCTTCGCTTGAGTTATAGATTGTTTAACTCTAACATAATATCTAGAAATGGTACTCCTTTTTGTAATTTAAATAAAACATAAAGACATAATTGTCCACAATAAGTTGTTCCCGGTTTTTGAATTTGAAATTTATTGTATGTTCCCGTTCCAAGTAATTCTTTTACTTCATTTGTAGGGGGCAAACCGTATGAATCAAAATAATAGTTCTGCTGATGATTTTTAACGCCTGCTGACCAATGTACGCCGTTTTGGTCTGAAATGTGAAGATTCGTTATGAAATTTACAGTTATTGATGGCCTATTTTTTAGGAATTGTAATTCGTTTCTCATTAGAACATGAAAATTCTTTATTCCTAATTCATTTGCGATTTTCTTTAGGTCGAAATTTGTCGTAGTTTGCGTTCCATATAATTTAAAAAACTCATTTATGTTGCTCATTTTATAATAAAAAAATTTCTTAAGGGACCCCTAGAAGACAGAAGGGAGGGGGTATTGATTTAAAACTGTTCTCTAATGATGTCTTTCCTTACTACTTATTCGATTTTGAAATGATTATATTATAATTATTCTAATCTATATTGTTTTATATATTACCATTTTCTTCATGAACTTCATTTGTAAAATATGTTTCATCGTTAAAATGATTGTTTAAAATTGTCATAACAACTATCCCGCATGTCGCCGTCCATGCGTTCTAAATTTAGAAGAAGAATTTTATTGTCATTTGCTTTTATTGTCAATGCACTCTTATGTGCTTAATCTATTCATGTCTTCACAATGGGAAGTACTTTACTACCCGTATGTGTTTGGCAAACGCTAAATGAATTTTGCAAATCGATTTCTAAAACTGAATTTGAAAATAGACTTTGCAAATGGATTTTGAAAATAGATTTTGAAAACAGATTCTGAAAATAATTTATGTAGGGGTAAATTGAAATGTCAAAACTTTACGCACGCGTAAGTTGAAATGTCAAAAGTTTACCGATGGGTAAATTGAAATGACAAGATATAGCATGATAATTTTAGGGGAAAGCTGCTAGATGTTTCTCTCTCTTCAATCTCTCTCTCTTCAATCTCTGTCTCTCTTCAAGTATCAGCCAGTGTACGGGTTCATTGAATAATTTTGAGTTTATGAGTTACAATGATCTTCTAGTTCACACAATTAGTACTTTAAATAATGTTGAGCATACAATAACGAAGAATGACTAAGTAATAATTGCGTCTTCTTAATTTATCATAGTGCTCTAATCTTAATAATAATTGAGAACCATTTCACTTATTTTTAATTGAGATAACGAAGGATATATTCTTGCGGTTCCTTCCATTTTTGTTCCTTCCATTTCTGAAGTTCCTTCCATTTTTGTTCCTTCCATTTCTGAAGTTCCTTCCACTTTTGTTTCTTCCATTTTTTAAAGAAATATTATTAGTCACATGATATATTTTAAAAACCTGAAAGATGGATAAAATTCATGAATTTGAGATTCTCAACTTTTATAATTTTCGGTGTCCTAGAACGGTCATGATTTTGGCGGGGGTGAAAATCGAACCGAAGGTTCTAGGGCTTCGCGCTTCGCCCGATTGTAATTCTCAAATTTGAGATTTTGAAAAATTTGAAAATTGGGTATTTTTAAAAACGCCCAAATTCATGAATTTATGTCGTTTTTAAAAATGTCATTTTTTGAAAAAATGGTACTTTTTGAATGGACTAAATTCATGTATTTAGGTCTTAAAAACCTGAAAAATGACTAAATTCATGAATTTATGTCGTTTTTAAAGATACTATTTTTGAATTTTATGGGTGTCCTGGAACGGTCTTTTGCCCATTCCTCAGGAGGGGGGGGGACGTCCTCAAAACTTTTTCTCTCCGATGTCGCTGGAAACATCCTTCCTAACCCAAAATTTCACGTAGACTACGAATCTGCACTCCGTTTTCCCATCCGAGACCTCCTTCATGACGAAAAACGACTTTTCTCTTCCCAAAACATCCAACACCTGACTTTTCCAACTCTGACGTTTTCAGAGATTCCACCGCTTGCTGCTCCTCCCTGCCTTCCTTCCCCACCCAAAATTTCACGCAGATTCCAAATCTGACCTCCGTTTTCACATCCGAACCCTCCTTCATGACGTTTTCCAACTTTTCTCATCCCAAAACCACCAACACCCACCTTTGCTCACTCTAGCCTTCCCACATTCCACCCCTTCTCCCTTCCCAACCCTTACCGGAAAACTCCTTCCTTCCTTCCAGAGGGGGGTAGGGAACAGTTTCCTCCTCTCGGACCCATTCCTCCCAGCACATCCTTGGCCATCTCCCTCACCTTCCTTCCAGAGGGGGGGATGACTCATCGCTGCACATTTTGCGCTTGTTTTTGGCACGGGCTTGCTACTGACAATGGAAAGACAATCATCTTTGTTCAATCTGTCATTTAGTTATTTATCAAGTAAGATAATTAATCAAAATATAGCAATTGCTGAATTTGGCTCTTGATAGGATAAGCACAAAAATTGGAGATTAACTTAATTGTTGTACACGCGAAAAACAATTGGTTTGGAAAGAGATTGGTTTTGGATTAACGGTGCATTAAAGGACAGCAACCCTGTCAGTTCAAATCATAATATAGACAGTGTCAACAAATTATTCTAATAATTAATTATTCAATTACATGAACTACTATTCAACTTCCAATCACAACAATTAGCAATATTAATTTTTAAGACTATAGTTATATAGATACGATACGCAACGATAAAAGAAAAACTTTACACTTGCAGTTCACTTTCTTAATGTTAAATTCATTTCAATTCGATAGGACTCACTTATACCAAAATAATATCATAAACATCAGTGTCACTTATACCGTCAATCTTCAATCGCGCTCGCTGATGTGGTGTGCGGATGTTCAATCCGGAGTTGCTCTGGAATGGCTTCCCTTACATCTCAATTTCAAGATCACTATCAAGCTGCTGAGCAAATCAATTCAGCTTTTACTAAGAATCAGGTCATCCGTCCAAATCTGGATCCCTTTCAGGATGTTGATGATTGGTCGCCGTCAATACATATTAACGACGTCTTCAACTGCCTTGCTTCTCTGAAGCCAAACAAAGCATCTGGTCGTGATGGGATACCTACAATTCTCTACAAAGAAGCTGCTCATATTTTAGCTCCTCTCCTGACTCATATCATCAACGTATCGATAATTGAGCGAAAGTTCCCTGATCCTTGGAAGCACAGCCTTATAACTCCAATCCCCAAATCAAGTCCAAAGATTGAAGAATTACGACCAATCTCCCTTCTGCCCATCCCTGCGAAAGTTTGTGAAGGCCTTATTCTAAATTCTGGATTGCTACCACATTTCTATAAGTGCTTTGGGAAATTTCAATTTGGAGGTGTCCGGTCTTCATCTACTTCATGTGCTCTGATCTGTATGCACGATTTCATCACAAGAGAGTTAGACAAAATTGAAACTACAGGAGTGATCGTGCTAGCATATGATTATGCAAAAAGCGTTTGACACGCTTGGTCATGACGTTATCGTGCAATCTTTGCTATCTAATCAATTTCCAACTGGATTCTGTCTTTGGATACATGATTATTTGTCGCACCGATATCAGTCAGTAAGAGTAAATGATTGTGTAAGTCAAGAAAGTCTTGTGTACTCGGGCATACCCCAAGGTTCGGTTTTGGGACCATATCTTTTTAATACAGTCGTTGGAAGTTTATGTGCCAGTAATCACAATAATATCATTGTAAAGTATGTCGACGATTGCACAGCTATCGTCCCTGTTTTCAAAGATGCATCTGCCTCGTACCTCGAAGAGCATTCAAATCTGATGAATTGGTCCTCGGCTGTTGGTTTGAAAGTAAATGTGATTAAAAGCAAAGTTTTGTGGATCCCTAAATCATTCTCGTGCATGAGACCTGCTGTACCGGACATTATGTTAGTTGACGACCTCAACATTCTTGGTGTCATTATCTCATCTGACCTAAAATGGCATAATCATATAGTGAACATCAACAAAGTGGCCTCAAGACGTTTATATGCTTTGCGCTCCCTCCGTCCTTTCATCAATGCATCTAGCTTGGCTCGTGTGTATAAAGGCTTGATTCTATCCTTGATGGAATATTGCTCTCCATTGCTCGTTGGCATGTCGGAGGGTGATAAAAACATTCTAAGGAAGCTTCAACTTCGAGCTCATAGAATAGTTTGTAATGATGACTGTTCCTGTGACATCTTTGATGACCTTGACGTCAGGAGAGAGAAAGCAGCCGTAAAGTTGCTCCAAAACATTTCTGCTAATTGTGAACATCCCCTGTATTCTTTTTGTCCTGAAATGTCTTCTAGAACTGGTCGCTTAAGGCAGCCACCTTGTAAAACTACCAGGAGAGGGAAGTCGTTCTTCCCGGCTGCAACTATTATTATAAATGATACTTGGACTGATTGAGTCAGCATTCATTTTTCAAAATTTTACTCATATGATTTTTGTTAGTCAATTTCCGTGCACCAACGTACTGTATAATTTTTGAAACGTCTTTGTAGTATACTGCTTTCTTTGTTTGTCCCCGCATGTGCTATGATTTATATGATTTTCATTAACTTTGCAAATATAAACATTTTTCTCTCTCTCTCTGATGTGTTGTCGTATACGCTGCTGTGTTGTTGTTCGCTGGCAGGCTGTTGTTGTTGTTACTTCTGTAGTTACGTTACACCGTGAGAGCCCGGAGTTCTTCTAACTGCTACTGAAGATGTCGTATGTGTTGTTGTTGTGTCAATTTCTCATCGTTTCTAATTTATACAAATTTTTGGGACTTGACGATAAAACCACGTTCTTTTGAAAATTGATTCTAATCCCTGCTCGTTAGCTTTCGACCCAACCACATTTCAGTCTTATCACAGAATTTTCAATCTCCTTTTTTTAACATGGACCATTAATCAGACTTCCCGATATCATTTTTATCGTCGTTTTTTCTTTCATCAGCAGTCACGCTATTCGCACACTGAATTTCTTTCTTCTGTCAGTTTATTAATGGATTTATTCGCATCTCATCTCTCTCTCAGCGTTTGATTCTTTGCTGACCGTTAACTTTCTTTTTTTCACGAGATAATCTCGTGAATATCTCGTTTACAAAACGAAAATGTCGTAGGCTGAACGATTACATATATACATGTACACAAGAAATATGAACTATGAACATGAAAACGCACATAGGAACGACGCAGGGAACGGCACACAAGAACAACGCGGATAGGATAAGGGCACATGGGTTAGATTGAAACGAACAAACGTTAGATACATTAACATAAGACACTATACGCGACATGCAATTATCGGAATTGAATCTTATTATGGAATTGGAATTGGAATTGAGTTGAACTGTTTCGACTGGAATTGGATTTGGAATTGAAATTTCTGCTCCGGAATTGGAATTGGAATCAAAAAATTTCAGTGGAATTTTTACAGCTCTGACTGTAGGTATGACTTTAATATATATTTTAACTACCAGTGAATTTGACAGGCATTTTTTCATTTCAGAGTCATCTGCAGATCTATTTGAGACAACCTGCAAGGATGTCGAACTGAATGTGTCTAAGTTCTTCAACAACGCCCACAATCGGTATGGTGGAAGGAGAAAGAGACAACAGGGATCTAGTGATATGAGCACTCCACCTGTCAAGACCACGTGTATTGGATTCCGACAGTGAATGACTTATACGTGATTTCTTACGTGATGACTTATATATAACGTGATTTCTTCAAAAATATATAGAAAATCTGAATGCAAACTGTTTTCATAACTCTAATCACGTGCGGTTGTCGGGTAGGACTTTTTAGATCTAAATTAAAAAAGGGTATACTACTGATATACTACTATTTAATGAATAATGAGTAGCACAAATAGCCCTGCTTTTTTTAAATTGGAGAATAGTTGCAGAAATTGCCACGTAATTGAGTGATCATGATTGTAGTGGAGCAGAAATGAGAATGATTGTATTTCACAGATTCTCATGACGGCCTTGGAGATTCAATGTTTGTTGAATGAGAAATTCGATGGGTTCCTATTACTTTCATGCTCAACCTCAAGAGCATTTTCTCTAGCGTGATCATATCACACGCAACCTGCAAGTGGTGGAAGATCACATAATCAAAGACAATGATTTCATTTAACTTTGAAAGGTAAAAAATGGTTCCACATCAATATTGATATTCTAGAAATAGAACATGAATTTAGTGGATCACCGATGCCGGTGAAAAGTGAATTAAAAACTTGAAATTTCAGTCAAGAAAGCACGAATAATATCGTGACTTCTTCTTCGAAGACTTCCATTAGAATGCAATTCATGAAATTACCTTGACAATCAGCTTGATTTCCGCTCAGTTAGGATGCTTATTAGCAAATGTTCATTCCTTTTGATATCCAACGTATTTCATACTACTTATGTAGGCGAGTCATCTCGGTAGTAAATAAAGTGGCAAAATCTTGATTGACTACTTTTAAAAGTGCTCAAATAATTTTTTGGCCCCAGGAACGTAATCTCCGTAAAAAACAATCTTTTGATACAAAAATTTTCACTGTATACATATACTTTTTTGAGTCGACACTCTACCTATATATCCCTACTCTATGATGACAGCATTTTACAGATCCTCCGTGTCATGACAGTCTAGGAAAGGTAATGTTTGATAAACTGGCAACTCGATGACCTGCTATTGCTTTCTTGCTGAACCTCAAGAGAATCTTCTTAAGCGTGATCAGGCAACAGCTGCCGCTGGTAGAACAAAATCACAGATTCAAAGACAATGATTTCAAATACTTTGAAAGATGTAAATAGATCCACATCAATTCAGATCCATGAAATGAAACATGAATTTAGTGAATCATAGAATCAAGCCTGTGAAAATTGAATTAAAAACTTGACATTTTAGCCAAGAAAGTACGGATAATATCGAGACTTTTTCATGAAGACTTCCATTGTAATACGGAGCATGAAATTCGCTTGATAATCAGCTTGATTTCCGCTTAGTTAGAATGCTTATTAGCAGTCATTCATAGTAGTAAGCAAGTGACAAACACTCGACCGGCGCCCCCCCCCTCTGGAACGACAGAGTGTCGTGGTGTGCCGGCCAGGTGGGTCCACGTTCACAAACTGTTCGCTGACGTCCCCCCGCCTCTGGAACGATAGAGTGTCGTGGTGGACTTGGGCGACCGCCAGGATTAGTCTTGAGGCTATAGTGTGTGATGTTTTTCGTGCAATCTGCTGAATGTTGGGTTGTAAAATGGGCTGTTTCGAGTGGAAGGAGTGGTCGGATGAGAAAACGGATGCCAGATTCGGATTCAGCGTGAAATTCTGCATCGGTATGGTGAATTTGAACGCCATCGGAGAGAAAAAATTTTCGCTGACGTCACCCCCCTCTGGACAGCTCGCTTCGATTTTGGCTTCCAGTGGACGGATTTTGTCGTGCCATAGCTCGTTTGAAAGCTAAGAGTGAGACAAATTCACTGAAAGAATCGGCTTGTTCCTATCTGTCTTCGTTTAGATGTGAGACGCCATTTAAGATTTTGGGACATTGGCGAAAAACGACAGAGTTAGAATTTGGGACGTTTTGGGCTGTAGCTTCAAAACGAAGCGTCGGATTGGAAAACGGATTTCAGATTTGGAATCAGCGTGAAATTCTCTATCTGTATGGTGAGTTTCAAGGCAATCGGCGAGAAAAAATTTTCAACATTTTTCGAAAAAACGACAGAGTTAGAATTTGGGACGTTTTGGTGTGTAGCGCCCAAACGAACCATCGGATGTGAAAACGGAGGCCAGATTCGGATTCAGCGTGAGATTCTGCATCGGTATGGTGAATTTGAACGCCATCGGAGAGAAAAAATTTTCGCTGACGTCACCCCCCTCTGGACAGCTCGCTTCGATTTTGTCTTCCAGTGGACGGATTTTGTCGTGCCATAGCTCGTTTGAAAGCTAAGAGTGAGACAAATTCACTGAAAGAATCGGCTTGTTCCTATCTGTCTTCGTTTAGATGTGAGACGCCATTTAAGATTTTGGGACATTGGCGAAAAACGACAGAGTTAGAATTTGGGACGTTTTGGGCTGTAGCTTCAAAACGAAGCGTCGGATTGGAAAACGGATTTCAGATTTGGAATCAGCGTGAAATTCTCTATCTGTATGGTGAGTTTCAAGGCAATCGGAGAGAAAAATTTTCAACATTTTTCGGAAAAACGAGTTAGAATTTTTGCGATGGCTGCCTACTGTAGAGCCAAAACGAAGCATCGGATGGGAAAACGGAGGCCAGATTCGGATTTAGCGTCAAATTCTACATGGAATTGGTGTATTTCCAGCTCAATCGGAGCACTAGAAGCGGAGATAGACGGGATTTTTAGTGTTTGGATGATGGGTATTACGTCATCAGCTGATCGCCACACACTATATAAGCTGGGAACCGACAGAGACTTGTCATTCAGACGAGAGATTGCCAACGGTAAGTCGTCTCTCTGAGCTCCGATGATAGCTTCGGACATTCCAAATCCCGAGTTTCTGTGAGAAACCGACTTAGAAAATTTCATTGCTGATATCAGCTAAGCCGTCAGACTTAGAGGTTAGCCAGGAGATGGCCTTCGTCTCCAGGCCATAAAAGACTCCAAAACTTTAAAGGCTTGTAACTTTGCTTCTACAAGTCCGTTTGACTTGATTCAAAAAAAGTTCGGTCGCTATTGACCTGCCCTAAGTGATACACTACTCATAAAATTTCATAAGTAGTGCTAAAAAGTTGAAAAATTTAAATTCACTCGTTTTGGAGGTTTTCTGGGGTTTTCGACCCTGCTGAAGTCAATGAAAGCAGGTATAAGTGTGTACGAGCCAGTCTTCTCATGGTATAAGCGGCTTTTCACTGAAAGCGAGCAAGACACGGAGAGTTTTGCTGTAATATTCCACTGACAGGGTGTTCCTTCGGGACGGCGGACGATGCCGTAGTGATAAGTGTGGCAAGGGAGTGTGTCATAGTTTAGACCGTAACCGCTGGGACATCTCATGTCTCATGTTGGGCATTTGACACAGTTCTCAACGTAGCACTTTGAACGCCAATCGGTTGAGTCTTAGCTATCTTGTCATGGGTGGCCTCTAAACATCTCCATTGCAAAACGCTGGTGAATCAAGCTCTCTACGGCTTGCTATCAAGCTGATTAAAGCAATGACTTGGGATGTTTCTTCAAGGTTTTCAAGTATGCTGAGTTCAAATCTGCTATCAGATTTCAAATTTAACTAAGTCTAAGGCAGCTTTGAGGGGTTAGATCCCAGCTACTGTTCACTACCTTTGACTCGGCGTTGCTGTTACCACTTCGGGGCAGTGACAATGATGTCTTCAGCTGTAAATAGCGGGTATCGGGGAAGATCTCTCACTTCCCTAGTGATCAGTACAAGGCCTTCGGGCTGTCGACGGGATCGAGTGCCACTCACTACACTCAAATCTATCATTCCTCACTAAGTGTAAAAATCATTGTTTTCCGTTTTTATAAACTAGGAATCAATCGTTTGCTATCAAACGTTTACGGACTTATAATCATTGTTTTCCCCTTTTCACTTCAGAAAATGGTTAACTATAATAATGCCAAGACGGCTTTCAAGCTCTGTGTTTGCAGAAAAATCTTTCGCAGTGATGCTTTTAAGAAGCACTCTTGTGTGAATAAGCGAATGGTAGGGGGCATTCGATACTTTTGCAGCAGCCATAATACATCTCGCCTTGTCGAGACGTTACCGGAGTGGCATGCGAAGCATAGCAGTTGCAGTCAACCAGAGCTGACTGAGGAGACGAAGCAAAGTCTCTTCAGCTCAGAGTTAAAAGCTCTGGAGACTCAGTGCGCTGTCGAGTCTTTCGCGTCAGCAGAGCCTCCCTCATCTAGTGTGCCAGCAAAGGCTCTCTCACCCACCCCGATTGAGTCTTCTCCGAAGTCGAGTAAATCCTCCTCTAGCGATGAGTCGGCTACTAGTAGCAGCGACAGTGAGGAAGAGGAGGAGGAGGAAAAAGGCTCGGCGAAGGCTGACCTAGTCGAGAGTGTCTACCTCGATAGCGAGGTAGAGCCGGTGAGGGAAGTCGACCTCGATAGCGAGGTGCAGCCGGCTAAGTCGTCGAGCAGTGGTGGGATTGCGGCTCAATGTGACAACTTCATTATGCGCCCACCACTGGTTGATAACTATGACAAGCTGAAGAATGAGTTGGAAGTGTGGAAGATCGACTGTTTCTTCTATAAAGCGAGTTCCGAGAACCTCTCGCGAGTCACTCAGGAGCTCAAGAAGACTCAAGCTAGTCTTTTTGAGAAAGAAGGAGAGCTCGATCGCGAGAGGTTCTCGCACCTCGCTAGTAAGGCTAGAGAAGAACAGCTCCTGATCGAGAGAGAGAGTCAGGAGAAGGAGTTGAGAAAGATGAGGGAGGAGGTGGAAGGGCTGCGAAAGCAGTTGGGGAAGGTGGTGGCGACTAATCAGGAGCTGCACCAACAAGTGATGAGTAGCAGTACTCGACGATCAAGTCGCCTCCACATTCCCCTAGATAAGAAAGGAGGTGTGCCCGCAAGACCGCTCCTCTGTGAACGTGGCAGAGACGAAATGTGTTACAGCAGGGCTAAAAAAGGTATCGAATGCCTTCATTTTACATTCGACCATAAGGAGGCAATCACAGGATTCCTGTTCGAACCACGTCCGGAGAAGATCTGTAAGTTAAAACAAGTAACTTAGAGTTCAAGATGATAACTAACAACTTCTTTCTTTACAGATATCAATGAGAAGCGCCCACCTGCTTCCGTCAACGAGCCGGAGTCGAAGCGGAAAGCTTGAGTCCCATATTCCTTCAATCATCCCGAGAATGACCCATCGGCTCTCTTAAGGGCCACCTAGGGGCAAGACATGATAGAACCTCCACGCGGTTTGCCCTGGGCAGTCTTGGGACTGGCGAATACTATCATTAAGTTGAATCTGCTATCAGTCAACTTGAACGTTGCGTCGCGTTAGAGGGGTATATAAACCACTGCCTCTCATTTCATTTCATTTCAATCATGCAGACACCGAACAGTCAAGTCAGCTCTCCTCGCGGACAGCAGTTAAGGCCGCGAAATTTATTTGAGGAGTTTGTCAGGCTAGAGGAGCAAGACAGAGTCCACAATAATCTTGCTCGGATTGGCAATCCGATGACAGCAACTGTTGTCAATCCAACGGGATGGCGCTACATTCCACTTTTTAGCCATATACCAGTTAGTGTGGAAGTCGACAGTGCTACCAAAGAGAGAGTCAAAGACTCTCTCAGCAGAATTGGTAGGGTGTAAGATGACGTTACTCCCGAGAACGAACCACCGGCTCTCTTAAGGGTCACCATGGGGCAAGATTTGATAGAACCTCCTCGCGGTTTGCCCTGGGCAGTCTTCGGACTGGCGAATACTATCATTAAGTTGAATCTGCTATCAGTCAACTTGAACGTTATGCAGTCGATTGCTATCCCTGAAGCATTCTGATTCGCTGTTGAGCAATTCATTGTTGAAAACCCTATATAAGCCAGAAGATTGTAGCGCTTCTCATTCAATTTCAAGTCACGATGGAAGCGACATCTGCCAACAGCATTCCCGTCTTCATCGATGAAGACAACACCATTCCCAAGTTCATCATCCTCGACGAGTGGGATGAAGAGGATGATAAGAAGGGGAAGATCGAGAAGATCGTTTGGACGGATGGGGTGTGGACTCCAAATACCACTCGCATCCGAAAGGTGCCAGATGCACCAGCACGGCCTAGGCGGTATAGGGTCTATGACAACCTAACCGTCATACCCATTGACTATTCCAGCCAATAGTCAACTTAATTGACACCGAGAACGAACCATCGGCTCTCTTAAGGGCCACCATGGGGCAAGACATGATAGAACCTTCACGCGGTTTGCCCTGGGCAGTCTTCAGACTGGCGAATACTATCATTAAGTTCAATCTGCTATCAGTCAACTTGAACGTTGCAAATGAAGTTCGGTGTAATACTTCCTTTCGACGGGCGTTCCTGTAAAGGGCGGCGGTGAAACCCGTAGCTATGTATACCGCAAGGGAATTCGGCAATGGTCAATCTTGTTAAACCTCTCTGCGTCATGTTTGCAAGTGATTGCCTCTGTCTCAACGTAGTATGCATTCGCGCCAGGGCGACATTTAGCCAACTGTCGAAGGTTGCCTAAAACTTTCGATTGCATACGTTATGAGAACCATGAGTTCTACCTGTCTCTATCAATGAGACGAATTGATGAATGGAATGAAATGGGAGGACACTCACGCGCCACACGCAACATAACACATTTCTCTCTTCCGTAGTCTAACAAGCTCTTTACACATGGATCGCAGTCGATTGCTATCCCTGTATCAGAAGTGTAAGCTATCTTAATTTTATTTGACACTATTTCATCTATCATCATCATCGTCCATATGAAGTGTCATAAGATTTACAAGTTAGACTAAGCGTGCTACTATTTCCAAATGAAAAAGTATACATGGTTAAATCATTCACTTAAGCCCATCCGTAGTCTAACAAGCTCTTTACACATGGATCGCAGTCGATTGCTATCCCTGTATCAGAAGTGTAAGCCATCTTAATTTTATTTAACACTATTTCATCTACCATCATCACCCATATGAAGTGTCATAAGATTTACAAGTTAGAAATAAAGTTTCAATAGTGTATGCGTTAGAAATAAAGGTGTAACTGTTTGTAAAAATAAGATCGCAAGATTTACTAGTTTACAAGTTAGACTAAGTGTAAATTAAAAATAAAATTATAACTGTTTCAAGAGTTTACAAGTTAGAAATTAAGTTTCAATGGTGTATACGTTAGAAATAAAGTTTTAGCTGTTTGTATATCAAAATAAAGTTTCAAGAGTTTACAAGTTAGAAATAAAGTTTCAGTAGTGTATATGTTAGAAATAAAGGTGTAACTGTTTGTAAAAATAAGATCGCAAGATTTACTAGTTTACAAGTTAGACTAAGTGTAAATTAAAAATAAAATTATAACTGTTTCACGAGTTGAAGCGTTGATGCAACGATGAACAATTAATAAGCTGAAAAGTTTTAGATTCACTTTAACATTACCATATGTTTACAGATAGAAATGTATCACAGCAAAGCTACTTCATGAGTTAGTTTGCCAGGAGTGTATCATCTCAAACTTTTACTCCGACTGTGGAACATTGATTTCCATGATGAAGATTTAAATAGTTAGATTCGATGACGAACAAGATTTACTAGTTTACAAGTTAGACAAAGCGTTCTACTATTTGTAAATGAAAGATATCATTTCAACAGTTTACCAGTTAGAAATAAAGTTTCAACAGTCTATAAGTTAAAAATAAAGTTTCAACCGTTTACAAGTTAAAAATGAAGTTTCAATAGTGTGTATGTTAAGAATAAAGTTCTATCTGTTTATATGTTAGAAATAGAATGAAGTTTCACCAGTTTACAAGTTAAGAATAAAGTTCTATCTGTTTGTATGTTAGAAATAAAGTTCTATCTGTTTATATGTTAAATAATAAAAAATGAAGGTTCAATTGTTTACAAGTTAAGAATAAAGTTTTATCTGCTTGTATGTCAGAAATGAAATAAAGTTTCACCAGTTTACAAGCTAAGAATAAAGTTCTATCTGTTTATATGTTAGAAATAAAATGAAGTTTCATCAGTTTACAAGTAAAGAATAAAGTTTTATCTGTTTATATGTTAGAAATAAAATGAAGTTTCATCAGTTTACAAGTTAAGAATAAAGTTCTATCTGTTTGTATGTTAGAAATAAAACCAAGTTTCATCAGTTTACAAGTTAAGAATAAAGTTTCAATAGTGTGTATGTTAGAAATAAAGTTCTATTTGTTTATATGTTAGAAATAGAATGAAGTTTCACCAGTTTACAAGTTAAGAATAAAGTTCTATCTGTTCATATGTTAGAAATAAAATGAAGTTTCATCAGTTTACAAGTTAAGAATAAAGTTTTATCTGTTTGTATGTTAGAAATAAAACAAAGTTTCAAACGTTAACAAGTTAAAAATAAAGTTTCAATAGTTTGCAAGTTAAAACTAATGTTTCACCAGTTGGCAAGTTAAGAATAAAGTTTTATCTGTTTGTATGTTAGAAGTAAAAAGAACCTTCACCAGTTTACAAGTTAAGAATAAAGTTTCATCTGCTTGTATGTCAGAAATGAAATAAAGTTTCACCAGTTTAAGAGTTAAAAATAAAGTTTCAATAGTGTGTATGTTAAGAATAAAGTTCTATCTGTTTATATGTTAGAAATAGAATGAAGTTTCACCAGTTTACAAGTTAAGAATAAAGTTCTATCTGTTTGTATGTTAGAAATAGAATGAAGTTTCACCAGTTTACAAGTTAAGAATAAAGTTCTATCTGTTTATATGTTAGAAATAAAATGAAGTTTCATCAGTTTACAAGTTAAGAATAAAGTTTTATCTGTTTATATGTTAGAAATAAAATGAAGTTTCATCAGTTTACAAGTTAAGAATAAAGTTTTATCTGCTTGTATGTCAGAGATGAAATAAAGTTTCACCAGTTTACAAGCTAAGAATAAAGTTCTATCTGTTTATATGTTAGAAATAGAATGAAGTTTCACCAGTTTACAAGTTAAGAATAAAGTTTTATCTGTTTGTATGTTAGAAATAAAACAAAGTTTCAACCGTTAATAAGTTAAAAATAAAGTTTCAATTGTTTGCAAGTTAAGACTAATGTTTCAATAGTGCATATGTTAAGAATAAAGTTTTATCTGTTTGTATGTTAGAAATAAAATGAAGCTTCACCAGTTTACAAGTTAAGAATAAAGTTTTATCTGCTTGTATGTCAGAAATGAAATGAAGTTTCACCAGTTTAAGAGTGAAAAATAAAGTTTCAACAGTGTGCATGTTAGAAATAAAGTTTTATCTGTTTATATGTTAGAAACAAAATAAAGTTTCAACAGTTTACAAGTTGAAAAATAAAGTTTCAACAGTGTGTATGTTAGGAATAAAGTTTTAACTGCTTGTATGTTAGAAATAGGGGTATGACAGTTTATATGCTAGAAAGAAAGGTATAACTGTTTGTAAGACAAGATCGTAAGATTTACTAGTTTGCAAGTTAGACTCAGCGTTCTACTAGTTGTAAATGAAAAATATCGTTTCAACAGTTTACAGATTAAAATAAAGTTTCAATAGTGTGTATGATGGAAATAAAGTTTAAGCGCTTTGTGCGTTAGAAATAAAGTTTCAGCCGTTTACAAGTTAAAAATAAAGTTTTAACAGTGTGTACGTTAGAAATAAAGTTTTAGCTGTTTATATGTTAGAAACAAAATAAAGTTTCAACAGTTTACAAGTTGAAAAATAAAGTTTCAACAGTGTGTACGTTAGAAATAAATTAAAGTAAGAACTTCATCGTATGAGTATTCAAAGCATGTTTTGTAAATCAAATGTGTGTCATACTGACATGATAGAATCAAGCTTGACAAACGCGTTTGTCAAGCTTGATTCTATCATGTCAGTATGACACACATTTGATTTACAAAACATGCTTTGAATACTCATACGATGAAGTTCTTACTTTAATTTATTTCTAACGTACACACTGTTGAAACTTTATTTTTCAACTTGTAAACTGTTGAAACTTTATTTTGTTTCTAACATATAAACAGATAAAACTTTATTTCTAACATGCACACTGTTGAAACTTTATTTTTCAACTTGTAAACTGTTGAAACTTTATTTTGTTTCTAACATATAAACAGATAAAACTTTATTTCTAACATGCACACTGTTGAAACTTTATTTTTAACTTGTAAACGGTTGAAACTTTATTTCTAACACACACACACACACATACAGATACAAACAGTCATAACTTTATTTCTAACGTGCACACTATTGAAACTTTATTCTAATCTGTAAACTGTAGAAACGATATTTTTCATTTAGAACTAGTAGAATGCTGAGTCTAACTTGCAAACTAGTAAATCCTACGATCGTACTTTACAAGCAGATAAAACTTTATTTCTAACGTAGACACTGTTGAAACTTTATTTTTCACTTGTAAACAGTTGAAACTTTATTTCTAACGTACACACTATTGAAACTTTATTTTTAACTCTTAAACTGGTGAAACTTCATTTCATTTCTGACATACAAGCAGATAAAACTTTATTCTTAACTTGTAAACTGGTGAAGCTTCATTTCATTTCTAACATACAAACAGATAAAACTTTATTCTTAACATATGCACTATTGAAACATTAGTTTTAACTTGCAAACTATTGAAACTTTATTTTTAACTTGTTAACGGTTGAAACTTTGTTTTATTTCTAACATACAAACAGATAAAACTTTATTCTTAACTTGTAAACTGATGAAACATCATTCTATTTCTAACATATAAACAGATAAAACGTTATTCTTAACATACACACTATTGAAACTTTATTCTTAACTTGTAAGCTATTGAAACTTTATTCTTAACTTGTAAACGGTTGAAACTTTATTTCTAACGTACACATTATTGAAACTTCATTTTTAACTTTTAAACTGGTGAAACTTTATTTCATTTCTGACATACAAGCAGATAAAACTTTATTCTTAACTTGTAAACTATTGAACCTTCACTTTTTATTTCTAACATACAAACAGATAGAACTTTATTTCTAACATACAAACAGATACACTTTATTCTTAACTTGTAAACTGGTGAAACTTCATTCTATTTCTAACATATAAACAGATAGAACTTCATTCTTAACATACACACTATTGAAACTTTATTTTTAACTCTTAAACTGGTGAAACTTTATTTCATTTCTGACATACAAACAGATAAAACTTTATTCTTAACATACGCACTATTGAAACATTAGTTTTAACTTACAAACTATTGAAACTTTATTTTTAACTTGTTAACGGTTGAAACTTTGTTTTATTTCTAACATACAAACAGATAAAACTTTATTCTTAACTTGTAAACTGATGAAACTTCATTTTATTTCTAACATATAAACAGATAGAACTTTATTCTTAACTTGTAAACTGGTGAAACTTCATTCTATTTCTAACATATAAACAAATAGAACTTTATTTCTAACATACACACTATTGAAACTTTATTTTTAACTTGTAAACTATTGAAACTTTATTTTTAACTTGTAAACTGGTGAAGGTTCTTTTTACTTCTAACATACAAACAGATAAAACTTTATTCCTAACTTGCCAACTGGTGAAGCATTAGTTTTAACTTGCAAACTATTGAAACTTTATTTTTACCTTGTAAACTGTTGAAACTTTGTTTTATTTCTAACATACAAACAGATAGAACTTTATTCTTAACTTGTAAACTGATGAAACTTCATTTTATTTCTAACATATAAACAGATAGAACTTTATTCTTAACTTGTAAACTGGTGAAACTTCATTCTATTTTTAACATATAAACAAATAGAACTTTATTTCTAACATACACACTATTGAAACTTTATTCTTAACTTGTAAACTATTAAAACTTTATTCTTAACTTGGAGACTGATGAAACTTTATTCTATTTCTAACATATAAACAAATAGAACTTTATTTCTAACATACACACTATTGAAACTTTATTCTTAACTTGTAAACTATTGAAACTTTATTCTTAACTTGTAAACTGATGAAACTTCATTTTATTTCTAACATATAAACAGATAGAACTTTATTCTTAGCTTGTAAACTGGTGAAACTTTATTTTATTTCTAACATACAAACAGATAGAACTTTATTCTTAACTTGTAAACTGATGAAACTTCATTTTATTTCTAACATATAAACAGATAGAACTTTATTCTTAACTTGTAAACTGGTGAAACTTCATTCTATTTCTAACATATAAACAAAAAGAACTTTATTTCTAACATACACACTATTGAAACTTTATTCTTAACTTGTAAACTATTGAAACTTTATTCTTAGCTTGTAAACTGGTGAAACTTTATTTCATTTCTAACATACAAACAGATAGAACTTTATTCTTAACTTGTAAACTGGTGAAACTTCATTCTATTTCTAACATATAAACAGATAGAACTTTATTCTTAACATACACACTATTGAAACTTTATTTTTAACTCTTAAACTGGTGAAACTTTATTTCATTTCTGACATACAAGCAGATAAAACTTTATTCTTAACTTGTAAACTGGTGAAGCTTCTTTTTATTTCTAACATACAAACAGATAAAACTTTATTCTTAACATACGCACTATTGAAACATTAGTTTTAACTTGCAAACTATTGAAACTTTATTTTTAACTTGTTAACGGTTGAAACTTTGTTTTATTTCTAACATACAAACAGATAGAACTTTATTCTTAACTTGTAAACTGATGAAACTTCATTTTATTTCTAACATATAAACAGATAGAACTTTATTCTTAACTTGTAAACTGGTGAAACTTCATTCTATTTTTAACATATAAACAAATAGAACTTTATTTCTAACATACACACTATTGAAACTTTATTCTTAACTTGTAAACTATTAAAACTTTATTCTTAACTTGGAGACTGATGAAACTTTATTCTATTTCTAACATATAAACAAATAGAACTTTATTTCTAACATACACACTATTGAAACTTTATTCTTAACTTGTAAACTATTGAAACTTTATTCTTAACTTGTAAACTGATGAAACTTCATTTTATTTCTAACATATAAACAGATAGAACTTTATTCTTAGCTTGTAAACTGGTGAAACTTTATTTTATTTCTAACATACAAACAGATAGAACTTTATTCTTAACTTGTAAACTGATGAAACTTCATTTTATTTCTAACATATAAACAGATAGAACTTTATTCTTAACTTGTAAACTGGTGAAACTTCATTCTATTTCTAACATATAAACAAATAGAACTTTATTTCTAACATACACACTATTGAAACTTTATTCTTAACTTGTAAACTATTGAAACTTTATTCTTAGCTTGTAAACTGGTGAAACTTTATTTCATTTCTAACATACAAACAGATAGAACTTTATTCTTAACTTGTAAACTGGTGAAACTTCATTCTATTTCTAACATATAAACAGATAGAACTTTATTCTTAACATACACACTATTGAAACTTTATTTTTAACTCTTAAACTGGTGAAACTTTATTTCATTTCTGACATACAAGCAGATAAAACTTTATTCTTAACTTGTAAACTGGTGAAGCTTCTTTTTATTTCTAACATACAAACAGATAAAACTTTATTCTTAACATACGCACTATTGAAACATTAGTTTTAACTTGCAAACTATTGAAACTTTATTTTTAACTTGTTAACGGTTGAAACTTTGTTTTATTTCTAACATACAAACAGATAGAACTTTATTCTTAACTTGTAAACTGATGAAACTTCATTTTATTTCTAACATATAAACAGATAGAACTTTATTCTTAACTTGTAGACTGGTGAAACTTCATTCTATTTCTAACATATAAACAGATAGAACTTTATTTTGAACATGCACACTATTGAAACTTTATTTTTAACTTGTAAACTATTGAAACTTTATTTTTAACTTGTAAACTGGTGAAGGTTCTTTTTACTTCTAACATACAAACAGATAAAACTTTATCCTTAACTTGCCAACTGGTGAAACATTAGTTTTAACTTGCAAACTATTGAAACTTTATTTTTACCTTGTAAACTGTTGAAACTTTGTTTTATTTCTAACATACAAACAGATAGAACTTTATTCTTAACTTGTAAACTGATGAAACTTCATTTTATTTCTAACATATAAACAGATAGAACTTTATTCTTAACTTTTAAACTGGTGAAACTTCATTCTACTTTTAACATATAAACAGATAGAACTTTATTTCTAACATACACACTATTGAAACTTTATTTTTAACTTGTAAACTATTAAAACTTTATTCTTAACTTGGAGACTGATGAAACTTCATTCTATTTCTAACATATAAACAAATAGAACTTTATTTCTAACATACACACTATTGAAACTTTATTCTTAACTTGTAAACTATTGAAACTTAATTCTTAACTTGTAAACTGATGAAACTTCATTTTATTTCTAACATATAAACAGATACAACTTTATTATTAGCTTGTAAACTGGTGAAACTTCATTTTATTTCTAACATATAAACAGATAGAACTTTATTCTTAACTTGTAAACTGGTGAAACTTCATTCTATTTCTAACATATAAACAAATAGAACTTTAATTCTAACATACACACTATTGAAACTTTATTCTTAACTTGTAAACTATTGAAACTTTATTCTTAGCTTGTAAACTGGTGAAACTTTATTTCATTTCTAACATACAAACAGATAGAACTTTATTCTTAACTTGTAAACTGGTGAAACTTCATTTTATTTCTAACATATAAACAGATAGAACTTTATTCTTAACATACACACTATTGAAACTTCATTTTTAACTTGTAAACGGTTGAAACTTTATTTTTAACTTATAGACTGTTGAAACTTTATTTCTAACTGGTAAACTGTTGAAATGATATCTTTTATTTACAAATAGTAGAACGCGTTGTCCAACTTGTAAACTAGTAAATCTTGTTCGTCATCGAATCTAACTATTTAAATCTTTATCATGGAAATCAATGTTCCACAGTCGGAGTAAAAGTTTGAGATGATACACTCCTGGCAAACTAACTCATGAAGTAGCTTTGCTGTGATACATTTCTATCTGCAAACATATGGTAATGTTAAAGTGAATCTAAAACTTTTCAGCTTATTAATTGTTCATCGTTGCATCAACGCTTTAACTCGTGAAACAGTTATAATTTTATTTTTAATTTACACTTAGTCTAACTTGTAAACTAGTAAATCTTGCGATCTTATTTTTACAAACAGTTACACCTTTATTTCTAACATATACACTATTAAAACTTTATTTCTAACTTGTAAACTCTTGAAACTTTATTTTGATATACAAACAGCTAAAACTTTATTTCTAACGTATACACCATTGAAACTTAATTTCTAACTTGTAAACTCTTGAAACAGTTATAATTTTATTTTTAATTTACACTTAGTCTAACTTGTAAACTAGTAAATCTTGCGATCTTATTTTTACAAACAGTTACACCTTTATTTCTAACGCATACACTATTGAAACTTTATTTCTGACTTGTAAATCTTATGACACTTCATATGGGTGATGATGGTAGATGAAATAGTGTCAAAAAAAATTAAGATGGCTTACACTTCTGATACAGGGATAGCAATCGACTGCGATCCATGTGTAAAGAGCTTGTTAGACTACGGATGGGCTTAAGTGGATGATTTAACCATGTATACTTTTTCATTTGGAAATAGTAGCACGCTTAGTCTAACTTGTAAATCTTATGACACTTCATATGGACGATGATGATGATAGATGAAATAGTGTCAAATAAAATTAAGATAGCTTACACTTCTGATACAGGGATAGCAATCGCCTGCGATCCATGTGTAAAGAGCTTGTTAGACTACGGAAGAGAGAAGTGTGTTATTTTGCGTGTGGCGCGTGAGTGTCCTCCCATTTCATTCCATTCATCAATTTGTCTCATTGATAGAGACAGGTAGAACTCATGGTTCTCATAACGTATGCAATGGAAAGTTTTAGGCAACCTTCGACAGTTGGCTAAATGTCGCCCTGGCGCGAATGCATACTACGTTGAGACAGAGGCAATCACTTGCAAACATGACGCAGAGGAGTTTAACAAGATTGACCATTGCCGAATTCCCTTGCGGTATACATAGCTACGGGTTTCACCGCCGCCCTTTACAGGAACGCCCGTCGAAAGGAAGTATTACACCGAACTTCATTTGCAACGTTCAAGTTGACTGATAGCAGATTGAACTTAATGATAGTATTCGCCAGTCTGAAGACTGCCCAGGGCAAACCGCGTGGAGGTTCTATCATGTCTTGCCCCATGGTGGCCCTTAAGAGAGCCGATGGTTCGTTCTCGGTGTCAATTAAGTTGACTATTGGCTGGAATAGTCAATGGGTATGACGGTTAGGTTGTCATAGACCCTATACCGCCTAGGCCGTGCTGGTGCATCTGGCACCTTTCGGATGCGAGTGGTATTTGGAGTCCACACCCCATCCGTCCAAACGATCCTCTCGATCTTCCCCTTCTTATCATCCTCTTCATCCCACTCGTCGAGGATGATGAACTCGGGAATGGCGTTGTCTTCATCGATGAAGACGGGAATGCTGTTGGCAGATGTCGCTTCCATCGTGACTTGAAATTGAATGAGAAGCGCTACAATCTTCTGGCTTATATAGGGTTTTCAACAATGAATTGCTCAACAGCGAATCAGAATGCTTCAGGGATAGCAATCGACTGCATAACGTTCAAGTTGACTGATAGCAGATTCAACTTAATGATAGTATTCGCCAGTCCGAAGACTGCCCAGGGCAAACCGCGAGGAGGTTCTATCAAATCTTGCCCCATGGTGACCCTTAAGAGAGCCGGTGGTTCGTTCTCGGGAGTAACGTCATCTTACACCCTACCAATTCTGCTGAGAGAGTCTTTGACTCTCTCTTTGGTAGCACTGTCGACTTCCACACTAACTGGTATATGGCTAAAAAGTGGAATGTAGCGCCATCCCGTTGGATTGACAACAGTTGCTGTCATCGGATTGCCAATCCGAGCAAGATTATTGTGGACTCTGTCTTGCTCCTCTAGCCTGACAAACTCCTCAAATAAATTTCGCGGCCTTAACTGCTGTCCGCGAGGAGAGCTGACTTGACTGTTCGGTGTCTGCATGATTGAAATGAAATGAAATGAGAGGCAGTGGTTTATATACCCCTCTAACGCGACGCAACGTTCAAGTTGACTGATAGCAGATTCAACTTAATGATAGTATTCGCCAGTCCCAAGACTGCCCAGGGCAAACCGCGTGGAGGTTCTATCATGTCTTGCCCCTAGGTGGCCCTTAAGAGAGCCGATGGGTCATTCTCGGGATGATTGAAGGAATATGGGACTCAAGCTTTCCGCTTCGACTCCGGCTCGTTGACGGAAGCAGGTGGGCGCTTCTCATTGATATCTGTAAAGAAAGAAGTTGTTAGTTATCATCTTGAACTCTAAGTTACTTGTTTTAACTTACAGATCTTCTCCGGACGTGGTTCGAACAGGAATCCTGTGATTGCCTCCTTATGGTCGAATGTAAAATGAAGGCATTCGATACCTTTTTTAGCCCTGCTGTAACACATTTCGTCTCTGCCACGTTCACAGAGGAGCGGTCTTGCGGGCACACCTCCTTTCTTATCTAGGGGAATGTGGAGGCGACTTGATCGTCGAGTACTGCTACTCATCACTTGTTGGTGCAGCTCCTGATTAGTCGCCACCACCTTCCCCAACTGCTTTCGCAGCCCTTCCACCTCCTCCCTCATCTTTCTCAACTCCTTCTCCTGACTCTCTCTCTCGATCAGGAGCTGTTCTTCTCTAGCCTTACTAGCGAGGTGCGAGAACCTCTCGCGATCGAGCTCTCCTTCTTTCTCAAAAAGACTAGCTTGAGTCTTCTTGAGCTCCTGAGTGACTCGCGAGAGGTTCTCGGAACTCGCTTTATAGAAGAAACAGTCGATCTTCCACACTTCCAACTCATTCTTCAGCTTGTCATAGTTATCAACCAGTGGTGGGCGCATAATGAAGTTGTCACATTGAGCCGCAATCCCACCACTGCTCGACGACTTAGCCGGCTGCACCTCGCTATCGAGGTCGACTTCCCTCACCGGCTCTACCTCGCTATCGAGGTAGACACTCTCGACTAGGTCAGCCTTCGCCGAGCCTTTTTCCTCCTCCTCCTCTTCCTCACTGTCGCTGCTACTAGTAGCCGACTCATCGCTAGAGGAGGATTTACTCGACTTCGGAGAAGACTCAATCGGGGTGGGTGAGAGAGCCTTTGCTGGCACACTAGATGAGGGAGGCTCTGCTGACGCGAAAGACTCGACAGCGCACTGAGTCTCCAGAGCTTTTAACTCTGAGCTGAAGAGACTTTGCTTCGTCTCCTCAGTCAGCTCTGGTTGACTGCAACTGCTATGCTTCGCATGCCACTCCGGTAACGTCTCGACAAGGCGAGATGTATTATGGCTGCTGCAAAAGTATCGAATGCCCCCTACCATTCGCTTATTCACACAAGAGTGCTTCTTAAAAGCATCACTGCGAAAGATTTTTCTGCAAACACAGAGCTTGAAAGCCGTCTTGGCATTATTATAGTTAACCATTTTCTGAAGTGAAAAGGGGAAAACAATGATTATAAGTCCGTAAACGTTTGATAGCAAACGATTGATTCCTAGTTTATAAAAACGGAAAACAATGATTTTTACACTTAGTGAGGAATGATAGATTTGAGTGTAGTGAGTGGCACTCGATCCCGTCGACAGCCCGAAGGCCTTGTACTGATCACTAGGGAAGTGAGAGATCTTCCCCGATACCCGCTATTTACAGCTGAAGACATCATTGTCACTGCCCCGAAGTGGTAACAGCAACGCCGAGTCAAAGGTAGTGAACAGTAGCTGGGATCTAACCCCTCAAAGCTGCCTTAGACTTAGTTAAATTTGAAATCTGATAGCAGATTTGAACTCAGCATACTTGAAAACCTTGAAGAAACATCCCAAGTCATTGCTTTAATCAGCTTGATAGCAAGCCGTAGAGAGCTTGATTCACCAGCGTTTTGCAATGGAGATGTTTAGAGGCCACCCATGACAAGATAGCTAAGACTCAACCGATTGGCGTTCAAAGTGCTACGTTGAGAACTGTGTCAAATGCCCAACATGAGACATGAGATGTCCCAGCGGTTACGGTCTAAACTATGACACACTCCCTTGCCACACTTATCACTACGGCATCGTCCGCCGTCCCGAAGGAACACCCTGTCAGTGGAATATTACAGCAAAACTCTCCGTGTCTTGCTCGCTTTCAGTGAAAAGCCGCTTATACCATGAGAAGACTGGCTCGTACACACTTATACCTGCTTTCATTGACTTCAGCAGGGTCGAAAACCCCAGAAAACCTCCAAAACGAGTGAATTTAAATTTTTCAACTTTTTAGCACTACTTATGAAATTTTATGAGTAGTGTATCACTTAGGGCAGGTCAATAGCGACCGAACTTTTTTTGAATCAAGTCAAACGGACTTGTAGAAGCAAAGTTACAAGCCTTTAAAGTTTTGGAGTCTTTTATGGCCTGGAGACGAAGGCCATCTCCTGGCTAACCTCTAAGTCTGACGGCTTAGCTGATATCAGCAATGAAATTTTCTAAGTCGGTTTCTCACAGAAACTCGGGATTTGGAATGTCCGAAGCTATCATCGGAGCTCAGAGAGACGACTTACCGTTGGCAATCTCTCGTATGAATGACAAGTCTCTGTCGGTTCCCAGCTTATATAGTGTGTGGCGATCAGCTGATGACGTAATACCCATCATCCAAACACTAAAAATCCCGTCTATCTCCGCTTCTAGTGCTCCGATTGAGCTGGAAATACACCAATTCCATGTAGAATTTGACGCTAAATCCGAATCTGGCCTCCGTTTTCCCATCCGATGCTTCGTTTTGGCTCTACAGTAGGCAGCCATCGCAAAAATTCTAACTCGTTTTTCCGAAAAATGTTGAAAATTTTTCTCTCCGATTGACATGAAACTCATCATACAGATAGAGAATTTCACGCTGATTCCAAATCTGAAATCCGTTTTCCAATCCGATGCTTCGTTTTGAAGCTACAGTCCAAAACGTCCCAAATTCTAACTCTGTCGTTTTTCGCCAGATAGGAACAAGCCGTTTGTTTCAGTGAATTTGTATCACTCTTAGCTTTCAAACGAGCTATGGCACGACAAAATCCGTCCACTGGAAGCCAAAATCGAAGCGAGCTGTCCAGAGGGGGGGGACGTCAGCAAACTTTTTCTCGCCGATTGCCTTGAAACTCACCATACAGATAGAGAATTTCACGCTGATTCCAAATCTGAAATCCGTTTTCCAATCCGATGCTTCGTTTTGAAGCTACAGCCCAAAACGTCCCAAATTCTAACTCTGTCGTTTTTCGCCAATGTCCCAAAATCTTAAATGGCGTCTCACATCTAAAAGAAGACAGATAGGAACAAGCCGTTTGTTTCAGTGAATTTGTCTCACTCTTAGCTTTCAAACGAGCTATGGCACGACAAAATCCGTCCACTGGAAGCCAAAATCGAAGCGAGCTGTCCAGAGGGGGGGGACGTCAGCGAAAATTTTATTTTCTCTCCGATGGCGTTCAAATTCACCATAGCGATGCAGAATCTCACGCTGAATCCGAATCTGGCCTCCGTTTTCCCATCCGATGGTTCGTTTGGGCGCTACACACCAAAACGTCCCAAATTCTAACTCTGTCGTTTTTTCGAAAAATGTTGAAAATTTTTTCTCGCCGATTGCCTTGAAACTCACCATACAGATAGAGAATTTCACGCTGATTCCAAATCTGAAATCCGTTTTCCAATCCGATGCTTCGTTTTGAAGCTACAGCCCAAAACGTCCCAAATTCTAACTCTGTCGTTTTTCGCCAATCTCCCAAAATCTTAAATGGCGTCTCACATCTAAACGAAGACAGATAGGAACAAGCCGATTCTTTCACTGAATTTGTCTCACTCTTAGCTTTCAAACGAGCTATGGCACGACAAAATCCGTCCACTGGAAGCCAAAATCGACGCGAGCTGTCCAGAGAGGGGGGGGACGTCAGCGAAAATTTTTTCTCTGCGATGGCGTTCAAATTCACCATACCGATGCAGAATTTCACAATTTCACGGTGAATCCGAATCCGGCCTCCGTTTACTCATCCGACCACTCCTTCCACTCGAAACAGCCCATTTTACAACCCAACATTCAGCAGATTGCACGAAAAACATCACACACTATAGCCTCAAGACTAATCCTGGCGGTCGCCCAAGTCCACCACGACACTCTATCGTTCCAGAGGGGGGGACGTCAGCGAACAGTTTGTGAACGTGGACACACCTGGCCGGCACACCACGACACTCTGTCGTTCCAGAGGGGGGAGGCGCGCCGGTCGAGTGTTTGTCACTTGCTTACTACTATTCATTCCCTTTGGTATCCAACTTGTTTCATACTACTTATGTAGTAGTCGAGTCATCTCGGTAGTATTTAAATTGGCAAAATTTTGACTTTTTTAAAACTGCCCAAATAATTTTTTGGACCACGGGAGCGCAATCTCCGTAAAAAACTGAATCCTTTCATATAAAACTTTTCACTGTATACAGATACTGGTTTGAGTCGACATTCTACCTATATATCCCTACTCTAACCTATGGTGTCGACTCAAAAAAGTATCTGTATACAGTGAAAAATTTTATATGAAGAGATTCAGTTTTTTGCGGAGATAACGTTCCTATGGTCCAAAAAATTATTTGAGCACTTTTAAAAGTAGTCAATCAAAATTTTGCCACTTTATATACTACCGAGATGACTCTCCAGTCTCCTATATAAGTAGTATGCAACAAGTTGAATATCAAAAAGAATGAATATTTGATAATAAGCACCCTAACTAAGCGGAAATCAAGCCGATTATCAAGGTAATTTCATGAAAAAGTCGATGTTATTCGTGCTTTCTTGGTTGAAAATTCAAGTTATTGGTTCAATTTTCACCGACGTGATTCTATTTTACTAAATTCATGTTTCATTTCTTGAATCTGCGTTGTGATGTGGACGCATCGCAATAGGTAATAGGAATAGTAATAGGAACCCATCGAATTTCTCATTCAACAAACATAAAATCTCTAAGGCTGTCATGAGAATTTGTGAAACACCATCATTTCTTCTGCATTACAATCATGATCACTCAATTCCGTTGTAATTTCTGCAAAACTGCAAAAATTTGCATATCTCACATTTGGTGACAATGCCACCTATATCTCCCTTGAGTTCATTTGATAAAATCGAAAGTGTATACACATTGGGGATGTAATAAATGCGGAGTTGCCACTCTACCTAATATACTTGCTCTATGCATCGGATTCAAAGACATTTAATATTATAAAGGGCTAAATAGGAAATAGACGTGCTTTTACCTTGTGTGCAACGAAACCAGTGAAAATCAGCTGATATTGCATGAATTTGAGAATATTTGTAAGCGAGCAACAAATATTCCTTTTCATTGCCTTTTTAGTAATTACAGAACTAAAACGCATTTCAATAATAAATCAAGAAATTTTTATATACACGTATGTCTGGATACAGCGTCCAAATTGCAACAAATAATAGTCTATTCTACTTTATCAGATGTTTTGCAAAACGCAGTTGTAAATAAGAGCATCCTGTTGATACTATTCTTTCAATTATACTTCACTGCATTATTTTATGTCAATTGATTATCAAATCTGAAGAGCGCATGTTTCATTCTTAGATAAAAGCAGAGTTAAGTTCTCTTACAATTCACCAAATACATGACTAAATGACTTTTCTGAACAGAAAAATGAACCGCATCTTTACTTTTGATCATGCAGATTGTTTCATTGTAATAAGTACGAAGCCTTGTTATGGTTGCACATGTATATCGTTGCTGTGCCCACCGTTGCCCGGCCACACCAAACGCGATTGCCAAACTTGACAATCATCTAACGTGCGTGTAAATGTAATTTTGCGATAAGAAATTACATGATTCAACAGAAAAAAACATATGAATTATCAGAAAATTTGATATAAAATTGGCTTAAGCAAATACAAACAAACAACACACAATACGTGCGTTGTACAATGCACATTGACAACATCTTTGACATTGACAGACATCCGATGATCGATTCCACTTGGACCTAAAATGCCCTCTGTTAATTATTTGCAATACATGGATCCATATTGTAGTTTGAGTCTGCTGAATAACTCGAAGTGCGTTGTTGACATGGCTGAGCCTTATTTATAGCCAATTCCTCAGTGTGATATTCGGATTCTCACTGAAATTGTTAATAGTCATGAATTCTACAAAAGGAGTTGCGTGTTTATCAATACCCATCAGTCTTCATGTGAATATTTTTTCTTCCAAATTCATAGTACTGCATTAAATTGCTGCATTACCGGTCACAGCTTCAACAATTTTTTTCAGAGAAGCTATTGAACGAATATTTTTGAAACTTGTCATATAATATCAGTGAATTATGCTTTATATCATATGCCATTTCCAAGGCTTTTTGTCGTGTCGCACATCGCACAGCCGCAAAAAAAACAATTTCGCACCATTGCCGTAATGCTTTTTTGCCACGATAAGGACCGTACTAAAATGAGTTTAAATTTAGGCATCTATTTCTCATCTAGCGCTTTTAAACAATTAAATATCTTTGGAACCATCAGACTTCAACAGCAAGAGCTTGCGATTGAATCGAGAAACCCAGCTCAAGGGCTGAGAGTTCTTCAGCTGTCAATTTGCGTTTTGACAAATTAATTACATTACTTTTAAAATGTTTTTAAACACTGCAGTGCTTGTTACTCACTCGCAAATTGATCACTTTGTTGCGATGCCTCCTTTCAATTTTTCGCAAACTGGACCCATGATGATGTCGAATAATACTAGTTGAGTCCTAACAGTTGATAATACTACTTCGCATAATTCGGATCAAAATTTGAATTCGAATATTTCCCTTACTTATTGGAAGTTACCTTACGTGAAAGAAAAAGAAAAGAGACATTGAAAACTGTTCATGTCGTCAACCGCATCCTACCGGAAAACCATAAACTTTCCGTAGTTTTTAATGCCTTCAAAACTCGCAGTATCTTTCCCAACAAAGATCCGGTGCCTACAAGTCTCATCTATAATTTAGTTAACAAATTCAAATGTGGGCAATGCGACAGTTGCTACATAGGTGAGACTCGTGGGCACATGATTACTCGTATTATTAAACTCGCATATTAAAGGCAGACCGCAAGATTCTGAAATTACAAAGCACATTCATAAAGCGACAGCCAATGATTTTTCTATTGTCTGCCGTACTAAGCACACTCGCATATCTGAATCCATATTGATTGAAATGCATGAAACTGACAATTTATTGAACGAATGCGATTCTTCTGTTCCGTTGCATATCTTTTAATTGTACTACAGAGAGGTAATTGTAAATGCGCAATTACCTCTCCAACCATTATTGTGAATTTCATTTTAGATGTTTTTAATTGTGTTTACTTGATCATTTTAATTTGTATATAAACCTCATTTTGCTGATTTGACTTGATGCCCTGATGATGTGTCAATAAACGATACGAAATCGATCGACAATGAATCAAGTGTTTTTGTATTTATATTTTGGTCGCATAGTATACAATGCTATCGTTGGGCTCATTATCTTATAAAATTGGTATATGTTTGTGTGTAATTTTCGTATCCAGCGATTTGCAGTCTACTTTCTTAAGTGTGATCATATCACGGAACCGCTGCCTCTGGTAGAACAAAATAATTTAATCAAAGACAGCGATTTCAATCAACTTTAAAAGATGTAGATGGGTCTACATCACTATTCAGATTCAAGAAATGAAACATAAATTTAGTGCATCATATAATCATGCCGATGAAAATTTAATTAAAAAATTGATTAATTAAAAACCAAGAAGGCACAAATAAGACAGCGAATAATTATACTACAGCAAAAGAATTGCTTTGTGAGAGATATCACCGACCAGAGAAGATCACGCACAAAATCATTTGGAAAATTATTGATCTTCTAAAAACTATATCGAACATAGAAAGTCTTCAGAGATTTTTTAGATTTACTGATAGTAAACATTCTCTCGTTGGAGAATCACTCTGTTGACATTAGTGATCATAGCATAATTCTACCTCCACAAATCATGTATAAGTTGCCCATGAGTAGGCCTAATAGAAAATGATGCCCTAGGTCATTTGTAAATGATAAATTGACGGTTCTCAAATGGCCAAAGTTCTCAAGTTTGAAATCAAACTGCAAAATTGTTCTAATCTACCGAATTCTGTCGAATTGAAAAGATAACATGGGCTGAGTGCTTTCACACTGTCAGTTACCGAATAACAAAGAAACCTTGCTCGGTGTATTTGGCAATATGAAAAATCACGATTCAAAAGATTCTGGAAAATGCAGTTAAATATTGTATTCAATAATACAAAATTGTAGAATAATACAAAATGCAAAAGAACTGAAGTTATTTTTACAATATGAAGGGAGGGGAATTTAGGAATGAAAATCAAATTTGAAATGTGAGCATTGCATAAGCGACCACAAAATAAGCACTTGTACAGGCAATTTTTACCAAAGTATAATATAATATATAAAAAAATAAAAAATATATATATATATACATTTAAACACTTTGATTTTTACAAAATGCATCTAAGTCAAAAGTCAAAAGTCAAAAGTTGTTTATTTCCAAAAACATTGGAAAACAATATCACAATTTTGAGGTATATACTCGTATATTGGTTGAATATATTCCAATACAGCGTGCGGTCAGTGCTGTAGAAAAAAATTAAGCAGATCAGGAAGGAGAGGAATCAATAATTGAGCATTTATTTAGACTTCAGATTCTTTGTGGTGAATTCTTTCTTTTATGACCATGCGTAACTCGTTGGCTTTTTTTAGAAATCTTGCGATGGATTTTAAATGCTATGGAGTCAAGGTATTCATTAATTTATGAAATTTAACTATCGTGTTGCAGTAACATAACAATGGTGCAATTTGTTGCCGCATATTTTGATGCAATGGACATTCTATCATAAAGTGATATAGAGTCTCCACTTTTGATTCATTGCAAAGTTCACAAAGACGTTCTTCATATCGCAATCTGTTTCTGTAACTGCCTGTTACACAATCTAATTTATGATTTTTTGTCCTAAATTTTAGTAACATATTTATATCATTGCAATCGATATCAAAATTCAGATATAAGTTCAAGGTTTCTTCAAACTGGCATAGTTCTAAATACGTCAGACCAGAATGGCTCTCTTTTGCTGTAGATATTCATTTTCCCCTGTTATACTGACATATTCGGTCTTTTGTAATTCTCAAGTATGCTTTTTTATCAGCCGTTAGCTGTTCATCCCATAGCTTTGACAGGTTTAGTTTTGTAAGCAATCTGTTTGTTCTCCAACACCATGTGTATCTACTCTCATTTCCATTTGATATCATGTTGAGATATATAGCATTATATACCTGTTTAATTAAGCTATTTCCATCCTTTGTAATTAATTTTATCCAAAGACAGATTGCAGCTTTATAGAAATGAATATCCATAGGACGTATTCCAAATTCACCGATTAAACAATAATTTGGTGTAGTCGGCTTTAAGTGATAGTATCGTTTATAAAACTGGTACTGAATTTGATCCAAACTCTTTAGGTCATTGAAAAAACAAAATTCCGCACAGTATTTCATTCTAGACAGTGCAAGTATTTCAAAGGTATTTTTCAAAGTTTCACCAGAAACTTGACCAAATTCTTTAAGTTTTTTAGCCGTGAGATAAGCTGCTTGTTTACCTTTAGCCATCAATTGTTTCAAATGATATCTACTATTTTTCGATATCCACATTCCTAGATACTTATATTTATCAACCACTTCAACGGATGTCTGCTTACCATTGAGACTAACTTCAAATTTGTTTATATTTGTAGTGAAATTTTCAGTCATGATTTTGGTTTTTTCATAATTTATGCAAAGGCCACTTTCTGCACAAAATTTGCAAAGTATTTTAAACTGACTATTCAAACCTCGCATACTCTCACTCATTAAAAGTATATCATCCGCATATATGAGTGGTGACAGTTCCAAATCAAAAAGTCGAACAGAATCAGTTTCATCTTTACTAGCATTTAAGATATCAATGAAATCATTTATATAGATACTAAATAGGGTTGGTGATAGTACATCTCCTTGTGGAATACCATTTTCAAGTTTAAAGGATTGCGTTTCTTTTCCACTGTATAATACTTTGTACTCTTTTTTGATGATAACACTTATAATTACTGATAAAATCTTGCATTTGGGGATCAAGCGTCTTAATTTATCAATCATTCTGTTTTTAGGAATGGAATCAAATGCCTTTGACAAATCTACGAAACATAAAACCAGTGGACGTTTTGTGTTTTTATAAACTTGCATAATTTTCTTAACAAGCATTATGTTATCCAAAGCGGAGCTTCCTTTCTTGAAACCGGTTTGGTTCTTTTTTATCACATCATTCTTTATTAGCCAATCGTTAAGTCTAAAATTTGTAATTTTTGTCATTATCTTTTCTATACAGGATGATAGATTAATAAATCTGTATGAACTTGGATCATTTTTCTTTCCTTTTTTATATATGGGCGTAATCCAGCTGCTGCTCCAGGGGATTTCATGGGCATGGTTAAATACATAACTATACAGTGTTTCAAGAGTCTCAATTGTTTGCTCTTCATTCAAGCCTAATGTCTCATAAACAATTCTGTCTGGTCCACTTGTTTTGTGTAGTTTTGATTCTCTAAGAGCATTTTTTATTTCGCATTCTAGCAGAGATATTCGTATCGATCGACCTAATGTCAACCAAGTTTCTTCTGATCAAAGCGAAATTGCATCGTCTGATATTGCTGAGTATGCTCATGAAATGCAACCGCAGCTGTATCTGCAAACAAAGATAATGTGTTAGTACACCAAAGTAGCAAAAATGTACTTTTGTAGCATGCGTGCTTTACTGTTTCAGATGTTTCCGGCAATAAAACCAAAAAAGTCAATATACTTTTCGGTAATGGTAGTCACTTGAGCTTTATTAGAAAATCTGAAGGTGATAAGTTAATGTTGAGTATAACAGATAAGATGAAAATCGAGATCTCTATTATTTTTGCCTAAAATGTATCTGTTACCAACGCGTACGATGCGACAATACTATTGTTGCATGGTCAGAGGCGAAATTTCAAAATGACCGGTCTTATTGTTCCGTATGCTTCAACTGTTTGTAGGAAATCCGAAAAAAAATTTTTTCCCAGAAACTGATATTTCCTCGTCTGCTGATTGCGCTGCGACTCATGAGGTACACATTTTGTTCGATATGGAAGATTATTATCGGCCTTTTATGCCGGTAGAAATAAAGAAATCTCCACATGACTTTGTTGCGTCAAAATCCATATTTCGATGGATTTTTACAGGATCTGACGGCAATAAATCGAATTTGAATAAGCAAACTCAATTTATTTCTTCATGACCGCTTCAAATAAAAATGAATCTTCACTGCATAAGATGACTCGATTTTCAACTACGATTTTTCGTTTTTAGGTGGTAAATCAGATCATGACAATGAAGACTTGTTTTTAGACAATATTGATTTGTCGAACAATCGCTATGTTGTAAGGCTTCCTTTAAAAGAGGGAATGACCGTTCATGATCATTTTGAATTGAGTAGTAAGCGATAACAATCTCTTCGCAAGAAATTGAATTGCAATTTAGAATATGCGAAGTATATAGTAAGTAATCAAATGAACGAACAACTTTCTGCTGGAATCATCGAGCGACTTAATTTTGATAAAATTGATGAGCCGAATTGTAGTGTTCATTTTATGCCGCATCACTGTGTTGTAAGGCCAGATCACAATTTCTATAAAGTGGGAATCATTTTGATGGTTCTGCTATCAGAAGCAGAAAGGGTTACTCATCGAATGATAACCTCATTGTAGGTCCGAAGTTCATGTCGCACCTATTGTCTCATCTCTTGCAGTCTAGATAGATGCTTTCGATATGGCCTTGCTGCAAACATCAAAAAAGTTTTTCTTGTGATAGAAATTCATCAAGATCATCGCGATCTTTCGCGATTTTTGTGGCTCAAGATCCCAAGGATCGATTTCGGAATTGGCAGACCTGCGATTTTGCTGATTGTTATTCGGTCTGGTCTGTAGTCCAGAGATTCTAATCGCTGCTTTGAAGTATCATTTCGTGAAGCAAGGACTTGATTTGCACAAATTTTTCTATGTTGACGATCTTATAGCTGGTTTTGAAAAAACTTCAGAATGCCAGGAGCTTCTGCAAAAGTTGCAGTATACTTGTACAAAGCAGGATTTGTGCTTCACAAAATGAGAGCTAATTCCGAAAAAAGTAGTGAAGAATTAGAAGAGTCAGAGTCAAGTAATATTGCGTGCGTTGAGGGTGTTCCATGGAATTCGAACACTGACTCGATCGTTGTCATTCAAACAAGAAAATAATGATCTTTCGCAGATTCTTTCTACAAAACGTGAACTTTTGAAATTTCTTGGGCACATTAATTTGACCCTCTGTGTATATTGGTTTCAGAATCATTTTCCAAGAAGCTTGAGAACGTCCTTGTCTTAGGATGCTACCCTACCTGATGATTTGTACTCAAAATTTTTTTGTTGCATGCCGAGTGTTCAAATGTATCTATTGATCGAAAACTTTGTTCACGAAATTCCGACAATTATATTTTGCACGGTTTTTGTGACGCATCATCACAGGCGATTTCATGCGTATTTTATCTTGTGTCGAAGAATACTGATAATCAATCAGTATCAAGGCTTTGTTGTGAAAAGGTAAAAATGGCTGCAATCAAAGCAAGAACTGAATCAAAGCAAGGTACATGTATACGATTCCGCTTTTATAAGTCGCTGAGGTTAGCACCAACTTTTTTCAAACATTTTGCTCAAAGACGAAAACCAGCTCACTTATGTAAAAAAAATGCGAAAAATTTGTCTCTGACACCAAAAACGCCGTTTGACAACCATGACACGGCAAAAAGTGTATTTTATGTCAAAAAATTCAAAAACGGTTGGCGCTAGCCTCCTGACAGCACAAAAAAGTTGCTCAACACCGACTCCACTCAAATTGAGCTCCACTCATCTCAATTGAATTTGCTCAGAGCAATTCAGCATCTAACTATCAGGAGGCCAGCAATGAATTTTTTCATTTCTTCTGATATTTTCAGGTCTTCTCCGATCTCTGTAGAGTAAGATATGCGGAGTAAGATGCTGGATTTCTTTGAGCAAATTCAATAGAGATGAGTGGAGCTCACTTTGAGTGGAGTCGGCGTTGAGCAAACGTCAGTAGCCTGGAATAGGGGTTTTCATCATCTGTTCCGTGGGTCTGAGCGATCCAACACAATTCACGACCTTTTTGAGTGGACCCACTGAGCGTACCGAGCCGCTGACAAGGAGCTGTCTAGTGGAGTGTCTGTCCTTTAACTGTCTCAGAGGTCCAAGGGTCGATCCCCTGTATGTTTCTGTCGTTGGAGTTCATTCATTCTGTGCAAGTGGTTGAGTATGGTTCCTGTCTTGGTAATGTCCTCATTAAGATTGGCGGTGGAAGTCTGTCCAGCCTCGCGCCATGTCTTACCTGTGGGAGGTGGTGTCCATGTCGTGGTTGGGAATCGTTTAATGAAATACTTGGGGAGTCGTGTCCATGTAGTGGAGATGCCTTCTGGTTGTTATGGTGGTGGTGGTTGGGACGTGTACGTCATGTTCGTGGATGACTAGCCGAGGTCTGGCATAGTGTCAATCGGTATGGTAATCGCGTTTCTAATTACCAAAACTAGGTAAAAAACAGACATTGTAATATATATTCCACTATGTCTTTCCTTCTTCGTAGTGTAAAGTACTCAATGTCGGAGGTGCTCTCAGCATTGGATTTGGCCTTGGACTCCCATGATGCGTGTACAATGTGTGTGAGCGCGCCAGTGTACCGAGCTGTGTGTAAGGTCTTGAGCCGCCGTGGGCGTACCGACTATTTTGATTACACAGTGTACGAAACGTCTCCAGCGTACCCACCCTTTCGTATAAAAGAGGAGCCTTCCACTCCATCGTCATCATCATCTGCATCATTGCCATCATCATCATCGGTCTAGAGAGAAAAATGTCGTGTCAAGGAAAACGTGCTTACCGTGAAGTTATCCCATCTCGCTTTGACATTTGGCTCGATCGTTCAGACGATAAAACTCTGCATATGACTTTATTCAATTCCGATATTCGTATTGAGGGAGAATGCCACCAGGCACGCATGTTTCTGGAGGAGTTTGTGCGTGTCACTATCCTACACCTTGAAGATCTCAGTCGTGTCTTCGGTTCAAGTTCTGTGGATCCGTTTAGCAATGCAGTGACTCCAATGCATAATTTCCAGGGTCTTTTCGGGGCTGCAGCACCCCGTCTCCGTGTCGTGTCAAATACATTACGTCCGTATGCCGACATGGAGACGGTGGTCACACGTGACCTGATAGTGGCCATGAATTTATTTAATGTGGATCGTGGCGCCATGCCGGGGGATTCGACAGTCAGCGAGGATGACGACGAGGATCCCGGAACTCGTCATGCCTATTATCGTCATGAACCTTTTAATGTGAACGTCAATGAATTTTTGGAATCGGTCAAGAGTATATTGCCTTCGATGCGCGTTCGATGACGGACGAGGTGCGACATCAGTGGCAACGTGAATGGATGTTGATGACGAGCGACATGTTCCGGGACGTATTTTCACCCCCATCGCGTTATGGTTCAGTGTCAGATGGATCGCTTTATGGAGCCCTACCCCAATGCTTCATTCCGGCGTCGGTTTCAACATGATGTAACAATTCATCTCGAGCATCGCCAACTGCAGTGTTATGACGACAGTCATTCCTTCTTCAACCGCACGTTGCTCTGTGCTGCGCCCAACTACATTCGCCATAGTCAACGGAAGCGTGTGGAGATTGATTGCCGCTACTTCACACGCCAAGCCGCTTTAGCATTGGGGTATCAACCTCCGGTCCGTGCCCCCAAGGATCACATTGGGCCTGTCCACCCTCATCCCCCTCATCATCATCTCCCTCGTCATCTCCTGCCATTCCTATGATAACTGCCGCCACATTATTGAATGAATTTGATGAAGAACAGCAAGAGGAGGAGCATCAGGAGGAGCAGCAACAAGAGCAGAACTCACCTGACATTCTTGAGGAACTTGAGACATCGTTATTTCCATCTCCGGAATAAAATGTGTAATTTTTGGAATACACAATCAATGTCGGCATGATTGATTATTTTTGGTCCACTCGGTCTTCTCGGTCCACTCAGGGTATGTAGAGGAGGGGTAGGAGAGGGAGGGAGAGGGAGTAGATGTAATCGATGGGTGTAAGTGTGAGTTTTGTGATCAAGTGTTTGACACTCCTGCGCATTGTATTGCACATGGTGTGGGTGAGATTCATCGTTTTTACTGTGGCTATTGTACGGTGTGGTATTCTATGGGGACAGAGCATCACTGTCCGTATACAGTGCGTGGTCTAGGATGGGTGTCGTGTCATGCATGTAGACAGTTAGTTCCAAGACGATTGTATTATACGAATCATACTACTTGTTATCACTACTGCCGTGTCTGTGGTGAGGACCTACGTAGTGATCTTTTTCCTGAGCATTTATGTGTAGTGTTATTGGATGTAGCGATGCAATCTCAACAACAACAAGAATTTCAGGAAGGTGGTGGGATTCGTGAACGTCGTCAACACTACTTTCACGATGCAGGACTTGTAGTAGCATCTACTCCTGAGGAGATGGTGGATACTTTTTCATTTTTGAACGAGTTGTTTCCTCAATTATATCAAATCATTGTGACAGAGAATGAAGACTATGAAGTGGTGGTTGTTTCTCAAATGAATTTGATTTTTGAACGTGTTTTTGTGAATGAGCATGATGAAGAAGTGTTGGAAGATGTGCATGCAACCACAGATCCCTATCGTCGTAAAAGTGTCCAGCATTTGAATTCCCAGGTGTGGTTTGATGAATTGCGGCAGCAGATTCTACAGTATATGGATTTGTTTACGCGTGAAAGTTCAGGCTTGATTTTGAAGCGGATCGTATCATTGGAAGTGCGATTAAGTCGAGCTCCAGCATTGCGTGGAGGAGGAGGAGGTGGTGGATGTGTTCGCATTCCAAAATCTATTGTGAGTTGTCACTCGATCCGTGTTTTTTCATATGAGACGCGTCAGAGAGAATGTTTCCGAGATGCAGTCCTCTATAGTTTGGCGTACCAGGATGGACGAACTACAGCACGTCGACTCCATTTATTCCGTGCTCTCGACGTCAATTCCTACTGTCAACTTTACTTTTGCGACATAACGGCGGATGGATTTTTCCCCGTCCCTAAACTCCAAGCCTTTGAGAAGAAGAATAGTTTTGCCGTCCGTGTCTATACTCACAATGGTCATTCATTCAGAGGTGTCTTGTACGATCATGCATGGGAATGCACTCCACAGACACGTATTGCTCATTTGGTTATGTTGACGGATATTGAGCATGAGGATCGATTGACGGTTCATTTCCTTCCCATCATCAATTTCGATGCATCTATCCAGACACACTACTCTCTATCTCAGAAGAAGGTGACTTACCGTCGCTACTGGAGCTGTGAACTTTGTCTGACCACGTTTTCCTATCCATGTGCGAGTGCAAGTGATGCAGCTCGTGAGTAATGCCGACAGCATCGACTGAAATGTTGTCATGTGAATACTCAGCAATTATTGATGCCAAACGATAGTTGTTTAAAGTTCAACGACTTCTCTAAAACAACCTCACCTATTTGTGTGGTGTATGCAGATATTGAGAGTATTATTGTCCATTGACACGTATTCATACAGCAGCTGTGGTGGGTTATTATGTGAAATTGGCCAGAGGATTGGAACATATACAAGACGATCATGTCATTCAGCTGTGGGGAGAGACGTGTATCATTGACTTTCTGCGTGCCATGGCATGTGTGATGGAGATGGTGAAGATGAAAAGCGCTGGTCTAGCACGACGGGCAATGACCATGACGTATGAGGATGAGATCTTACATGAGATTCAAGACTATTGTAATTTATGCCATCGTCATGTTATTCCAGCCAGTGAACAATAATTAGTAGATCGTCATCAAATGACAGAGAGTACAAAATGCGGTGATAATGATCACATTACAGGAGAGTATATTCAAGTCCTATGCCAATTCCTGTAATATCCGTCGACGTCAAGAACGACGTCATATACCCGTCTATTTCCATAATTGGAAAGGATACGATAGTCATCAAATCATTTTGCATGGACTAACACAAATGAATGAAGATCATTGGAGAGTTTTGCCTTGCTATACGAGTGGTGATAAAACGATTGGGGTCCGTGTCCTCTACTCTGCTGATGGTCATTTTCGAGATGGAATGACATTGAATTTTCGTGACTCGTTTCAATTCCTCCCCAACTCTTTGCATAAACTGAGTCAGACATTGGATCATCTAGAACATTCAGAACGATTATTGGGAGAACGCTATCCTACAGTGGAGTATACTTCGATTCGGAAGGGGGTCTTTCCCTACACCTACTTTGATAAAGAAGAACGATTGACAGAGACGAGTCTTCCTCCCATTGAAGCATTTTATAATGATTTGACTGAACAAGCCTGTAGTGAAGAAGATTATGGCCTTGCACAATTGGCATGGCAACAAGTCCAGTGTGTAACATTCCGTGATTATGTGAGTTACTATCTCATGGTCGATGTGACGTTACTGGTGGATATCTTTGAAGATTTCCGTGAGAAAGTATTGGCTGTCTCCCAATTGGACCCTACTCACTTTTTTGGCATTCCTGGATTGACCTACTCCTTCTGTTTTAGATATGCTCGTGCAGAGTTGGATCATTTGATGGAGCTGGACATGTACAAAATGTTTGAACAGGGGATTCGTGGAGGGATGACGTTTGTGAACCGTCATCAGGTCGAGGCAAAGTCAGCCTCTGATGGAGATCCACTGCATACTCATTTGTTCTACATTGATGCGAATAATCTTTATGGGAATGCACTGAGTTCTAAACTTCCTCAAAAATTATTTCGATGGGCCCCCGACTCTCTCTTGGCACACATCAATGATGATTGAGTGAAACATTTTGACGTGGATGGAGAATGGGGTTATCTACTCACGGTGGATTTGGACTATCCAGAAGATGTACAAGACTGCAGTGTGGATCTGCCCTATGCACCTACAAATGCAGAGGTTCATCCTTCCTACATGAGTGAATACATGCAGTCTTTATGGAAAGAAATCAATCCCAGTGCCAACTCTGTGAAAAAGAGTCATAAATTATCAATGACACATATGAAGAAGGTGGAATATACATTACATATTTGTGTTCTTCAGTATTATGTGAACAAGGGTTTACACATTTCTCGAGTCTGCCGCGGTATTCGCTTCTATCAATCTGCCTTCATCAAATCTTATGCTGATTATCATACACGAGAACGAACAAGTGTGATGAAACGCAATATGTACAAGCTCATGTTGAATGCCCTATTCAGAAAAACAATGGAAAATGTGAGAAAGTATGGAAAGAGTCTATTTATTCGATCGAAAAAGATGCTACTCAAGTATACTTTTCATCCATTGTGTCAAAACTTTTTCGGTGTGGGCGACAAGGCTATGTTGGTCAATATTCGACGTCGTGAAGTGACCTTGAACAAACTGATCTATATAGGTCAATGCGTCCTCGACTATAGCAAGATTCAAATTTATTGATTGTTGGATCAATGGAAGATGAATCCACTGTGTCATCAAGTGGAATTAGTGGGTGGAGATACGGATTCATTTTTTCTTCGTGTCCGCAGCCCAGCATCGAGAGAGGAGATTCTCACCTCGTTTTATTCTATTACAAAATTGATGGATCCAGATGCTTATGGTATTTTAGACACGTCCAATTATCCCAAGACACATCCACTCTATCAAACACACAATGCAAATCGTCTAGGATGTTTCAAAGACGAAAGTCTAGGACGCACCATCCGTGAATTCATCTGTCTAAGTCCAAAAATGTACTCTTACTTAGTAGATGATGATGAGGGGGTCTGTGATTCAATATTGTCGTGTCAAAGGTATTCGTCAGTACAAGGAACGGGAAATGACCCATGCCAGGTACCGTCAAGCATATGAAAATCATAGAGCAATGGTGATCCAACAGACGATGCTCCATTCTCATCATCACGTAATGCGTACACATCATCAATTCAAACGTGCCTCAACAGTCTGGAAAGAGAAACGCTGCTGACTCTCAGCCAATGAAAGTCGACCTTATGGCCACCATTCCTTAAAAGGAATTTCACATTCAGTTCCCTTCAATGGCGTCACGTCTGTGCAATCAGATGGTGGAGATCCGAGTGAATGGGCATCTGCCACTTCACCACTTGTTCCGTCTCTTGAAGAAACGATTCAAGATTTGTTCCTTCCGTCAAGCTAAACCTCGCCGCATCTATGTGAAATGGTGGGATTATGTAACAGTACAATTATTTCTAGCAGGATGTATTCAAATCATGGGATTGCATGACCCTCCCGTCTATACACATATTCATCGTCAATTGGTGGATTTACTCTATCCCATCTCTGCAGTGACATTGAATCCTCCCTGTATTAAATCATGTACTGTTCAGTGTGTATGGACTTGGTTTCGAGATCGTATCCCTTTCCAACATTTACCTTCCTCCGCCAATGTCATGAATGAACATGAACTCTTCCCGGGAACCTTGATTCGACATTGTGAGAAACACTGTTCTCTTTTTACGAATGGAAAAGCTATTGCCAATGGTGTATGCTCTATTGAGGAGGCAGAATCAGTCCTCCAGCAGCTCCTTTCCAATTATCAGTAATGGGCAGAAGACCGTTCCAGGACACCATAAAATTCAAAAAAATAGTATCTTTAAAAACGACTAAATTTATCAATTTATGTCATTATTTCAGGTTTTTAAGACCTAAATTCATGAATTTAGACCGTTCCAGGACACCATAAAATTCAAAAAATAGTATCTTTAAAAACGACATAAATTCATGAATTTAGTCCCTTTTTCAGGTTTTTAAGACCTAAATTCATGAATTTAGTCGTTTTTAAAGATACCGATTTTTCAAAAAATGGTACTTTTTAAATGGTCTAAACTCATGAATTGTGGTCATTTTTCAGGTTATGAAGAAAAAAACCGTTTTTAAAAATACCCAATTTTCAAATTTTTCAAAATCTCAAATTTCAGAATTACAATTTTCACCCTTAAAATCATGTCCGTTCCAGGACACCGAAAATCATAAAAGTTAAGAATCTCAAAATTTGAGAATTACAATTTTTACCTTGAAAATCATGACCGTTCCAGGACACCGAAAATCATAAAAGTTGAGAATTTCAAATTCATGAATTTTATCCATCTTTCAGGTTTTTAAAATATATCATGTGACTAAAAATATTTCTTTAAAAATGGAAGAAACAAAAGTGGATGAAACAAAAGTGGAAGAAACCGCAAGAATATATCCTTCGTTATCATATGAACGTAGTTCTACTTTAATGGACATTGAAAAGATAAACATCGAAAAGATGAATAAAAAAACATAAAGACAGAGTTAGGTATATGAAAGATAAAGAATCTCAATTATTATTAAGATTAGAGCATTATAAAAAATTAAGAAAGAGATGGACTAAAGTTAAGAATGTAACACAAGGAATTGGCATATTCTTAACAATAAGTTTAGGTGCTTTAACAATTGTTATATCTTCAGGTGTTTTAGTAATTCCAGTAGTTGCTACAGCTTTAACAGGTACGTGTGTTTTTGCAACTTCACTTGTTACAATGTTAGATAAATCTTTAATAACGAAGAAACGAAAATCATTAAAAACTAAGCATTTACATATTAAAGAAGTCTATGATAAACTACATTACTACTTTCAAAGAGTATGTGATGATAATGTTATTACGTTAGATGAGATTGAAAAATTTGATCAAATAGCTAATGAAGTAAATCAAATATCATTTCAATTACAGTCAGAAAAAGTTGATGATAAGAATAAACAGGATGGCAAAATTTTAGTGATGGTAAAACTTTTACAGATGGTAAAATTTCTAATGAAGAAAATGATAAAATTTTTTTAGAAGAGCTAAAAACTTTAAGCGAAAATTTAAGCAAAACTTTATTAAACAAAACTTTATTAAACAAAACTTAAAACGAGAAAACTTTAAACGACAAGATGTCAGACAACAAAGCAATAAAAGAATAATTTGTTCAGTAAAATGTTTTTGTTGTATTCCAATGTTACCACAAAATTCAAATATTATATTTTAAAAATGGATAAAATTAGAGCTGATAATTTTAAAAGAATAAAACAATTAGAAGAGTTAATAAAACAAAGAAATATTATGAAAGAAAATCATCTTCAACATAGAATGATAAAAGCTGGTATTCAATCTGATATGTTTGAAAAAATGCAGCAAACCGAGCAAGTAAAAACTGATTTTGAAAAAACTATGGAACCATTTAAAACTCTTGAAAAAGAACTTACAAATAATGATAAACAAATTGATATAACAGATCCAGAACACAAAACTATATTAGATGAGTATGGATTACTAGAATCAAATATTAATAAGAAATTACCAAAATCTATGCAATTTGAACATTCTATTTCATTTATTGATGGAAAAACAATACCTAGATTTTATCTCGGACAAAAAGAAATATTTCCACAACCTTTTCGAGGTTTAATTTTTTCACCAGATAAATCTCCTTTTAATTTAGATAGAAATTTTGTTGATCTTTTAAGAGGAGCAGATTTAAATAATTATGCTGTAGAAGATCTCATAAAATATAAAGCTATGTTAGATAGAGTTGGTGCAGTAAAATCTCTTAGACGTTATAAACAATTAGGAAATTTATTATCAACGGGAGTTAAAGTAGGAAAAGGTTTTAAAACAGAAACAACTGTATTTTTACCAGATCATCCACAAGAATTACTAAATAGATTAAATATTTTAATATCTGCAATAAAAGAAGGACATAATTCTAGTTTCAATGAAATTCATGCTATATTGAAAAGACTGTTAGAAAAGAAGATTCTAAATGAAGAGGATTGTAAAAGTATAACGAACCGAATGTTCTAGGGCTTCGCCTGTAGCTGAAATATGTTGTTGTTTTTAATTTTTTTATAAAAAATGTTAATTTAAAATTTTAACTAAAAAATGTGTTCAGCAGATTTAGACAAAATTAATAATCATTTAGAAAATCTAACAGAGATTTTGGGTTCATCAAAATTTAGTACGACGTTACAAATTATAACAACTACTTCATCACACACTTGTAATTTAGAACCCATTCTACATTTGGAACAAAATAAAAATTATCAAATTGCATTGACTAGTTTCTCCACATTTAACACTATTCAAAACGTTATCAATGATGTGAATGATCAATTTAGATATTCTACTGATAAAGGAAAAACATGGAAAATACTAACTTTTCTTCCTGGTTCTTACGAAGTTGAATCAATATCAAATGAAATTAAGAGACATTTAGGTATACCATTTAAAGATAAGAGACAATTACATTTTGCAGTTGAACCGGCAGTTAATAAATTTTCTCTTACTTTAGACGAAAATCATCAAGTTGATTTTAATCATGATAGATCATTGTCAAAGCTATTAGCATTTAATAAACAAACCTATAGTCAAGGTTATCATTTAGGTGAGAAGATTCCAAAAATAACTGAAATAAATTCAATTGTTGTACATTGTGACATTATTGAAGGAGGATATATAAATGGTAAATTATCAAATTTAATATTCAGTTTTCCAGCTTTTACTGTACCCATTGGTTATAGATTAAATGTAATTCCACAAACATTAATATATTTCCCTATTACAAGAAAAACTATTAACAACATTAACATTAGAATCACTGATGAAAAAGGACAAGAAATAAATTTTGGAGGTGAAGAGATTATGATAGATCTTTTGGTTCGGGAGGTATAAACTCCCGTTCGAGAGGTATAAACTCCTACGCGAAGCTAGAGAAGTCTAATTTTCTTCTTCTTCTTTAGAAACAAAAAATAAAAAAAAGTAAAATTTTTTTATTAAAAAATGAGTGAAGTACCCCCATTAAATAAAAAAAAACTTAAATTTAATCATCATCCAAATTTATCTAATAAAGTTTGTCAGTTATTTGCGGAAGATCAGGTTGTGGTAAAACGTATCTATTGTTTAAAATTTTAACGACTCCAAATTTTTTGGATTATAACAATCTTATAATTTATACAACAACAGCAGAGCAACCCGTCTATCAATTTTTAAAATATGGATTTGAAAATAATCTTAAAAAAACAGCAATTGCTTCATTATTCAAAGAATATGAAAAATCTGAAGATGAAGAAGAAATAAGTTCGTGGTGTGAAGAAGCAGCAAAAAATAGTCAGTTAGTTGAATCCAATAAAAATAAGCATATAAAGATACAATTAATAGATGATAGTGGTAATATGCAAGATCCTAGTAAACTAGATAAAACAATGAAACATTGTGTAATTTTTGATGATTGTGTTAATGACAGAAATCAGTTAGTTCAGAGAAATTATTTCACAAGAGGTAGACATAATAACTGTAGTGTTTTTTATTTAACACAAAGTATGTATTCATTAGACTGAAGTGTTATTAGAAAGAATGCAAATATATTTATACTATTTGAAATAAATGCAAGAAACTTAAGTGATTTGTTAAGAGATTTATGTGTAAGAAATAAAGATGAATTTAAACAATCGTGTAAGAATGCTTGGTCAAAAGATTATGGATTATTCACAATTAATATTGATAAAAAAATTCATGATAGAGTTATAGAACATTTGTTTGCCGAGTGATAAAAATATACAAAAATAGTGATATAATATTTTATTTTTTTATTTTATATATATATCAAATTTGTCTATCTTAGAAATTAGAAAATTAAAAAGGTGAAGTAGTTACTCCATCAGGTAAAATTTTTCTTTTATCATCAAATGGATCTAATGCTAATTTATGTTCTTCTTTTAAATACATTTTATGTTTCTTTGAATTAAGTCTATAATTACATGCTGTTTTTATTTCATTATTAAATAATGCATTTTTATAATCTTGAAATGTTATTTGATTAGCCACTGATGCCTTTGAAATTCCTTTTAATGTTTTATGTGTTTTAATATTATTAGTTGTATCATAACAGTAACATTTAGATTTTAAAAATATAGCTTCTGTTATGAAATCTTCATTTCCTTCTAATTCATCTTTTACTTTACATAAATCAGAAGGATGAATGATATCTTTTATTTTATCTATTTCTTTAAAAAGTGTAGAATTATACGGTATTATTAATTCTAAGAAAACAGAATCGGTATCTGTAAAGTGTAATTTATAGTTTTTGCCATAAGCAGGTGCTAAATAATCATATATAAATCTATACATAAATAGTTTAACTAATTCTAATATAGTGAATCCTATAAAATTAAACTTATCATGTTTTACGCTGATTCGACGTAAATGTACAGCGCATAGTTCATCACTAAATCTAGTAGTTCTTTTATATGTAGGTTTCCTTGTTAAATTTTGAAACCTATCTTTATCATAAACTATTTCAATATTTTGTCTATTACGCACATTTTCTAAAGTCTTACCATAAAATGCATTATTCATTAATTTGAAGACCACGTTTCCAAAATCATCTTTATTTCTTTTAGCTATTTTACGTTTTTCAATATTGAACTCTATATAATCTTTTAACCACCTAGATTTTCTATACACTAGTTTCCGGTGAATTTTTGTGAGAATCATTCCATGATCTAAATACCAATCTAGCATTCTTCCTTCAACAACATACTTTCCTTTATTGCTTTGTTTTAACATAAGTTTTTTTGTTGGTCTGTATTTCTTAGGAATTATAGATTTTTGATAATCTGAAAAATCTTCTATATTGGGAATTTTGTTTTCGGGACAGAAAGGAAAATATTTTGTTTTATCTTTTATTTCATCAGGATATACTAAATCAACTTCATATATATAACCATGATTATAATTTCCATCATATGTTTTTTGATAATCAAGAACGGGCGAAGCCCTAGTAGACATCTCTGATGTCGTACGAATATTACACCATTCCATCTCACCTGTTGGTAATTCTTGTATCATGCAAGAAGAATATAAGCTATTAAAATCATAATATAACAAATAGTTTTCTCTCATGATTTCATCAACTGCTGCTTGACTATCTTCATTTGATATAAGTCCTTCTATATTTTGATTAAACAATTTTATAAACTGATCACTTTCTTCTGGAGATAAAGGTTTCATTATTCCATAATCATCAGGATTTACTTTTTTATTGTAACACTGTACATAACGATTACCTAAAACTGATGAAACTCCACCTCTAATTCCAGATTCAAAAAATAATAATTTATCATATGTATTTTCTTTATAATGTTTAAGTTTAACATTTGTATGTTTTAATCCTGCTAACCATGTTAAACCTGGTGTAGAATAACAATAACATGGATCTATTCCGTAATATTCTAAACACAAATTTCACGAAAGTTTTCAAAAAAGATCAGCTAGTATTAATACATCTATCTGAAGATATTTCAATGTATAATCATACATTGTTTTACAATTTAACTCTCTCCAATTCTTTTCAGCTTCCGCATAGTCTTCTTCAGATAATTGTGATTGTTTTAATGTTGATTTAAATTCATTTATTGGAGGAAGTTGTTTTTCTTCCATAATTTTATTCACAGAATTAAAATCAATCTTCGACTGTGAACCACAGGTTTTATCTCCAGTTATGTACTCATACGGAAATATTCCTTTCAAAGGTTTTAAATTATATTTATTTAATATTTTACATTGTTCAGATTTCAAAGTTTTTCCCATAACATCTAATGAATAAGGAGTAAAAAATCTAAATGCATCTAAAATTCTAATACAACCTAATTGCATTGAAAATATTCTTCCTCTTGTTTACATAGCACATTTATTTGTTGTTGTTGTAATTTTTCAGATGAAAATATATCTTTCATTACTAGATGGAAATCATATTTAGAACCATTGTAGAAATATAGAGGAACAAAGTTATATTTAAATTTATTAGCATTAAGATTACAAGAATTATGTGCTGCACCTCTACATAATCCATTTAGATGATCATGATCTTTTACCTTATCAAGATATCCACCTCTGCCATTTTTATAATTTTTTGTAAATTCTTTTCCACAGTAATAACAATTTGTTTCATTAATAAAATTTAATTTTTCTATTTCTGTTAATGGCATCATCGGTGTATTTGTTTCAAGCAATTGTGAAAAGTAATTTTGTAATTCTTCTACTTTCTTTGTAAACTTTTCTGGACTATCTTCACCATAGTATTGAAAATATTCTGATTTAAATAATTCAGGATAATTTGAATGAATGTACATTCCCCAACATAATGGTTTTTGTTCAAATAAATATTTTTCTTTACTTTGCTCAGAATTATCATTTTCAAAATTATAATTTTCAGAATCGGGTGAAGCCCTGGAAGACATCTCCGATGTCCCGTGATTTTGTGTTATGTTAACATTATATGCTTCGAAATCACAATATATTGTAAAGGGTACTTTATTTTTGAAATACCACTTATTGTATTCTAAATAATCATCTTTAGGAAAAGTATTTTCAACTGCTTCGTTTTGTTGACAATTCTCCAAATGTCTATTCATTTCTTCTTTAGTTCTAAAACTTGTCATACATTGAAGACAAGGAAAATTTGTATTATCTGAAGTTTTTGTAAATATAGAAACATCTTTACACAATATAAAAAGACCCTGATAATATAAAATATTCGCTTGTGCTGGTTGCTTTGTTTGTTTTAATTTGTCAAATTTATCTAGATATATTTCATGTGTTTCATCAATTTTTTTGTAAGATTAAATGTATTTCGATGAAAATTTTGATTTAATATTTGTAGCTGTTGTTCATATTCTTTTTCATATTGTTCTTTACATTGTTGTAGACATTTTTTTAAAGATTAATTTATTTTTTGATTGTTTTCATTTTCTTCATTATTGAATTCTTTATTGTCTTCATTATTTTCTTCATTTAATTTTTGAATCGTTTCTATCTTATCTTGACATTTATGGCCATATTCTTGTACTAATATTTTTGTTTGTTGTTGATAATCTGTTTTACATTTTTGTAAACTTTCATTTAAATTTTGTAATTTTTGTTGATATTCTAAAGATAAAGATAAATAATCGGAATCATGATCATAATTATAATTACGTCCTTTATAATTGTTATGATTAATCATTATTGGTGATAGTGTTTTAACAATTTGAAATTTTTCAGTACATATTATATTTCCTTGGTAAAAAATATTATGATGCATGTAATTTCCTCTATCATTATATACTATTTCTGATTGACATAAATTTTTATTATTCAAATAAAATTTTTTTGAATCTGAGTAAAGTGGAGTAATTTTACCAATAGAAACATAATTCACATTTAATTCAAAAACATTTACTTCTATTAAATTTTTATTCTTTTTATGAAACTTTTTTAACCTATTATTATCATATGGAAATTCATGTAAGCCATCAGAAAGATCAAATTCATTTATGTATTCTTCTTTATTGTAATGACTTAGTCTTTCTTTATGATATTCTGCAGGATGTAAATGTGCTATAATACTCCACAGAAAACAATAATCATCTTCATTTTTTATGTTGATTATTTGTGGTGAACTGAAAGGCAAAGGAACATAACTACCACCAGTATTATCTTTATATTTATCAATTACTATTTTCTTAGATAGTATTTTAACAAATCTCCAACCAGATTCACGTAACTGGGCTTCAATTATACAATTTTCTAATTTAAGTATCATTGATTCAAATATGGGTTGTATATCATTTACATTATGAATTTCTTGTGAATTTGTAAAATGTCCTTGTATTATTTCTTCAGGAATTCCATCAGGTCCATTTTTTGTATAAAGTACTTCTACATTCATATAACATTTGAAAGATTTCTTAAATATATTATAAAAGTTTGTTGGAATATCAGAAAAAGTTTCATTGGTTTCATTATGTTCAACGGGCGAAGCCCTAGAACCTCCGGTTCGTACCGATTCATTAAATAAATATTTTTTATCTGTTATGGGCGAAGCCCTAGAACCTTCGGTTCGTTCGGCTTCATCGGTTCGTTCAGCTTCATCGGTTCGTTCAGCTTCATCTGTTTTTTTAATTTCGTTTAATTCATCTATTTCGTTAAATTCATCAGTATCGCTAAATAAATATCTTCCATCTGGTACGGGCGAAGCCCTAGAACTTTGGTTTGTATGGACTCATCTTCACTATTAAAAACTTTTTTATATTCCGAATGTGAATAATCATCAAACATTTTTTTAACTTTTATATCAATAGGTAATGTTTCTAGATAGTTTTTATAACTATTTAATTTTAATATATTTCCTTCATCAACTCGTTCTACATTTTGTAAATGCAATTTACTATTTAAATGAGATTGATAACTTCTTTTTGTTTGCAACTTTTTTTTACATAAGTTACAATAAAACTTGGTATTTTCCTTTTTTTTTATTTTTTAAAGAAAAAATTGTGTTTTAATTTTAGATATAAACATTCTAATATCAAGGTCTTGAGAGTTATTTTATATTATTATATATTTCACGTTCTTAAGTTATTTTATTTTCTTTATCATATAATGTTTTATAATATTAAGTTTTATCACATTAAGTTTTATCATATAACGTTTTATCAAAAGATAATTTAAATTTATTTTCACTAACTATTGATTCTTCATCATCATAAATTGATTCTTCATCACCATAAATTGATTCTTCATCATCATCATAAATTACACTTTTTGGGATTGGATACCATTCCCTGATAGGAATATCTAATTCTAAATTACATCTTTTATCTGATAATAATATAATAGAGAAAAATATTGGTCTTTGATCTCTTTTGGAAAATTTAATAACACCACCATAATCTGAATCACTTTTAGTTTTTATTAAAGATGATAAAATTTTAAATTGATTAGATGTAAATCCTAATTTAAGTTTTGTAGACCCGACACATAGTTGTCTAACAGTATCTTCAACTATACCATCATTATTATTTTCAATTGTAAGAAAATGAAATTTAGATAAATTTTGATTATATGTAGTATTAATATTATGTACATCAGTATGAGCTTCACTAACATTTTTATAATTACTAATATTTTTATAATCTTTTTTACCATTTACACCATTTTCAGATGTTTCAGAATCATCGTCTATGTTATCATCATCTATATTATCATCATCATTATAATTATAAGATTCTTTAAGATCGGGCAAAGCCCTAGAACCTTCGGTTCGTTTATTATTATTGGATTCTTTAAGATCGGCAAAGCCCTAGAACCTTCGGTTCGTTTATTATGATTATGATTATGGTCATTGTTAATAGTATGAGGTGTTGTCCACATATGAATTTTTTCTTGTTGGGCCAAACCATTTATATAAGATTTTAACAAATTAATATTTAAATTTGAATATAATCCTATATAAGTATCATCATCATATCTTTGCGGCATTTCTAATGTTTCTTGTTTATATATTGTATCTCTATAATAAACTTGGCATAATAATTCTTCATTATGTTTTTTACTCTCTATGTGAATGTTATATTGATTTTGATCGTCAACAAATAATCTTATTTTTTCTTTTGAAAAGGATTTTAATTTTTTAACTAATTCTATAATATTGATATAATTGATAATTTTATTATCTATCCAAAGTATTACTAATTGGTAACACTGCTCTAATAAATCCATAAACATTATTATGACCTATTATAACCATATTTTCTTTATCTAATTCTACATAAGCTACATCATTATATTTGCTTACAATCTCCATAAATTTTATAAATGGAACCCCCGGAAATAAACAATAGTTAGTTTCTATAGAAGGTAAACCTTTAGTCTGTTCTCTAAATATTTCGGCTTGTAATTCAAACAAAAGATTTACATCTATACATGGATTTATAATAGTATTATTATTATTATTATCAAAACATTTATTTTCAAATCCCGCTGATCTCGTCGAATAAGAAGAACAGGATGATGCGGACGAATATAATTTTTTTAAATTTGGTTTTCCATTTTTTTATTTTTATTAGAAAAAATTTTATTTTTTTATTGTTAAAAAATGATGTTACCAAATGTTGGTGGAGGTGCATATATCCATAATAATCGTGAATTAGAAATAGAAATAGAAAATTATATTATGAAAACTGGAGACGTTTTATCTGGTCCATTGCATCTTTCTATTCTTCCGCAACAAAATACAGAGTTAACAAATAAACAATATGTTGATACACAAATCAATGACTTAAAAGAAAAATATATAAACGATGTTTTGGTTCCACTGATGAATGAATTAAAGTTGCTTAAACTTAATGACAAATCATTAAACGAAAAATTGTTAAAACTTGATAAAAAGGATAGAGAGCTAGAAGCAGATATAGCAAAACTTTTTAAAAAGATTTCAGAACAATCAAAAATTTTAATATTGCTTTCTATAAAGTTAAAATCTGCAGTCATTAAAAATAAACATCAGATAAAAATGTTAAAAGAACAATTAGAAGATGAAATAGAAAAACTACCTGAAAGAATTAAAAAAAATTTAAAGCAGTTACAAACTACATTCCAAACAAGTGTTGATGAATTGAGTTCTAAAATTACTCAACAAATGAAAAAGATGAATAGAATAATAAATGAAGTAAACTCACTTAATCAAAAAGTTGATAAAATGAAAACTCTTAAAATCAATTTAGAAAATGAATTAAAGAAAAATTTACAAGAAAACTCTAAAGAAAATAAAGAACAGTTAGATTCTGTTAAAAGACAATTAGATGTTTTTAAAATTAAGTTAAATGCTCTTAAAACGGCATTGAAGATTAATCAGCAGAAAATGCAAGTTAACAGAAAAGAAATTAAAGTACATCACACGCTGCTTGACGCAATAGATAAAGTGCAACAATCAATTAATAAAGTTATCTCGAAGTTGTTGTCCATTCACAAACGTATATCTTGATCGGAGCGAAGCTCCTCGAGGCTTTAGCCGATCGGACCAAAGGTCCTGAGGTTATTACCTTATCATAAACGTAAATCTTAGCGCAAATATTAACGTAAATATTTTTTCCCAAAAGACAAATTTATTCTTAAAAAATGCCTATAATTTATAAACACAATCTTAAACATTTTGCTTCAAATCAAAAAATTGCTCATGAACCATCTATGAAATCTGTTTACCATTATGACAGTGTAGAAACAATTCAAAAAGAAGGGGCTGGTATCTTTTCTGGTATTGGAAGTATCGTTAACTTAATTAAAAATAATAAAGATTTGATTACATCTGCTGCAAAAGCAGCAGCTGCTATAGGTAGTACAGCTAGTGCAATATCAAATGCTGTTAAGTCTCAAAACGAATTAAAACAATTAGAAACTATTCGTTAACTTAGGAATGATTCTGAAGAACTAAAAAATTTAAAAAACTTTCAGAGGAAACAAAATTGCTAACATAGCTGTGGGGGAAACCTTGAGAAGCGGAGCTCCGTCTGATAGTAAACATAAGAAGAAATCAGGCGTAGCCATAAAACGTTCAATTGAAGAAATAAGAGGTAATGGCGTGAGCAGCAACCTTCGGTCTAACCAGCAAAGCTGTAGCGGAGCTGGTCAATCAAAATTCTAAAATATATTTTTTAGTTAAATTATTTGAGCAAAATTTTTTATTAAAATTTTTTCAGTAAAATTTTTTAGTAATTTTTTTAGTAAAATTTTTCTGTGTATGAGAAAAACAAAAAAGTCAAATTATTTTTTTAAAAATGTCTTCGCTTATCGAAAATAAATTTAGATTAGACGATCCTCCGTTCGTCAGTTATAATCAAAAAAAGAATGACTATATAAGAATTGCTATGAATCCCGGATCTTCTAGTAGAGTGAATACTGGAGGTGATTTAATTTTTGAAGTTCATAATCAGCAGAGTTATTTATATTTACCTGATTCATTTTTACACTGTGAATATTCTTTATATAGTGATGCCAATTTTACAACACCATTACCAGATACCGATAATATTGCACTAGAGAATAATTTCTTTACAAGATTATTTACACAAATGCGTTTAGATGTTGCAACTCAAAATATAGAAACAATAAGTGATTCTCCAGGTGTAATTGATACAATGCTTAGATTTGTAACAATTGGTGAAAATAATAAAAAGTATGAAATCGAAGGTTGGTTTCCTGATACTAATGATGGTATAATTGTTGATGATTTAACTCACGCTGGAACAGATGCAGCAGGAATTGCGAAAGATGTAGAAAATATTGCAAAACATTTAAATAAAACAAACAATAGTGCATATAAAGAAAGACGTGAATTTAACAAGAAAAGTAAACAGACAGTAAATTGGTCATTGTCTCCATTATTCGGATATTTAGATTATGACAAAATATCATATCAATTAAAATTTAAATTTATAATTCATCGCACAGCAAATAATGAATTAATCTTTTATGGTAAGACTGGAAAAAAAGCATATTTAAAAATTGATAGACTTGAATGGTGGATTAAGCATATTACTCCTAGTTTAGAGGTTGAAACAGCTATTGCAAAAAGATTAAATACTAACAAACCAATTCCAGTAAATTTTCTAAAGCGTACTGCTAGTTCAGTACCTTTTTCCGAACAAAGATTTAACTGGCATTTTACTAGAACTTCGAATACTCAAAGATATTTATTACTAACTTTTCAAAGAAATAATTCTCCAAGTTTTGATAAGAAAAATAATCTTTTTCATATTAATACAATTCGAAGTTTACAAGTTGCTTTAAATCAAACCCGATATCCAATTGATCCATTAAGATTCGATGACACCAATAATCAATTTATGGAAGGATATGATGCTTATAGAAATCTTTGTATAGAGTTTGGAGTTGAACCACAATTAACTCCTGGAGATTGGAGACATTTATATCCCGTTTTTTGTTTCGATTTAAGTGTACAATCTGAAGATATTATCAAGACTGGTTGTGATGTAACAATTAATATTGAAAAAAAGATTCCACAACTTCATTGATGGCTTATGGTTTATTGCTAGAAGATGTAAAATATTCTATTGAAATTCTTAATGGAAAGATTGCTAGGATAGGCTAAAGCCCAAGACTTCGTCGGTTAATTAATTTTTTTTCATAACTTAAAATTTTGATAACTAGAATAGATTAAAAATTTTTGATAACTTAAAATTTTTTCATAACTAGAATAGATTTAAAATTTTTTGGTAACTTAAAAATTTTTCGTAACTAGAATAGATTTAGAATTCCTAACTTAAAATTTTTTTATTAAAAATGTCGCAAGCGAAAAGTAATAATAATAAAACTGTTGAATTAAAATTACGTAATATTGTTGACAAAAATACACCTAAAACCATTACTATTGATAAAAAGAAATATTACATAAGTAAACCAATGATGGAGAATATTAAATTACAAGAAGAAAAGAATGGTGGAATTCTCCCATTAATTCCTCTAATAATCGGTGGCATAGCAGCAGGAAGTGTTGCAGGTGGGACAGCTGGTATTGTCAAGGCAGTAAATAAAAATAAATCAGAGAAGGCAGAATTAGAAGAACAAAAACGTCATAATAGAGAGTTAGAGAAAGTTGCTAAGGGAGAAGGAGTAGTAGATAATTTTATTAGTAAATTAAAATTAGTTGATGAAGGAAAACGAGTTCTTAAAAATATTCTCCACAATGTTGATGATTTAATTGAAATTAAGGAAACTAAAGATGGTTCTGGAATATATCTAAGTCCTAGTATGATTCGGTAAAACTTTTATTCTATCTTTTAAAAGTTTTTTATCTTTAAAAATGGATTCCGCGAATTCCACAAATTCTGAAAATTTAATTAAATTAAAAATTGCTAATTTAGATTTATTAAATTATCTATTAAACAAAAATAAAAACTCAAATTGTAAAATTTATGAAGGTAACGACATACAAAAAACATTAGAAAACTTTCCTGGTTTTATTTGGAGTAAATATTCGAAAGAAAAACATCTTCCTGGTCATTCATATACCGGTCCAGGAACTCGATTAGATATAAGACTAGATGAGAATAATAATCCGAAACCAGGTGAAGAACCAATAAATAGAGTAGATGCCGCAGCTTACAGGCATGATTTAGCTTATCGAAATCATGATCTAAGTTCTCGACATGCAGCTGATAAGAAAATGATTCAAGAATTAGATAGTATTCAAAATCCTTCCTTTAGAGAAAGAATTGAAAGAATGTTTGTTAAGAAAGCTTTACAAGCTAAAATATTATTCGGTCAGGGTATTGATCCGTCAGCAAATGAAACGACAGCAAAGTTGTCTGAGAGCAACGCTTGAACCTACGCGTCTGAAATTCACAAGGAATATAGAAGGCCTAAATATTTATTGAAAGTAAAAGTATTTAATAAAGATGATATTTGGAGTGCTGATCTTATTCATATGCCGAATGAAGGAGGGTTTAAGTACGCATTGACCGTTATAGATTTATATACACGATACGCTTGGGTAAAACCTCTAAAAAACAAAAGTGGTCTATCAGTTAAATATGCGTTTGAAGAAATCTTTAAAGAAAGTAATAGAAAGCCAAGGAAATTGCTTGTTGATAAAGGATCGGAATTTTATAACCGAAATGTTCAGCCACTATTTGAAACTGTTTATTCAACTGAAAATGCAGGGAAGGCCGTAGTGATAGAAAGATTCAATCGGACGTTAAAACATAAATTATTCAAGAAATTTACTGAGCAAAGAAATCAGAAATGGTTGAAGATATTACCAGGAATTGTAGAAGAGTACAATAATAAAGTTCATTCTGGTATTGAAGAAACCCCAAAGAATGCTTCTGACGACCCTGATTTGATAAGAAAAAAAATATTCGAGAATAATTATTCGAATGCGAGTAATCCGAATTTGCAGAAACTTAAGCCGAAATTTAAAATTGGAGATAGAGTTAGAATATTTAAGTATAAGAAAAAATTTGAAAAAGGCTTCATCGGATACTGGACGAAAGAGATATTTGAAGTTTGTAAAATAAATCAAACTTATCCGATTACTTATGAAATCGAAGATTTAGATAATGAAGATATCAGAGGCCGTTCTTATCAAAATGAATTACAACGAACTGATTTTTAATTATCATTATTATTATTATTATTATTGGAACTAACGTTTCGTGAATGAAATTCCCTTGTTAGGCGTAGCCATAGAACCTACGGTTCGTTCAATTCTAACATAATATCAAGAAATGGCACTCCTTTTTGTAATTTAAATAAAACATAAGACATAAATAAAAAAATAAGACATAATTGACCACAATGAGTAGTTCCTGGTTTTTGAATTTGAAATGTATTATAAATTCCATTGCCAAGTAATTTTTTAACTTCGTTTGTAGGTGGAAGTCCATAAGAGTTGAACCAATAGTTCTCAGCCTCTGGGCGGTCGAAATAGTAATTATCTCGATTTTTATTAAAGAAACCTGCAGACCAATGTATTCCTTTTGGGTCTGACGTATGAAGATTTGTTATGAAATTTATAGTTATAACTTTGTTCCGGGAACTGAAGGTTCCTGTTGGCTTATTTTTTAGGAATTGTAATTCCTTCTCTCATTAGAACATGAAAATTCTTTATTTCCAATTGATTTGCGATTTTCTTTAAATCGAAATTCGTTGTTGTTTGTGTTCCATATAATTTCAAAAACTCATTTATGTTGCTCATTTTACAATAAAAAAATTTCTTAAGGGACCCCTAGAAGTCAGAAGGAGGGGGTATTGATTTAAAACTGTTCTCTAATGATGACTTTCCTTATACTTGGGGGGGTATTGATTTAAAACTGCTCTCTAATGATGACTTTCTTTACTACTTATTCGATTTTGAAATGATTTAATTTAATCTAAATTAAAACGTTACATTGTTACATTTTATTTTTATGAACTCTCATTAAGAGGATATTGTTTGTTTTATCTGTATTAAGACAATGGCAACATCTGTTACCACATTTCTCAAACCGCATGATTGTTTTAGGGATCATACGGGTTGTGCATTCATAACATGGCGTTAATAGCATAAAAGCAATCTATTAATTCATTCTCTGCTTTGAGGGAATATTCTGTTGTTATAGCAAGCATTCAATACACTATCGCAGTATCGATAGTCGAGACCGACTGTCGAACCAAAACCGCAACTTTTCTGGTTTTGGTCGGTAGTTTGGTTTTGGATCTGGCTCGCGTTATGGCCGATGAAATGATTTACAATGCGGTGCAATTTCCTCATTGTCATTCAAGTACATTTAATCATACGCGTCATGTCATACCCGTATGTTGTCAAGCAAACTTCATACACCTACAATGCCGCTTTGCTTAGATCACCATTCATAATTTTCACTTGCTATTTAAACACGCACAATTCATAAAACGTGACACATTACAATCTTAGTTTAAATCTTATCATCACAATGGTTGGATCTACTGAAAGATCTGTTCGATTGGAGACAAAGCGGAGAAGAATTCAGAAGTTAACAAGGGAAATCATACATCTGCAAGCACAAAGTAAAATATTCTTACACTTGGATATGAGAAGAATTTTTGACTATATCGGAGACTCGCACATCAATTATAGGACATGATTTAAGAGAGAGAAAAAATTGTAATTCATGAATTTGAAATTCTCAACTTTTATGATTTTCGGTGTCCTTGAACGGTCATGATTTTCAAGGTAAAAATTGTAATTCTCAAATTTTGAGATTCTTAACTTTTATGATTTTCGGTGTCCTGGAACGGACATGATTTTAAGGGTGAAAATTGTAATTCTGAAATTTGAGATTTTGAAAAATTTGAAAATTGGGTATTTTTAAAAACGGTTTTTTTTCTTCATAACCTGAAAAATGACCACAATTCATGAGTTTAGACCATTTAAAAAGTACCATTTTTTGAAAAATCGGTATCTTTAAAAACGACTAAATTCATGAATTTAGGTCTTAAAAACCTGAAAAAGGGACTAAATTCATGAATTTATGTCGTTTTTAAAGATACTATTTTTTGAATTTTATGGTGTCCTGGAACGGTCTAAATTCATGAATTTAGGTCTTAAAAACCTGAAATAATGACATAAATTGATAAATTTAGTCGTTTTTAAAGATACTATTTTTTTGAATTTTATGGTGTCCTGGAACGGTCTTTTGCCCATTACTAATATCTTGAATAGAGAAAACAGCAAGTCTCGTTTTTTACAATGTATTTATTGGGTGTGTAAGAGGGTTTTCACAAGCGAGTGTAGATACTCGGCTAGGAACTGATCATTCATATTCAAATAGTCAATAAAAGGGGATGAGTTCATTGAGGGAGGTAATTGACGAAAGAGTGACATGGAGGATGCAATGGAGGGGTGTTGAGGTCTATGAGTCAGAAAGTAGATACAGTAACCACCACAGTAGGCTTTTGATCCTTGAATTCGCATTTCAAGGGAGTGGAGTGGATAGAGACTAGCATTGAGCCATGCCTTCAAATGTGGGTATTGTAAAGGGATTCACCATGGGAATCAAAAAAGTCGCATGTATGTCTGGCGGCGTCTTGATAGTAGGCCACCCAAATCTCTCCCAATGAATCTGACGTGTCAGTATTGAGGATGCACATGTAGGATTCAGTTGAGCGATGAGGAGGGGCTTCATCTGCGGCATAGATACCACTGAATGGAATCGAATCTGTCGACACCAAATATCGAGCAAGAGCTGAGCAGTCATATTGCAGAGCACAGGCCACATCACTCCCATCACAGACACAGTGGGTGAGATAATGACGATGCTGAATATGATCAAAGGCACTCATCGCACTTTTCAGTTGACTGCTGTCTAGCCATTCGACCATGATTATCATGTATCTTAGACGGCTGGAGTTACGCAGTCATTGGAAATGATCCCTGCTTGTGGTGTCATGATGAATTGTTCATCAACCAATGAAATGATGAGTAGATCCAAGGCAGTGTTCAATGTATCCTTGAAGGTGAGTTCCAATGTGAAATTCATATCCTTGGTGCCTTGAACAGTCCCTGCACGATGATCCAGCGTCACATCATAGGCAATGAGATAGAAATAGTTCATAAACGTATCTAGACTGATTCCACATTAGGCGTTCCGACCATAGAGTGAAATAGCGCGACTGAAAGCAGTGTACGCTTCATATTTATCACTACAATTTAATGGAATTCCGGACATGACGACTCCATTGGAGGAGAGTGTGACTTCAGAGAGTCCATGCTGTTCAAAAATTAATTTTCTCGTTCCATAATTCATCCATGAATTTGCCTTGAGGAGAGCAAAAAAGAGGATTTTCGGTTGATGATTAAACGTGAAATTGGAGATTTCCTTGGTTTGAAATCCCTTGTGTAGATTGATACGTTGGACCGTGATTCCATTATATTTGTATGCAAATTTCTCTTTCTGACGACAGTTCGCTACAGACAGTTGAATTTTCTCATTCGGTACAATCATGGGCATATTCAATCGGAAAGAGAGAATAAACAATTGGTATTTACCTCCACCCGCTCCATGATCTCGAAACATGTACTCAGGTTGATCAAGAATAATTTCAATACGAAGTTTTGTTGCAGGGGGATGGCTTTGATTTGTTCAAAGATGTTGCTGTGAATCGCGAAATCATAGCTTCGACGATAGTCTTGTGTTCGCCATGTTGAGATTTCATCCAATGTCTCCAAATTATCCTTGTTGTCAAATGTGCTTTCAATCGTCACGAGAGCACCGCCTGCTGCAGGTGCAGTTCGAACAGCAGTGGTGATGGGGTTTTTAAACCCTTGAGTCACCATATGTGTTCCCTTGGCTGATACATCATACTGCATCATATTGATCATGTAGGCTCGTAAAGTATACATACAGACCATCTCCACCCTCAACGATTTGATATTTGACGGTGATTTTCACACCACCAAAGATGCTGTGAGCGGAACTCTCAATGAGAATAACACTGTCTGTGTTGCCACAGGTGACGTATTTGCTCCCATCCAATTTTTGAATTTCAACATTGATGGTGCATTGTGCACGTGACACATCCATCCAATAAAGTTCATTGGCTGGAAAATTGAATTGAACCGTCTGACATGCATCCAAAGCATTGGCAGGAAGTGCATTAACCGTCAAGGCGGAACGATTAGATACGTCCACCCCATCCTTTGCAAAAATATCATAGCGTTGATCAATCAAGGCGTGGAATGCGTCATCCATGATCAGAGTGATGGATAAGATCATCTCATTCCTTACTTAGAATAATGGACGTCCACCTGTGATGCGACGATAGAATAGTAGTAGTAGTAGTAGTAGCGTATATTTTCAAAGATTGATAATCACAAGCAATCACATTTGATACAAAAACTGTTAAATACAAAATAGACAATAGACCAAGTAAAATAATCAAGTGAACATGCATGCGAATGTAAAGAAGGAAGACATTATAAGTTACATAAGATCGTCGCCCAAGGGAGAAATGAGCTCAAACGTCTTTGGGTACGAGAGAAAGGAACCGATAACTTTTGCGTGTGAGGTAGCCGTTCAGGGACCAAATGATGCAAGGGATGGAACTGATGAGTCTCAGAACATACCAATAACTTGATTGCAGTTTTATGAAAACGAATTGACAAATCAGGGAATGCATCACAATTGCATGACGAGTTACATATTAAACGATGACTGCGCTTTTGAAATCGCTCAAACTTTTGCTGGAGAGTCACAGGTAAAGCTCCATAAACGGGTGACGAATACAAGAAAAGTGAAGCAATTATAGAGTGGTAGACAATGATCAAGTCATTTGATGACAAAATGTGTTTAAGACATCTAACAATGTGGAGTCTTTAACACATAGGACACCTGAAGGTCCAATTTCATAATGCAGTCAATGAAAAATCCAAGAATTTTACATGACTCAACAACTTTAAACCCATTGTTCATATGACAAAAAGAATCATGAGAGCGCTTGACACATATTTCCATGCATTTTTGTCTATTTAGAACAAGACCAGCATTATCGAAAGCAGCCTTACATGCATCAGTATGAATGATAGGGGTCTGGTTGTAGCACAGAGGTTCAACAATGGCAATGTCATCAGCATGCTTAATTGCTTTTACATTGTGAGCACTGTCTTCGAACCTGAGAGAACCCATAAAGGCAGCAAAATGGTAAGGCCCAAGTACTGATCCTTGTGCGACACCAGACGGTATAGGTACCATAGGACCAATGTTACCTTTGATCTTTACACTCATGTAGCGTTTAGAAAGAAAGGAGAACAACCACCTCAAAAAACTGTGATCAAATCCATGAGATTCAAGAAAATTGATCAGACGACAATGTTGGAGTTTGTCGAAGGCTCTTGATAAATCCAAACAATACACGTTGACGGATGATGTATCACGATCATCGAGGCATTTTGATATGGTCGCACATCTCAACCAAAGCTGTAGAACCAAGGGGTCGATATGCGTGTTGACTTGGCCCGTAACAGGCGATGAGATTGAATTCCACTTTCTCCAGGACGATTCTCTCAAAAACTTTGGACAGAGGCGACAGCAGGGATATTGGACGAAAATCGGAAATCTTCGGACGAGACAATTTTGGCATAGGACAAACATGGGCGTACTTTAGGCATTTGGGAAAGGAACATGTCGAAACTGAATTGTTACAAATATGTGACAAAGGCACAGAAAGGTAGTCAGCACCTATACTTAGTAAATAAGGAGGGAGATTGTCAGGACCACATGATTTTCTTGCCTTCAGTCTTCTCATCTGTGTATTGACAGAGGATGGTGAAATATAGAAATTCCATCTAGTATCGTGGAGGCAGCAAAGTTCAGCATCGTCATCCAAATTAAAGTTATTGCAGAACTCATGCGTGATGTCGTCAAACAGAGAGTCACAACAAAAATTGTACTTCTCAACAAGAGGGCGCCATCGATCACCAGCTTCTGATCCTTTGATTGCCTTAACGACATTCCACAATCCTTTTGAAGTATGAGACTGCTTGCTACCCCAAATACGCTTGGCCTTTCTTATATCTTCAGTTACCTTCTGCATGTAGTAGAGAAAAGCTGGCCAATTTCTTACCCTGTAAGCAGCCAATCGCTTGTTGACAAGTGTCTTTAGAATGGGGGTCATCCATGGCTTGTCTTTGGGCGAAAACGTAGCACTTTCACATTGGATGGCAGAAAGACACCAGAATAGTTTGGCGTAAAGCGAAGAAAACATACTGTTAACTGACGAGGGATCTTCGAAATTTGTGAAATCCACAACCGAGAGACGACGGAGATATTCCTGCAAGTGAGAAGCACGGCAATCCCAAACCATAACAGATCGGAGCTTCGGGGAGCGTTGTAGCTGGTTTGCTGGACGAAGCAAAACACACTGATGGTCAGAGTTGTGAAGTGGCGGTCCGATTTCAGCCTTGACATTGTATACGTCACTCATATCTTCATCAACCCATATCTGGTCTAAATATGACTCATCTCTGGTGGGATCTTCAACACGATTAACACAGCATAACTGTTCTCTTAAAAAAGATGTCTGCAAATCATTGAAATCACCGGCTACTGCAATACTGCTTCTTGGATGCAAAGTGAGCAATGTGTCAAATTCAGAGATAAGAAGCTCAGCAATATAGTTGTGGTCACTTTTTCTCATACCAAGAGGAACATAGAATTATTGAGGTGTCGCGATTCAAGCGGATGAACTTGATTTCGATAGACGATGGAATGTTATGAATTTTAATTTCTTCTGGAACGAAAAAATCACGTGCCCAAATACACACACCTCCGCCTCTCCGGGACTCACGGTCACATCGGAAAAATTGATAGCCATTTACTTGGAGAAGATAATCAAAAATTTCGTCGTGAAGCCACGCTTCTGATATGATGGCAATGTCGACCTGCAAAGTGGTCAGTGCCAAACGAAGTTCATCAAGTTTTGGTAGAATGGATCTGGCATTTGTCAAAAATATTACCGGATACAAACACTGATGAGGTAAAATCAGCGACGAAAATTTGAAATGTCTGACCGAAGTTTTACCTCGCCACGATAGATGACAACGTCCTGGCCAGCTTCACGTCGTTCCTTTAGTTCACTTTGCAAGCGTCGGTCAAGTCGTTGCTGGGTAGGTGTGAGATCCGAGTGAATAAAGACGATGTTGAAAATTGAATTTCTTAGTACCCTTGATTTTCGGATAATTTCCTGTCTCTTAGAGGCTGTACTCAAAGTTATTCGAAGCAGACGGGAACCAGATTTACCAGATTTCCCCAAGCGTCTCAAGCCACACACATTGGCGTCTTGTACGTTCAATGCTTCCAAAATTTTCTCAACATTATTCTGATCATTCCTCTCTCTTTCAGCTACAGAGCCTGGAGATTCTGGCAAGCCATACAGGATGACATTATTCATCTTCTCCATTCTCAAATCAACTTCTTCAAGAACGAGCGTCGTAGATTTTTCAAAAGTTGAGAACGTCTCATTTTTAAGTTGGCAACTTTCAACTTAAGGTCTTTTTGTTCACTTTGAACAAGCCGAACTGAATTTTCAATTGAAGAAAATCGCGATGTTAGAGATTCAATCTCCTGCTTCAGACTTAGTATGTCAGTTTTAACCGACTGGATGACGTCATCCTTGGCCTCTTTGATCAGAGCCTTCAACTCAGCGAACTGTCCAGACTGTAAAGAACTCGACCGAGTGCGTTTCGGTGAAGACATGTCAAATGAAAAATGGCAAAAATTGTCACCACTGCAGGGATCGAACTCAGGCCAGAGACACAGTAGGCAGGCGCTCTAACCAAAGCACCAGAGTCACTCCGCTAGATTTGTTAGTAGAACAGTCTGATGCTTGAAGATTTGGCTAACTGTCCAGCATTTGGTTCACAATCGATTGATCAGACACCGGCCAAGATTGACACTCACTTTTGACAAGAGGAAACAGCCAAATACTAAGATACAGATGCCACGAGATATCGACGAACTGTGATAACGGCGACGTATAAATCCACCGAAAACGAATGCAGGAGACAACGACGATTCCAATGATATAAAGAACATCGAAATATTATGACATATAGATAGAGAAAAGTCGACAAATAGATCCGTATCACTATAGCATGTAAGACACAACCGGCACGCACGACAGTAGAGAGGTAGAATGGAGCAAGACGCATTTCTGCATGATGGGATGTTGTGATGGAATGGGAACGAACTCTTGAAAAACGTCGTCATTTTGAGGTGGGTACAGAGGAATGGATTAAATCATTGTCGGGGAGACGTTTTCGGGATGATGTTGCAGCATTTAAAATGGCGGAAGGTGCACTAGCAATGGCATCGGACACGGTTTTTGAATTGAGTGCACATGTTTCTTCTCGAGCAAGTGTTTTGCCAATACTGCTTGCTGCACGTGACATGGTAGGTTGTGCACGTTTTACACCACGTGAGATGGCATCGAGAATTTTCTTGGATGTGGATGTAGATGTAGATGAAGGGGTCTTTTTAGGTGGAGGTTTTGGACGTCGTCGTCGTGCAGGAGTACGTCCATGAACAGGATGTCCACGACGCGTCGGACGTTTCGTCGCCGGTTTGGGAGTTGAGACAGTAGGGGTTTTTGCTGGGGCTTTGACTGGGGCTTTTTTAGGGGGGTTTTGACACACGTTTCACAGGAGCTTATCGACGTGTCACAGATCGACGTGTCCCACGTTGTGCAGGATGTCGACGACGAACAGCTCCACCTTCTTGAAGTGTGACATGTTCTCCACCTTCTTGAGATTCACTACCATGGGAGAAGGGGACCATGGTGGGTTCGGATCCATGTCTTAAACTGAACCCTTCCCCAATCATTCGTTGAAAATGAAGACCACCCACACCTCGTTGACGATCAAATAAGTCTGCCATAATGAGTGTCCTCAACACATTTGATAGAAGAATGCTTAGGCACGTTTTCGAAGATGAATTCTCACATTAGATCGTCCTCCTTGAAGAGGAATCAAACGCCCATCATCTGATCGCACTTCAATTTTAATATCTTCCACAATATGTTTTGCAATGGGAACATAATCGACTTGATTGAATTCATGATACATGGGTTCACCAAACGGAACTGATTGGAATGGAATCGTAAGCACGATCCGTTCCAATTGTCCACCCACATAGGTGTCTTCACTCAAATTGCAGTAGAGAAGTAGATTGTACACATAGGCATTCATATTCATGGGGACACGACCACGTCCTGTCTTTAGAACAATGTCTTTTAGAACAATATGTCAACTACAAACAACTTGTCTGTGCTGCTAGCTTGACGTCGCTCCGGTCGTGCATCACGTGTGATTCGTTTTTGTGGATTTATATGACTTTGTCTTCGAGTTTTCTATCGGAATGTTATATCAATCTTCTCGCCTCATTATTCTACGTGTCATCAGTTACATATTATCCATCTGTGCTCATCGGATTTATCACAATTGAGTCCTTTCTCGTACGTGATCAAGCGTGAAGTGAGTGGCGTTCCTCTGTATTGGTTGGCGCGGTGATTCTCTGACATCTGACGTCCTGAAGGCTATGCACAGGATTTTCCAATTCTCGGATGCTGTCAATTGTCAGTCGCTGACAACTTTCGTTGCTTTCGTGGTCGTGCGGTCAAGGTATCGGTTAACCTGTCTGCGTGAAATCGCGATCTGTGGTTCGAACCCTGGTGGATGTTTGTTTACTTTTTTGGCTTTTGTGATATATCCTAACTATTGAAATATTATGCCGACTGGTGAAACGCCTCCTAAGCGTACTACTCGTCAAGGTTCATCAGCATCAGCTGTTTCACTTGCTGATATCAAAAACCTAATTGAGAGTTCTCGCTCTGAGATCTTGAATAAACCCGAATCGGAGATTGTAAGGCTGAGGTCGACCATCACTGACTTACTTTCAACTGTTAAAGGTCTTGAGGATAGCAACGCTGATCTGCGTAGAAAGTGTGATTCGTATGAAGCTGAGTTTCTATCTCTACGATACAGCCAAGTTGAGTCTATGGCAGTCATCAGCAAGGAAGTAGAAGAACGGGCAAAGAGGCAATGCAACGTCATTGTTTCTGGACTCCAAGAGACTTCTGAAAGTGACTCTGACAAATGTTCAGAAATTGCTCAATCTTGTGGCTTAGACGATAATGTGGCTGTCAGGACATTTCGTGTAGGCAAGGCACGAGCCGACCGAAGTCGGTTGGTTAAGATTGTCTGTAAAGACGCTGATAGCCGCAATATTATCTTAAGAAATGCCAGGAAGCTACGTAAACATGCCAGGTTTCGTGATGTCTTCGTTAACCCTGATCGAACACCTATGCAGCAGAGTATACACATAAATCTTTTGTCAGAGTTGAAACAGCGTCGTAATGAAACAGCGTCGTATTATCTATCGTGAAAAAGTCGTTCTTCGCAGTGATCTGAGAAATTTCTAACACCGCTTTTGCACCATCCATGTTTGCCTCATAAGACCGCTCCAGATGAGTGCAAAAGCAATTGGCTTATCTTGTGCAATGCTCAGTCCCATCTCTACAAGCTAGATGAACTTCGCGCTTTGATTCATGCAACGAAACCGAATTTTACATGTCTAACAGAGACTTGGCTTACTCCCGAAATTGATAATGACATTGTAAACATACAAGGCTATAAGCATTTTCGTAACGATCGCAGAGACAGCGTCAGTGATGTTAGAAAAGGTGGCGGAACAATAATTTATTCATCAATGAAATTGTGTGTTGATTCAGTGGAATTCCCTTCTTTTTTGATAAAGCCTTATGGCATCGAATGTAACTTTGTTCGAATTCAAGAGCTAAGCCCTACATTGTCATATTTGTTGTGTGTATATCTTCCTCCAGATTTAGATGCAGACACAATTGCAGCTTTTAGACAATTTGTGACAGAATTATTTGATTGCATTTTGCAAACGAATTCAGAGGCATCATTCTATGTTTGTGGTGACGTGAACAGGTACGATCTCTCCTTTTTGTCAGATGATTTTGACCTACTGAATATTGTCAACGTTCCTACACATGGTGGTGCAGCTTTAGACAAAATGTTTGTTAATGATAATTTTGCTCACTATTGTGATGTTACTATTGCCCCTGCACTGGGAAATGCTTTTTCATGCTCATAGTATTGTTGTTGTTTCAAGAAATGTACCATCGAATATCATCAGATCAAAGTTGCACAAAGTTTGTGACTTAAGACGGTCTCATATCAATTGCTTACGTACTCAGCTTAACACTGTTGACTGGTCTTCTCTGTTTAAAAACAGTTGCCTAAGTGATTGTGTTGCTTTTTTCTATGATCAGTGGAACATGGCAATGTCAGTTATCCCTGTATCCTATGTCAAGTTTTCATCTAGAACTAAGCCATGGATTGCACCCGTTGTCATCGACCTAATAAACAGGAGGTGGAATGCTTTCCGAGACGGCAATTATCCACTCTATTATCACTACAAAGAGAAAGTGAAAGTAGAAATCACGAAGTTTGAAAAACTTTGGAGTGACAGGATGTGCTCATCTCAGCAAGGTATATGGACAGTCGTAAATGATGTACGTTGTGAAAGTGAAACCAGGTCTGCGAACCGTATCATTTCACTATTTTCGGATGTAACTACTGCTGTTGAATCAATTAGTTCAATTTTTTCTGAGTTTTTTGTTTCATCAGATAGTTTTCCAGTTCTACCTGTAAATGAAAGTGTTGATGAACTCTGCAATGAAGAGTGTATAATGAAGTTGCTGTGCAATTTAAAGGCAAATATTTCTTCTGGTAGTGATGACATGTTACCAATTCTTCTAAAGGACTCTGCTGACATTTTATGTAGGCCATATGTCACATATTCAACTTGTCTTTTGTAAGTGGTCGTGTTCCGGCAGCTTGGAAAATTGCCGACATTTGTCCTGTTCCCAAAACTACACCAATTAGAAAAGATGAACTAAGACCAATCTCTCTGCTTCCTGTGTTAAGTAAAACTTTTGAAAAAGTGATTTTTTTGAAGTATCGTTTTCCACTTTTAAATTGTTATGATAAATGTCAGCTTGCGTACCGTCCTAATTCCTCTACGAATTGTGCTTTGATACGTATACATGAAAGCTTATTGAGTCTTTTGGATAACAAAATTGTTCGTGCAGCTCATTTGATAACTTTTGACATGACACATGCCTTTGATAGCATTCCTCACCATTTGCTATTGTCTTGTATTGTCAAGCTTCCTCTACCTAACAGAAATATATTTGCCAATTGGATTAACAACTGTTTATGTGATCGTAAACAGCGAGTTAGACTGGGTGACACCCGGAGCGCACTTATTCCAGTATCAAGTGGGGTGCCCCAACGGTCTGTTCTTGGACCGTTTTTGTTTGCTATCTATATGTCATCATACAAAACAATTTTTCCATCAGTTTGTAATGTGAAGTATGCAGATGATGTTTCCCTGACAATCCCTGTTTATAATCATGTTGCAGATGATTTGTATTGCGCAAATGAGGAAATTGAACATTTTCGAAGTTGGTGTTCGCAAAACGGAATGTCAATAAATTTTGCCAAATCTAAAGTTCTCACTTAATTTTTCTCAAGCACCTGCTTCTCCAGTTCCAAATATGGCGAATGTACATGCAACTGTGGTTTTGGGCTTGATTTTTGATGAAAAGCTGACATGGTCTGATCATTTTGATGTCATTTTTAAAAAAGTATCGCAAAGATTGTTTATAATGCGTATTCTGAAACCTATTTTGTCTCATGATAAAGTGATTCTTGTATATAAATCCATTATTCAATCTATTTTGGACTATGCCTCTCCTGTTTTTATTCATCCTGGCATTATTCTTGACTCAAAATGTATGAGTGTTGTGAAGCGATCTTTTCGTATCATCCATGGTATAGATGTTAAAACATGCAAAGACTGTGATATCCTAAATTTTGTTCACCGTAGAAAGCAAATCGCATCAAAACTTTTCAAAAATGCTCTATTTTGTGAAAATCATATCTTACATGATAGTGTTCCTGATATGTCTTCACACAGTGGACGAATAGTGTCGCCTCATGTACGAACAACGCGAAGACAAAATGGCTTTACTTTTTCGTGCTCTATTCTGTGTACTGAATCATTCAAGTGATTCACGGTGTATGCAGTTAATTATTTCTGTTAATTTTTCGCGGACCTCCTCCGATTCTCATTTGGGGGTCTTTTGTTTTTCAATAAACGCTTATTCTATTCTATTCTTCTGTTCTTTATCAAATCCAAGAATATCAACTAACAGGGGTGCCATTTTCAATGTATACCCCCGGCTTTAAGGTCACATGCATAAAATGAGAGGATCCAACAGAATCAATTCGAAATTTAGCAAATGATTTCCGTGAATTGAGTGAGGTGGCAAGAGTGGAGGGGACATATATTCCACTTTGAAGCTCAAAATATCGATACTGGTTTGCTTTACAACCTTCAAGTGGTCAAACTCATCCTCATCACTCATATCCTCTTCTTCCTCATCCTCATCACTCATATCCTCTTCTTCTTTTTCATCCTCTTTTCCTTCATAGGCTGTGACAAGATCATCCATGAGAGAATCATCCAAGTGTTGATAACCACTTACAATATCTTCCATGACATCATCATCATCATCATCCTCATCCATGTCAGCAGTTCGCAATTTTGGAAGAGAGGAGGGGGAGGTCACCAAGACGGGTCGATGAGGACACATTGCATTGAATACAATGTAGCAGGTGAATGCCTTATTCTTGGTCTGGACTTGAGTATTATAGAGATCGACATTGGTAATGTTGAATGCTTTTGCAGTGGCAGTTGACAATTTCCATGGACCTTGATCACCTTCTCGCCCCTTGTACATCACTTGATCCACAATCAAACTTGAGTTGGGTGTCAAAAAGAATTCACTATCCACATCTGGATTTGTGAGAAGGGATTGACAATTCGTATCCACCTTTTGGAAACGATTGAACAGATAGGTTTCAGATGAATCACGTGATGATGTATGCGCCTCAACTTCAAATTTATCCATATCAAAAGCATCCGACAATTTGGGAAAATAAATTCCCAGCACATTCCCATCTTGATTCGAGGGAGGGACACGATCCAATGTCAATCGTCCTTGACGAAACATGCGTTTCATATAGTTGAATGTAGATCTATCCTTTCGACCTTGTTCACCATATAATTGACGAATGTCAGGATAGCGATTCACATAATTGCGGAAGGGATTAAATTCATTCGATTTTGCATCATTCCATCACGTGTGTGATACGCTCCATCCTTCCTATAAATGGGATCTTTCATTCGATCAGTTACCTTCATGAGAAAAGTCATTTGTTTCCAGACAATGTCCGATGGAACATTGATTTTTGCAATGACCGTTCGATAGATGGGGATAGGGATTATATAAAAATCCATTGGATGGTACATTTTTGTGCAATTGGAGTAATAAATTAACGATGTTGTTGAACATAACATGGAAGTGGATTTTTCACATCAGAGGGGTTGGTCTTGTTGATGGCACTGTGTGCATCATTGAACTTTTTAATATCAGCAGCTGATGTTTACCTTAGATTGGTATATGTGTACATGGAGGAAGATGTGAGGACACTATAGTCATTCCCATTGGATGGAATAGTGTACAGACTTCCTTCAGGAGATGCAAATGTCTCTACAGGAAAGGTTGCAGCAAGATGTCCCATCCCACGCATTGACATGTATTTGAGAGTACGAGGTGAAATGTAAAGTTTTGCACGCTCCTTTGTCATATTCAAAAAGTCAAATTCCATTGGAGTAGGACGTGTAATCAAGGAACAGTCCGTTCCCAAAAGGAACTGCATCGGTCCACTCAGAATCAGTCCATGTTGAAGAAAGGAATATTCATCCTTTTGTAGAAACAATCAGAATTCAACACGATCACTCAACACATGAAAAGAAGAGTAGTAATAAAACGGCGAACACTCAACCGGCGCGCCCCCCCCTCTGGAACGACCGAGTGTCGTGGTCGGCCGCCGTGGTGCTTCGAGTCTGACTCCCCCCCTCTGGAACGACAGAGTGTCGTGGTGTGCCGGCCGAGTGGATCCGAAAGGTTCGCTGACATCCCCCCCTCTAGAACGACAGAGTGTCGTGGTGGACTTGGGCGACCGCCAGGTTTTAACTTGAGGCTATAGTGTGTGATGATTTTCGAAAAAAAACAGAGTTAGAATTTTGGACGTTTTGGGCTCTAGCTTCAAAACGAAGCATCGGATTGGAAAACGGATTTCAGATTTGGAATCAGCGTGAAATTCTCTATCTGTATGGTGAGTTTCAAGTCAATCGGAGAGAAAAAATTTTCAACATTATTCGAAAAAACGACAGAGTTAGAATTTTGGTCGTTTTGGGATATAGCGCCCAAACGAACCATCGGATGGGAAAACGGAGGTCAGATTCGGATTCAGCGTGAAATTCTGCATCGGTATGGTGAGTTTCAAGTCAATCGGAGAGAAAAAGTTTCGCTGACGTCCCCCCCCCCGGCACCGACCTTCCAACTTTGCTTCTAGTAGACGGATTTCGTCGTGTCATAGCTCGTTTGAAAGCTAAGAGTGAGACAAATTCAGTGAAAGAATCGGCTTGTTCATATCTGTCTTCGTTTAGATGTGAGACACCATTTAAGATTTTGGGACATTGGCGAAAAACGACAGAGTTAGAATTTGGGACGTTTTCGGCTCTAGCTTCAAAACGAAGCATCGGATTGGAAAACGGATTTCAGATTTGGAATCAGCGTGAAATTCTCTATCTGTATGGTGAGTTTCAAGTCAATCGGAGAGAAAAAATTTTCAACATTATTCGAAAAAACGACAGAGTTAGAATTTTTGCGATGGCTGCCTACTGTAGAGCCAAAACGAAGCATCGGATGGGAAAACGGAGGCCAGATTCGGATTCAGCGTCAAATTCTACATGGAAATGGTGTATTTCCAGCTCAATCGGAGCACTAGAACCGGAGATAGACGGGTTTTTAGTGTTTGGATGATGGGTATTACGTCATCAGCTGATCGCCACACACTATATAAGCTGGGAACCGACAGAGACTTGTCATTCATACGAGAGATTGCCAACGGTAAGTCGTCTCTCTGAGCTCCGATGATAGCTTCGGACATTCCAAATTCCGGGTTTCTGTAAGAAGCCGACTTAGAAAATTTCATTGCTGATATCAGCTAAGGCGTCAGACTTAGAGGTTAGCCAGGAGATGGCCTTCGTCTCCAGGCCATAAAAGACTCCAAAACTTTAAAGGCTTGTAACTTTGCTTCTACAAGTCCGTTTGACTTGATTCAAAAAAGGTTCGGTCGCTATTGACCTGCCCTAAGTGATACACTACTCATAAAATTTCATAAGTAGTGCTAAAAAGTTGAAAAATTTAAATTCACTAGTTTTGGAGGTTTTCTGGGGTTTTCGACCCTGCTGAAGTCAATGAAGGCAGGTATAAGTGTGTACGAGCCAGTCTTCTCATGGTATAAGCGGCTTTTCACTGAAAGCGAGCAAGACACGGAGAGTTTTGCTGTAATATTCCACTGACAGGGTGTTCCTTCGGGACGGCGGACGATGCCGTAGTGATAAGTGTGGCAAGGGAGTGTGTCATAGTTTAGACCGTAACCGCTGGGACAACTCATGTCTCATGTTGGGCATTTGACACAGTTCTCAACGTAGCACTTTGAACGCCAATCGGTTGAGTCTTAGCTATCTTGTCATGGGTGGCCTCTAAACATCTCCATTGCAAAACGCGGGTGAATCAAGCTCTCTACGGCTTGCTATCAAGCTGCTATCAAAGTCTGTCAACCTCTTACCAACTCCACAGGTTTTCATGTCTGGGCCAGTCTTCTCATGGTATAAGCGGCTTTTCACTGAAAGCGAGCAAGACACGGAGAGTTTTGCTGTAATATTCCACTGACAGGGTGTTCCTTCGGGACGGCGGACGATGCCGTAGTGATAAGTGTGGCAAGGGAGTGTGTCATAGTTTAGACCGTAACCGCTGGGACAACTCATGTCTCATGTTGGGCATTTGACACAGTTCTCAACGTAGCACTTTGAACGCCAATCGGTTGAGTCTTAGCTATCTTGTCATGGGTGGCCTCTAAACATCTCCATTGCAAAACGCTGGTGAATCAAGCTCTCTACGGCTTGCTATCAAGCTGATCAAAGCAATGACTTGGGATGTTTCTTCAAGGTTTTCAAGTATGCTGAGTTCAAATCTGCTATCAGATTTCAAATTTAACTAAGTCTATGGCAGCTTTGAGGGGCTAGATCCCAGCTACTGTTCACTACCTTTGACTCGGCGTTGCTGTTACCACTTCGGGGCAGTGACAATGATGTCTTCAGCTGTAAATAGCGGGTATCGGGGAAGATCTTTCACTTCCCTAGTGATCAGTACAAGGCCTTCGGGCTGTCGACGGGATCGAGTGCCACTCACTACACTCAAATCTATCACTCCTCACTAAGTGTAAAAATCATTGTTTTCCGTTTTTCGCTTCAGAAATGCCGAAATACAATAATGTCAAGACCAGTTTCAAACTGTGTCAATGCCGGAAGGTATTCCGAGCTGACGCCTTCAAGAAGCACGCTTGCACTAGCAAGAAACAGATAGGGGTCGGTCGATACTATTGCGGAGCCCACAAAGTCAGTCGCTTAAGTGAGCGGCTGGAGGATTGGCACTCACAACACAGCGAGTGTCAAACAGGCGAAGTAGGCGAAGAAGAACGGAGTTCACTCTTCGCCACTGAGCTCCGTTCTTTGGAGCTACAATCCGCCAACGAACAAGTACGGAGTTCACTCTTCACCACTGAGGCCACTGAGCTGCAATCCACCATTGAAGCGATTGCCGCTGTATCCTCGCTTAGTAGCGAGAGCTCGCTGTCCAGCAGCGATAGTGAGGAGGAGGAGGAGGGAGAGCTGCAGTCGCAACCTATCGAGGACGTCGACCTCGATCGCGAGACCCCTACAGCCGTGACTGCGAGCGGAATTGCAACACAATGTCGCAATTTTGTCAAGCGCCCGCCGGTGATCGCCGAACGGGAGAAACTAAAGAAAGAGGTGGAGAAGTTGAAGGAGGCCTTCTTATACAAGGCAAAGTATGAGGACCTAAAGAACGTGGCCGGAGAGATGAAGAAGGTGAAGGAGAGATTAAGCGAGCGGGATGGCGAGTTGGAGCAGGAGAGGCTCAAGACTCTCGAGGGGAAAGCCAGAGAAGAGGCTTTGCTAGCAGAGAGGGAAAGTAGGGAGAAGGAGATACGAAGGTTGAAGGAGGAAGTGGAGAGACTCCGTGTGCAGATGGCTAAGGTGGTCGAGACGAACCACGAGCTGCACCGTTCGGCGCAGCTGGTGGATCGCGATCGAAGGGTGCGTTCCAGCCATCTGCACATCCCTATTAGAAAGGGGAGAGTAACAGAAACTCTTCTCTTGTACGAGCGTGGAAGAGGGGAGAAATGCTACTCTCGGGTGAAGAAAGGGGTGGAGTGTCTACACTTCACCTTCGATCATCGTGATCCGATCTCGAATTTCCTTTATGAGGAAGCGTCCGAGAAGATCTGTAAGTAAAAATGACTAAATTAAAATGTAAGATGATAACTCACTACTTCTTTCTTTACAGACATCCAAGAGAAGCGACCACCCGCCCCGTTGCCGAAGCCGCAGTCGAAACAGCAAGCCTGAGTCCCTATCACACACCCCGAGAACGCCACAAACGGTCCTTATGAGGCCACCATGGGGCAAGACATGATAGAACCTCCTAGCGGTTTGCCCTGGGCAGTCTTCGGACTGGCGAATACTATCATTAAGTTGAATCTGCTATCAGTCAACTTGAACGTTGCAAATGAAGTTCGGTGTAATACTTCCTTTCGACGGGCGTTCCTGTAAAGGGCGGCGGTGAAACCCGTAGCTATGTATACCGCAAGGGACATTCGGCAATGGTCAATCTTGTTAAACCTCTCTGCGTCATGTTTGCAAGTGTCTGCCTCTGTCTCAACGTAGTATGCATTCGCGCCAGGGTAACATTTAGCCAACTGTCGAAGGTTGCCTTATAAACTTTCCATTGCATACGTTATGAGAACCATGAGTTCTACCTGTCTCTATCAATGAGACGATTTGATGAATGGAATGAAATGGGGGGACACTCACGCGCCACACGCAGCATAACACACTTCTCTCTTCCGTAGTCTAACAAGCTCTTTACACATGGATCGCAGTCGATTGCTATCCCAGAATCATGTAAGCTATCTTAATTTTATTTAACACTATTTCAACTACCATTATCATGCATATGAAATGTTATAAGAATTGCAAGTTAAACTAAGTGTGCTACTATTTCCAAATGAAAAAGTATACATGGTTAAATCATCCACTGAAGCCCCATTCAAGTAAGTCAGTATGAAAGCAAAGTTAATACGAAATAAAAATTTATTATGGCATGTATTTCAAAAGGTCTTCATCGTCAATATCGTCCCAGAGTCTGGCTTCACATAGATCACAAAAACAGTTCACTTGCTTCAATCGTTCTTCTACCGCGAGCCTCACTTTGTCGATATACTCCAACTCCGCCATAGTTCGTGGCTGGGAGTTAGGGGTGTACCACTCCCATAATTGGTGGAGGAATTTGGTGCTGGTGATCTCCATCACATCATCAGTATCGTACTGCAGATATTTCCACCTCACGCCTGTTAAGTCGGGATACTCCTTCTCACATACACTCTCCTCTTCATCATCCGCTGCTAATGACAACTTTCTGATATTGTCCAGTCGGTACACCTTCTCTACCTTCCCCTTCGTTGGAGCGTTTGGTGCAACGAGCGCCCTTGATGATGAGCATGGAGAAGAGAATTTTGTGTTTGGTGTTTTTGGAGGGCTTGTCATGTTGACTGTGAATAATAACTTTGAAATGTTTCCTAATTCTTAAGTATCAACAAGCAACCAATCAGAATGAACAGCCAATGAATGATGAATATGAAAGTATATATGTAAAGTGACATTCGTGTCACTTTACTCTGTCTGTGAGACGTATAAGTGAAGTGTTCTCTGACGAATTCTATATTTGAGGCGTACAAGTGAACTGCTCTCTCGTAAATTCCAAGTTTGAGTGAAGTCTCTATCTTGTTGAAGTATCAACCTTAAACATAATTTCGTTGAAATGGTAAGTTGAAAATTTCTTCACTCATCTCCCTCAAACGTGTGGCTAATAGCATCTTCCTCAATTTCAGGCATCAACTTCATCACCAACGCCCTCCCTTCTCGAGGAAAGTTTAGAGTTGTTGAGTCAAGGTAGGTTGTAACAATACACTGAGACTTGAACAGAGATGAAAGAATGATTTCTCTTTCAGGTGATACCAGTCCCATCTCGAGCGAGTCCATGTCAACATTGTAGCGGGAATGCAACGATCGGGAATGTGCTGACTGTGGGCACATCTTCACGAGGAAGCGTGATCTCGTCCGACACATCAAGCGAGGTGTTTGTAGACCTAAGTCAGCATCAATCTCCGAAGGTGGGGATGATTCTGTTAACGATGTCTCCTTTTCTTGCGATTTATGCATTCAGTCTTTTGAGTCACATTTTGAACTATCTTCACATAGACTTCGACATACACACAGTGACGATAGTTATACTAACAGCACCTCCTCTATCCGACTCTCTGAAGTGTCGATAAATAATTTAGTGAGGAACTACCAGATGGAATCCTCAGAAACCATTACTGACTTTGAAGAATGGTTTCATCAAAATTCATCTTTGATTGGTGCGCTCTTCAACAATTTAGTCAATTTTAGAATGAAGGCGCTCATCTATCTCAAAATAAAATATGCAAAAATCGACCACCATACTGGTCAAATAGTAGAGAGGTTGGAGTTTCACATACCCTCCTCTCCTGCAACCGAAGTTGTAGACTGCGAGTCTTGGATAAATTTTCATATCCAAGGGTAAAAATTAAACATAGATAAATTTAACGAGCGTGATAGTGGACTCGTTTTTGATGGTATTGAGACCGCCATGATTAAAATCACTTTATTAGAGAACTACTCTGGACGAGGCTCCTTTAAACTTCCGAAAAATTTAAGAAATAAAGCAGCAGTCATTTCTATAGATTGCGAATCGCAATGTTTTAAGTATGCCGTCCTCTCCATTCTCCACTATAATGATGTACAGTATAGCCGATACCGTAAGAGTAAGTATCAACAGTGGGAGAATGAATTAAAGTTTGATGACTGCAATAGTGAAGATATGAAAATCAAAGATATAGAAAAATTTGAAAAATTGAACAACATCAAAATAGTTCTCCATGTTTGGGAAAAGGGATTGAAGGGTGTCCGCTACAACTCGCGTTCGAGTTGTTATGACCACGTTGTCAACCTTTTATTAGTAAGACAGGATGATAGTGAGGAATGGCACTACTGCGGTATTCCCAAAATTTCTCGCTTATACCACCACCTAAGAAATTCTAGCTCATTAGAGATTTATTACCGTGACAGATGCATTCGCAACTTTAGGAGTAAAAACAAATTTGAAACTCATTACGAATGGTGTAAGCGAGGTAAACTACAAATGGAGCGCATGCCCAAAGATAAGGAGTTTTCATATAGAGAGAATGGCGATGAACTAAGTCCTCTTCGTATCATCTATGCTGACATCGAATGCTATATCGATGATATCATCCGCAAGCCAGCCGCCATATCCTGCTATGAAGTATGGCATGACCATTTCCAAAATAGAAAAAATAAAATGCACGTCTGGCAAGGTGAGGATTGTATTTACCAATTCCTACAATTCCTCGAACAGGCTGTAAAATTTCAACAAAAGTATGATGGTGAACTCTATCGCAGATCATTGCATATGACAGCAGATGATCAAGCAAAATTTGATAGTTGCAACGTTTGCCTCAAATGTAGGAAAACATTTGATGATGATAAGATTAAGAAAGTGCGCGACCATGATCACATCACTGGTAAATTTAGAAACGCACTATGTTCAAAATGCAATTTTTCACTTAGGATGAAACGGCGTACATTACCCGTCATTTTCCATAATTTCAAGGGCTACGACAGCCATATGATAATGAAAGGAGGTTTAGGTCAAATAAAAGAGTGGAAGCTTGATGTAATAGCACAAACGAGAGAGAAGTTTATGGCCATGACAGCAAAAGTGCCTGTCGATAAAACTAAAGAAAATAAGACGGTCTATTTTGATATAAAATTTTTAGATTCCTACCAATTTATGACTGCATCACTGGCCTCTCTCGTACAAAATCTAAAGTCTCTTCCACTAACACAAAATCTTAAGAAACAATATCCAAATCTAACCGATGAAGTCATCACACGGAAAGGAGTCTTTTCATATGCATATTTTGATGCGATTAGTAAACTCAGCGAGACTTCTCTTCCGCCCATAGATAAATTTAAAAATGATTTGACCGGCGCAGAATGTAAGACCGAAGATTATGATCATGCACAAGATGCATGGATAAAATTTGACTGCCATACATTTGGCGAATATATGATTGCCTATCTTAAGTTAGATGTATTTTTGCTGGCTGATGTATTTCAGGAGTTTCGACGAGTGGCATTAGAAGAAGATAAGTTAGATCCCGTCCACTTTGTCAGTCTGCCAGCCATGTCATTTAAGTCTGCTTTTAAAATGACTGGTGAGACCATTCATCTCTTACAAGATCCAGAGATGTACAATTTATTTGAGTGAGGAATTCGCGGTGGTCTCACATTTGTAAATAAACATAGGTTAAAATCTGAAACAGTAGGTAATGATCATACCCATCTTAAGTATTATGATCAAAATAATTTGTATGGTAGTTCACTATCCAAACCACTCCCTCACTCTGAGTTTAGCTGGTTAGATGATAGTGAAATTCAGCATCTCTCCAACCCTTCTAACATACTAGCAATTCCAGATGAAGGTGATTGGGGATACTATTTTGAGATAGATCTAATCTATCCAAATAATATTAAACATAAAACCGTAGATTTTCCACTCGCACCCGAATCAGGTGAAGTGACCAAAGATATGTTTTCCGACTTTATGAAACAATTTCATAAAGATTTAGAATCATGCGGTCAACCCGACTATAAGCCTTGCCGCAAACTTTTACTCACCCAATATGATAAGGAAAACTATCTAGTCCACTTTAGCATCTTAAAATTTTATTTAGAAATAGGCATGATTTTAAAGAGAGTTCACCGCATTATTAAATTTAGACAGAAAGCCTTCCTCAAACCATATATTGATAGCAACAGCCAGAAACGTGCACTAGCCCAAAATTATTTTGAAAAAGATTTTTATAAGTATAAGAATAATAGTCTATTTGGTAAGACGATGGAGGATGTTAGAAAACGTGTAAACTATAAACTAGTCAATGATGTTACAAAATTTAAGAAATTGGTCTCATCACCTCTATTCATCGATAGAGACATTATCGATGAGGACCTTGTAGGTGTTAAAATGATAAAATCTGAAGTTGAGTTGTGCAAGCCCATCTATATTGGCCAAGCTGTACTAGATTACTCTAAGCTTGAAATGTACCAACTCTTTTATAAAATACTAAAACCATGTCCTCTCGTAAAAGAGGTTCGTTTGTTGGGTGGTGATACAGATAGTTTCTTCTTAGCCATTGCCACTCAAAAAGATTTAAATTTCAATGAAGTAGGAAAATCTCTAGAAAGATATTTTGATACATCAAATTATCCTACTGATCACCCACTCTACTCCATCAAAAATAAGGCAAAATTTGGCTGCTTTAAGGATGAGACAGCAGGGAAGGAAATAGATGAAATGATTCTCCTCCGACCAAAAATGTACAGTATGAAATTAAGGGATAGCGACGATAGGATTAAGCGTGCTAAAGGCATATCAAGATCATTGGTCTCTAACATGAAACATAAAAATTTCAGGAAAGCCTATAGAAATAAAAATATAACGTTTGTCAATATGACCATCTTAAAATCTAAGTCGCATGAGATCAAAACTCATACTTTTAGGAAACGGGCGCTTTCAGCATGGGAGGATAAGAGGTGCTGGTTAGAACATAACATATCTCTTCCACATGGACATCCTGACACAAACATACCACCACCCAAAAGAATTAAACTCACACTACCACATTCAGGAGACGTCTTAGCATAATCATCCTTAACTTAGTATTTTCATGTTGCTTTTTGTAGATATACATGGTTGTTTTATGTATCGCATGAGATCGTTTCTTCCTTGTGAATATATGCCTACAGTCGGCCCATTCCCCCTATATCTGTGAAAAGACTTTTTCATACACATATTTTTATTTCAATAAACATATCACAATGACTTCACTTTGTTTTCCGAAACACTAAAGTTACGAGGGATTTAGTATCTTTCACATGGATGCACTCTTGTAAACCATTGGTAATTTTGATAGCAATAGAGGGTATAGTTTGTTTGACGACGGGATGATAGAAAATAGATTCAAACATCTTCTCGACTATTCCATATGAAGCGTCTTTATCATGAATGAAATCACGTAAAATGTATTCTTTTTTCTCACCAACAGAAATAGGTAGAATCAAATCACTTTGAATGTAAAGGTGCTGTTCATGTTTATCAAGTGTCATTGGTGTTTCTATACCAATCGTATGCGCAGCAGTAAACACAGTTTGTAGCATTGAAAAACCAAAGAGTTTTTTCAAATTTTTACTCAATTGACATTGAATGTCATCACCCAGTTTCAGAACAACGCGTTGATTTTCAATTGAAAACGAAATGTGGTGTGTCTTTACATCATATTTACTTTTCATCACATGCTTCAACTTCTGTTGTATATAAGGATTTACTACATGAATGAAGCTTTCAACTGTATGATATAGACGCGGCATTATATTGATAGCAACTTTAGATTCTTCATAAGACTGGTAAATTTTCTTGATGCGATCGCCATAGATGTCCACCCACCATCCATCATTAACTGAATCAGCTTTAGTGTGATATTCATGAGAAGCATTTACCACACCGCTTCCAATAATAGGTGTATGTCTTACAAAATGACGCAAGGTTGGTGAGAAATAAACTGTAAGTTTGTCATTATATTTCTGAATGACCAACTTATTTTTGTCCGCCATAATTTTCTCTCCATACTTCTTACCCACAGTCTCATTCCATCGTTTTACTAACTCAATAAGTGATAAAGGTTGAACACCACGCTTTTTCAAAATGATGCGTTCTTCGCATTCTACAACATCTTCATCAAATATTTTAAATTTATAATGAAATTTATTGATTCGATTTGAATAAACTTTCCTAACATTTGCAGTAGCAATTGGCGTTAGATGTAGTCCATGGCCAAAACCGAGATGCGGATAGAATTCATTATCCAACCTCAGTGTAAGACCTTTAGTAAAAGAATGAAAGCGAAGGAACTCATAGTAATAAGAAGATAGTAAACTCATAAACTTTCTGATCCTTATTCTTCATGATGGAAGTATTACCGCTGTTGAATGCCTTAATAATTTTCTCATTCCCAAATGGTTCATAAGAATCTGATTTTATCTGAATCCATGCGTAGTTCCACTTTCCATCTGATGTTAAATTGTATGGGAACTGGAATGCATTATTCATCGTTATTCCATCATGGATGCGAGGAGTCAATATCATTTCTTCCAAATCATTCACATTCTGAATATTGCTATCATAGCAAATACTAGAAACGCTAACCTCCCATTCACCTTCTAAATGTAGTGGCCGATTTAATTCTACTCGATAGTCTGATGGTTTATTTTTGGGAAATTTATTCATAGAAGCATTACTGGGCAAGTAGATTAGAAACGAGTCCTTATTTTCACTTTCCATATTATTCACATTGGAGAAAAATATGAATGCGTTTCCATTAACTCTTCATTCGGAAATGGAGTGTGATACTTGTCACAGCGTCTTTATGAAAAAGAATCAACGCACCAGCATCGTCATATATGGCAATATCAATCTGTGGTATATAGTTTGATTTCAAGTCTGTATAATGCACTTTCTTAAAAGTATGCTCAGATAAAATACTGCAGCTTTTTGGTTGGTATGGTATCATTGCTAAAAGTGGAGCTTCAGCATCTCCCACACGCACATCTTCACCAATATTGGAATATAACTGAAAATAGTTAATACGACGCGATAATGATAGTTGCGCGCTAGCTTTTGTCACAGTACCACTTTTAAACGTATTTTGATCAAAGCCCAAAATGTCCTTTAGGGTATTGTCCATGATCAGCTCAATATTTTCCCGCTAACACGAAGAGATGGCACGCCTTCTTTTTCAGAAAACGAAATATGTTCATCTTGAATCACTTCATTCAAATAATCTATTGCCATCTTAACTGAAGTGATCATGCGAGGTGTCAACACTCTTGTTCTATGTGAGATTCCACTCAAAGGCTCTACACACTTTCTGTATAAAGATACCGACCATTCTGTATCAACTTGATCTGATCCATCACATTTCAAATAGCGCATATCAAATTTTCCATGAACGGCCGCAGAGCGATGTCGCAAGAACTGATGAAAATCTTCTGAACAAACTAATACTAGATCATCATCATCATCTAATTTACTAATGACGATTTGATCCGTTGATTTCGTATAAGTCAATGTTGCCACTTGTTTACCATCAACTCGAAGGAGAAAATTAAATTTCTTTACTAATGTTTCAGGAGTCATGCTTGTCTTTCTTGGCTTAATCACAATCTTCTTCAGCAATGTCTTTTCATTTTTCGGAATAAGATCCACATAAAAAGCTTTCTTTTTGTAAATCAAATCTTTACAACCGAATTCAACAATTACAAGCGAAGTTGAATTACAAGCGAATTCAACTCTATCATTCCCAACTCCATACTAACTTCACATTTCATCAAGGTAGTTGGGAAAAGTATAAAAGGAAGGTACATCTCTCAATTTACTCATTTTTTCATCATGAAGCGCCATCGCTACACCATCGTCAACATTCTCCGTCGCTTTAGAATCTACACCAAAATCAATCTCACAACATTACACCAACAGCTTCCAAACACCAAGTATTACCCGGGCCGACCTCAAATGTTAGTGGTGAAGATGAACAATTCACGGAATCTTCAACTCTTCCCAAATGGGACTGTACAGATTCTCGGCGCCCTTTCTCATTCATCGGCGCAGTCAATGCGCTTAGAGCTACAAAGACTACTACGTCGGATATGGAAGAGGGAGAGGTGTGTGATGTCGAATCTGACTGTGGACAATATGGTGATCTCTACTCAATTGAGTGAAAGTGTATCATTTTTGAAGATTCGTACCAGCAGTTACAATTTGTGTTATGAACCCGAACTTTTTCCTGCAGCTCTCATTACTTGTTGGTTACCTGTGCATGTGGCAATCTTTCATAATAGTAAAGTGATCATTACTGGACTAAAATCTCATGTACAAGCAAATGTGATCCTAGACTATCTCATCGAGTATGTACGTACCCAGCGGATTGTAAAATAAAAAACAATTTTTCCAACATGATGTTTTTATTTCAAATCATGATAGAACTTACAAATCATTTTTTCATTAGAGGATGGATTACATGAAAAGTTTTGAATAACAGATACAAATCGAGATACATGTAAACGTTTTAAGATGAAGTACAGTACAAAAGCACCACACGTTGATGAAAGTGGATGTTGTAGTATGCGTTCATATCGCTGATATTGACGCGTATGTTTTCTCAACCACTGCTGTGTTGTTATATTTGGATGTTGAGCAAGAGAGTCAAATAGTTCACCACGTCGGTCTTCTCCAATAAAGATCGCTTTCCAATGCTCACCGCCTAAATTCTGCGAATGAGTGTTTAGCACAATAAAGATGGGATAGTGATTTACTGCAGGTGGTAAGGTATCGAGTGAATAGACATTATCGAAAGCTTTCAACGTCGCTTCGTCTGCATTACGCTGCACTTTAGTCTTAATATCGTCAGCAGTCAACCAACTCATTAACGATTATACTGAAGAATCACGTCACGATACTTTGTAATTTCAATATTTGAATCGAAGACTGCATAAATTAATACATTGATCGTCTCAGGTAGTGTTCTTTTGAACGTTAAATCCAAACGAATATTATGAGGCACGTTCGCTTGACGATAGGGTGCACTAATATCGCTGTCAGCAGTCAAATCAAATGCATAAATAGTATATCCACTCTTAAACTCTTTCATAGTAAGTCCGTTGGTGTCATCCGTATTGTAAAAGCCAAAGACATCCATAAAATCAACATAACTGCGCATAAATTGATCCGAAGCAAAATCTGGTTTGTAGGGTGGACCAGGATTACTGACACCATTTACACGTAAAGCAATTTCACTTAACTGATTGTGTTTAAAATTGAAAGGATTCTTCTTTATATTACCATTAAATGCATCATTTTCAACCATTGCCACCATGAGGAGCTTCGGTGCTTCCGATGGAAAGAGGCCATCTTTCATGAAACTCTTTTGATCTTTCGGAATTGTAAAGGTGAGAAGCTTTGTATGCTGAACGGGGTAAATGGCATTTTGGCGGTTAAGACCTTCAGCATGTCCTCTAATGACACTTGGATTCGGTACTACTCGACGAATGTAAAGTGCAATATCTTCCACATGAATTCTAAAATTGTCAACTTTAGCAAATGCATTCAGCGCAAATTCAGGCTTATTCAATGTCAGCTTGAGTCGCATGCTGGTATTACAGAGTAAAAACTTTGACTGTCTAAAGAAGTCTAAATTCAGCGGACCATATAGCTGACATACTTTACTATCTTTAATCATAGCAGATCGCTTTACAAAGCCACTGTTTGTTTCAACATCAAATTTTCCTGCTTCATCTCTGTACCATCCCATGGCTTCCATATGACTTTTTTGTGCTGCTGGATGAAACTGTGATACATGATTGAAATATGATTTATAGGGATAATCGCTTTGACCACCTTCCACCTGCTGCTCTCCAATCGTTAGAGAAACATCGCGAAGTAATGTAGTCAATGGTAAATTGTTCAGTCCAACTTTATGTGCATCGTCAATAGCAGTTCCATCTGCTTGCTGAATTCTAAACCTCAAATCAAGCATCGCATAACTCAAATCTATGTAGTCATCACTACCACCAAGAATAACAAATTCAATGGGGCCAGCATTCTCAGCTGTTCGAGGATGATAATCTACAATACTTGAACTAAGAATATCTGTCTGTATGGCTTGTTGATCAAACAAACAAAAACCGGAAATTTTACATTCCATGATTAGAAGTTATAGCAGCGTCGTCGTTTAGCGCCTGATGAATGATTAGAGCCTCTGCGACGTTTGCGTGAATGCCTTTTGACTGAAGATCGCACCTTACCAGCTCCGCGATGTTTCCTCCTTCCTTTATTCATTCGTTTAGGTGATTTCTTTCATTGAGTAACACCAGCAAAGGTCTGCTTCAATGTTTTTAAACCGCGTTCCTTCCCACGATTCAACAAACTGCTCTTAAAACTTCTACCTCTGGAAAGATCACTAGCAACATCACCAGCAAAGCCAACGGCATTACTTAAAACACTTCGTTTTAAAGATCTACCGACATTGGATATGAGAGGTGCTACAACAGATTTCAGTGCACCAAGTATGCTACCTCCACGTTGGCGGCAAGCGCCGATGTAAATTTGTCCTCCACCACTTACATAGGAGGGTCGTGAAAAAAATGAGGCAGTTGGATTCATAGCTGAAACCCTAAACATTGTTAGTTACAACTTTGCATGAATCACTGTCGATCACTTAGATGAAAGATGTCGGCACGACGCATCCAAGAGTTCATACTTGAAGGATAACCAGTCCATTTAACAAGACACCATTCTTCACCTTGCCGTTTTTTACATCGAATGATTTTCTCTACCAAATATGTTTCACTTTCAGTGACCACCTCAATCTCATCGCGGTAAAAGCTACCCTCAATTTCTTCATTATCGTAATCGTTCAACTTGTAGGTGGTGGGAGAGTCTTTTTGATTAATCCTTGATACTGTAAATATCTCCTCTGTCCAATTCGGAAGGTACCCTTTAGCAAAAACACTTTTCACTTTTGAGATACGAACTTTATCACCAATTTTCACATCACTTTTCACATGAGTGCGTTTACGTTGGAATGATTCGCGCACTTTATCTACATTGTCAGCATTTGCACCTACTGGTCTGAGTCCAATAGAACGATGGATAGAGTGATTGTAGGCATGGAGTGTATCTTGTAGAACCTTTGTCCAATTTTGTGTCAAGTTGGCAGTAAAATGTCGCCACAAGCTATTTTTTAATGTGCGATTAAAACGTTCAACGAGTGCAGCTTTATAAGCACTCTTTACACTAAACAACTCAATGTCATGCCTCTCAAATAATCTTCTCACATGCTGATTTTCAAACTCTTTTCCTTGATCACTCTGAATTCTTTTTGGAATGCGACCTTCTCGAAAAATTGTTTGGAATGCTTTTGCTACTCCTTTCCCTTCTTTAGTTTTTAAAGGTTGAGCTCACGCATAACGCGAGAAATATCAATGACGGTGAAAATAAAATTATTGCCCGAGTTATGTTTTGAAATGGAGGCGACATCGCACAAATCTGCTTGCCACTGTTCATCGATGTCATGAACAATATAATGGCGGGTACGGTACTTCTTTTTCGCTTGTTTGTGGAGTGTATAGGTAGCCTGACCCTTTAACCATCGTTTCACTTGTGATTGTGGAAGACCACTCGCTTTTGATAATTTCTTGATAGATGCAAATCCTGCCGGATGTTTTACATCATAACTGATTGACTTCAAACGTTCAGTCGATGACGACTGACTCTTTTTCCTCCTTCTCATCTTTTTGTTTTCTTGCCTTTCTACATTTACAACAACTGCAGCATTTAGCTTTAGCGGTTTTGCGATCGTGTTCACATTGCTTAGGGGTTTCATTGTGAGAGCTGGCGCAGCAAGTGCAAGTGACAACGACATTCACCTCTGGCAGCTCATTACATGGCAAGCAACACATCTGCTTCATATTAATAGTCTGAGAACATGTATTTCCTGGGAGGAGCTGTTTTACGTTTTCCTTTTACTAGTTTTAGTGGTGATGTAGATCTACGTCGAGTTCTTCCTCTTGCTTTCTCAGTGAGTGTGGGAGGGGATGTAGCAGGTGACGTCTTAAACCAATTTGTTGGCATTTTCATCGTCTGAAGCATTGGAGCAGTAGCCACTGTTGAATCAAGTTCTTTCAATGTCTCATTATTCAAAGCAAATTTTGGTACATTATGCTTTTTCAATAGTTTAAGAAAGTATGACCAACCAAGTGGAGCATAGCCCTGACGGCGCTTTCTACGTGTCGCATACTGAATCAAGTCTTCATAACGTGAAGCATCAATCACTTTATTTTCATCTGTAATGATTTCTCCTCTATCATTTACATTGAGATGGGGTTCAATACTATTGAAAAGAGATATGGCATGTGCGCGAGATGCTAAAGGTGTAGCAGTCGATACAGAGTCACGCATCTTATTCTTCAAGTTTTTCAATTGCTCAACAGTTTCCGATTGTAATAATACAGCACGATGTGGATCTTTGATGTGAACATTTTGCTGATAATCTATTTCTTTCATATACATTTGATTTGCAAGAGGTTGCTTTACTTGCTGCATGGCAGTCAATTGTACATATTCATCCTGAGGAATAACAATCATGCGAGAATAAGAACTCATAGTTTGTAGATAATCATGGGAGTTTTCAAAATATCACTTCGAAATCTAAATTCTTCCGGACACTCTTGCGTAAAGTCAATGAATAAGTAACCGTATGGTTTTTCAGTAGCTGCTTGAAAAATTTCATTTAAGGCTTTTGATCCTCTGGGTGCAACTTGTCGCGCTAAAATTTCAAATTGACTTTTATCTCGCGGATTCTTGAAAATAGCATGATAGTGTGTATTCAGGTTTCGTGTACGAGCTTCTTTTCCATCAGGAAAAAAATTTTGTGTGATATAGATGATAAAGCACCTTTTATGATGTGCTGCGCGAGTGAACATATCTGTAACATCTTTTGAATTCTTACTTTCTTTTAATAAATCATCCAATACAACAACATCATTGGACTGAAGTTTATCCACTGGAATAATTCCTTCATGTCGAATAAAGTTGCGACTTTGCAATTCCTGAAACAGGGACGGTTGATAAATGCCATAACACCAAATCACTCGATTGATAGGTTCCTTAAACAACTCCCTTCTTTTATCCAATAAATTCAGCGTGAAAACAGTTTTACCTATATGAGATGGACCTGATAAAGTCAGAACTTTATCACATTGAAGTCTGAAATCCATTTTATTACTTTGAGATTCAACATTTGCATAATTAACGCTTAGAGCCAAAAATATTACCCAATAGGTTACCCACGACAGCAGCTAGCATCGCAAGTATTGCTGAAAGGAAACCTCCCTTTTGTGTTAGAGTTTTCCTCTTTCTTTGAAGGGTGACTTTAGGATTGGAGATGAAACGCAATTTCGTAGCATATCGCTTAAGTAACTTTCGTTGTTTTGGTGCTAATTTCTTCGTCCTCAACTTTCTCACATGAGAAATAATTTCACAAATGAATTTATCGTTAGCATGTCGTATAGCATTGTATCGCTGATTTGCTTTCATTCGTCGGAGAGCTTGAATGGCTGAAGAAAACTTTGAAGACTTTTGACTTTTACGTTTCGTCATTTTACGTTTCGCCATTTTCCGTGTTAGTCTTTGCTAAAACCTATCTTTACCACATTTGCATAGGTACTAACTATTGCGACATAAGTGACACTCGAAATGAGCAATATCACAGTGGTTACATTTGCAAAGTTGAATGCAATTACGTATGAAACAGCGTTGACAAAAAGCATGCTTACATCTCTTGAAGATGCGCTTTTCATTTCCATCCTTTCGCTTACATACATCACAACACATAGTTTCACCGTTACTGATGTCTATAGCAAGTCTTTTTGAAGATATGAATTTGCTAGCCTTTTCTAAATAATAGACACATGTACAGAAGGAATATACTTCGAGAGTGAGCAGACATAGCTCGAAAACCAGTTGTGCTACAATCAAGTACCACTGCATTTTCAATTTTTCTTTATGGAAAGTTGAATGTCAATATCTGAAAACGCTTCAATCACTAGACTGCTACCATGATGGTTAAATGCGTTAAGACGTTCAGCAATTTTTATCATATGTCTTTTAAAAAATTCTTGCGGGTGATCTACCACTTCCATTGAATAAGAAGCAAAATGGAAAGAGCGACTTTCCACCTCTTCCTTTCCAAAATGACTAAACTTAATTTTCGCAACTAATCGCGCCATGATAATGCTATCAGAGAATGTATTCATTAACTCTAGAAATAGAGTGCTAGCATCATCGACCACTGCTTCGATGTCGGTCTCATCTTTATGAAAACTTATCACATAATCTTGAACAGCTCCTTTTAAACTTTGCCTATGAAAATGTAATGTTCCGCAGTCGTTTGAGAAAGACATGATCGCCCTTTATCTAACCCATCCATTGCATGAAAACAACTCTTCTCATAGTAACATTTATTGAATAATAGTAACAAGCATGCATTATAAATCAATGGTTTGAAACAGGTAAAATAGATACAGCTGGTAACTATCATACAGCGAGCAATGATGACCATACAGGACTTTGGCAGTGTTGAGGTAAGGAGGAAAGAAGCATTGGTTATGAACGTAGCTACTACAACGAATAGACAAAATAGGAACACACAAATCCTTAAAACGTTTCGTGACTTCATGATAATGTTGATTCACTCTACTATCCCAAGGCGGGAGCAAAATATCATCAATGATTAGATTGGGAAATACTTTCCTCTCCTTACCAGGATTATTACAAAAGATGCGTATAACATTGAAAGCAGCTAACCATCGTTTAAAGTCAATAAGAAGAGCACTCTCACAAGAAAAGCCATAGTCTTGCAAATATTTCAGATTAAGTCCATGAATGTGTTTTCCCGCCCATTGATCAACATTGGGATCACAGTTTGCATGTTGATGATAGACACTAACAATCTGATATGTCCAATTGTTCATAGCAATAGCACTGAGCTCCTGTACAGGTTCACCCTCACAATCCATAAAAATGATGATAGAAGCCTAAAACGGAAATTTACACATCTAAGGAAACGTTCTATAACATATTACAAAATGAAGAAATACATCGATGCTTTTCACGACAAAATACACAAATGATATGATGGCAACGAAGAAGTAAAATGTATCTAATAAGACCACGTCTACAACACTCAAAGCACATAAGCGAATTGTCATAGGGTAGAGTTAGGAAAGGACTAGTAATTCTCCTTCTTTGATTTGCGTTTTGAGGCAGCATTCTTGTCCGACTTGCGCCTCGTGCCACTGCTGTTAAGGATTTGATCAATTATGTCATCTACGTTGGGTGGTTTTGGAATATATTGGATGGATTCCATATGCATGGAGAGAGAGACTATTTTGTTATCCTTGTGCTGACCATAATATAGCCCATTCACTTTGAAAATGATATCCCAAGCACCTTCTCCGAGCTCATCACATCTGATGGGTATTGTGCCATTTTGTTAGCATTTTTAGTTATCACACAGACACCGTTTGGGATAACGTTAATCTTGCTTTACAATAGGGTATATTTTCATGCAATGTGAAAGATCTGGAGCAAAAATAATGTACTTCATTTTGGAGTTTGCTTGTTAGCTAGAAAGTCAAGCTCTATTTTGCACCGTTGATCAGTGATGCAAATTCTTCATGTGTTGATGAACAAGTGAAGTATAAGCACACAGTCCACGCAGCATTCATGAGCGATCATATTGGAAAACATAAAGACTGCAAACTCGTGAGATATTGGTCACTAAAGATATCTGTGATGAGTATCTATGATGACCTCATAACTTCTGGCCTATTGTCCGACATCTTCGCTGAGGATACACATCTTCCATTTCTAGTTCAGATGGTTCAGATAGTTCCAATTCGATTTCAGATCTGCCCAAATGAATTTCAGATATGTTCCACATGAATCTCCAGTTGAATTTAAGATCTTTTCAAAGTTGAGCTTCTGACAGATATCTGAAATTCAGCTAGAGAAATCTGAAATCCATCTAATGTCTGAAATTCATTTGGAAAGATCTGAAATAGACATGGAAAAGGTGCAGTTGGCTACAAAAGTTAACATACAGGGATGATAGAGAAGTTTTCGGTCTTTGAATATTGCATAGTCTTTTCAAACGACTGTAATAAGTCTCCAAAACAAACGCAAAAACGTCAATCACCAAAAAATAAATTTCAAAATTTTCCAATGGAAAAATTTCCGGAAAATTTTCCATTTGCATCACTAGGAATGATGAGACTTGTTCTCTTCACAGTGGTCAACATGCTGGTATTGAAACATTTTTTCAATACACTTTGTGTTTCATGACGGATTCGATTTTTCCATGACGCTAAATTGAGAATAGATCCATCCAAATGAGCTTGAAGTTGGTTATTGGCATGCATCGGAATCTTTGCTGCATGTTTTTTCTCCTGAAACGGTTTATTTTGTGTCTGCATGCCTTGTATCCTTCCGATTTTCATTTTTCGAATAAACATTACTTTACTTTTACTTTTTACTTTTTATTGACAGCACTCATCAAAACATTCTCCACTCCAGGTGTGGTAGGATTGAACAATTCATTCAATTTATTCAAGTAGAAGTAGTAGTAGGCAGGTTCAAACGTTCGCCATCGCATCTTCTTTTGAATGTTTGCATTTGCCATGAGTGATCGGAAATGACCCATTTTTCCAATACGAGGAACGGAAGGTTGTTTCAATGTTTTTGCAAATGGAAATTCAGCAATTTGAATAGTTTCATATCCGACAGATTCTTTCATTTGTCCATCAATTAAATCATCAATTACACCAACAGGGTAACGGTTTAAATCCAGAACCATGTGCTCTGTGAATCGAAATTGTTTTGCAACTGTCATTGTTTTTCCAGGAGGACCTCGTTTTCCATGAGGACCTCGTTCACCAGGAGGACCTCGATTTCCAGGAGGACCTCGTTCACCAGGAGGACCTCGTTTTCCAGGAAGACCTGGGAGACCGTGTTGACCTTGCTTTCCTTCAGGTCCTTCAGGTCCTTGTAAACCTCGATGTCCGATGGGACCTCGTATTCCCGGTGGACCACAGACTCCTTGTGGACCACGAACTCCTTGATGACCAGTGGGGCCACGATCTCCCTTCATTCCTTGCTCACCCTTGTGGTCTTCTGGACCTTTAGCTCCTCTTTCACCCTTGTCGCCTTTTTCTCTCTTGTCGCCTTTTTCTCCCTTATCACATTTTTCTCCCTTGTCGCCTTTGTCCCCCCTTGTCACCCTTATCTCCTTTATGACCTTCTGGACCTCTTTCACCTTTATCTCCCTTGTGTCCTTCTGGACCTCTCTCACCTTGCTTTCCTGGTTGACCACGTGCCCCTTCTTCACCCTGCGCTCCTTCAGGACCCCTATCCCCTTGAGGACTCTTGTCTCCTTGAGGACCTATCTCACCCGAATCCCCACGAGGACCTTGTTCACCTCGTGGACCTTGTTCACCTCGTGGACCTTGTTCACCACGTATCCCTTGGGGACCTTGCTCACCTTGGGGACCTTGTTCACCACGTTTCCCTTGGGGACCTTGTTCACCACGTTTTCCTTGTTCACCTTGTGGACCTCGTTTACCTTGATCCCCCTTATCACCTCTGTCACCATTATCACCTTGTTTACCCTTTTCACCACGAGGTCCTGCTTCACCTCTCGGTCCTTGTTCTCCACGTGATCTACTCTTTGACGACTCTCTACTCGATCCCTGATCACCTCGTTCACCTCTCGGTCCTCGTTCACCTCTCGGCCCCCGCTCACCTCTAGGTCCTCGATCTTCCTTGGGACTTCGATCCCCCTTGGGTCCTTGTAAACCAGGGGGACCACGGGGCCTCGAAGTCCATCTTCACCATCACGTCCATCTTTCCCATCTTTCCCATTAATACCATCATCACCATCAATCCCATCTTTCCCATCCGTTCCAGGATAGCCACGAGGACCATGTAGAGTCTTTGTTCCAATCTTTGCTCCTCCTCCTCCTTGATAAATTTCCTGCTGATAGGATGGTTTAATTTCTTCATAATAAAGTCCAGGAGAAGCACGAGGATGATGACGTCCAGTACCCACAGAAAACAACAAATTTTCAGGAACATTCTTCAATGTATTTTGAATAGACACTTCTCTGATGCCAACTTCCCAACGCGAACCATGTGGAACCACAAAATAGGGAATCAATCGATTGGTAAAACGCTCAGAGCGGTTATTAGGAAATAAATCATACTGAGCATTACTGAACAAATGAATTGTATGACCCTCTCGATCCACATACATGTTTCAGTTCATAAAATCATCAATGACAATACCTAGTATAGTTGGACTCTTTTCTTCGAAAATGGAGTTTCAAGTACGATCGTCCATAATGCATTGGAATCAGTTCACCATCATCTCCTCGAATTTGAATTTCGATTTGATCAATAAAATGCATATCCAATGGATGATAGTCAATGATGGGAATCCCCATGGAGATCATTTCACCAAATTTAGATTTATGTTCAATGGGGACCATTTTCAAAATACGTTCCAGACTATCACCAATACTATTCTGTCGTACAATGTTGCCGTAGATGATATTGTAAGTATTAGGAACTAAATCAATAGGGTGAATCGATTGATACCTTGAATTGGGACAGTAAAATACTTGAGACATACCCAATCTATGAGCAACATCATTCCCAAAATCAATAAAGGTGTTGTCTCCAGTAATCACTGTGAGAAACTGATCTGATGATGGATCAACACTGATGGAGTCCCATTCCACCAACTGAGTTTTGAGTGCAGAGAAGAATCCATGAATAGTATAGGCACCTTTTGGAATCACTATTCGTTGAAATGGAATGGCAAAATCCATATTGGGAGAAATATGTCCATGACGAATAAGAGGTGAATGTTCATCCAATGTTTTCATATATTGGGAATAAATATGAACAAGTGGGCGATTTTCAAAATCCATTGAATGTTGAACCTGATTCAATTTCTTATCCGTTGGAATAGCACGGAAACGCATATCATCCACAAAATGAAATATACTTCTCTCATACACATGAAGTCCTTGTGATAGACAACCTTTCATTCCCAACGCATTCCATCCATCAAATGAACGCCATCCAATGACTTCTGCTTTGATGGAACTTTTCTGCATTCCTGATCGGGCATAGTGAACAATGGATGTCATCTCATAGTCCTGTTCACGATAGGATTGTACACGAAAGAGGTATGACTGCATTATTTGATTCCCACTTTTGATATGACGCATCTTTCGACTCCATAAATAAGGATAATCTACTTTACCAAACTTTTGATGAGAGACTTCTTGTTGCCAAGGAAATGTAGGAAAAGGTTCTTGAGTATAATTCACCATGTGCTTCGGCATCACATAATCATGAAATGCATTCAAATGGAGAATTGTTCCATTGGATGCATATAAAGTTGTTGAAGGATGTGCACTATATCCATATTCCATACTAAAACAGCATAAAAAGCGAAAAATGTTTTGTGAGACTTGTAGTTGAGACGTGGTTGGCATTTGAAACTCCAATCGATTAAACAAGGGTAATGGCGTGTATTGAAACCAAAACATTTTGGAATTGGGGCTGAGTTGATTGACGCGTTGAACAAACGTTTCCGGAGTATATGCTCCTGCTGGAATTGTATGAATGATGGGGGAGGGAGCAACATGATTTGTATGCTTGTAAATAATGTATGCCTGTACACCATCCACTAATCGGAATACATTGATGGTAAGATAGGAGATGGAGAGTGGAGAGTCTGCTGTATAGGAAGATGAATGTGATTGAATTGAGGCATACCATTCATCCATCTCATGCTGACTCTGATGAGTATGGGATGTTAGGATGGATGGATCAAGGCTAATACTGGTCATTGTTATGGGGAGAGGTTGATTCACTGTATTAGGTCGTAGAATAGGAATGTGAATCGTTTCAGGATATGCTGCAAATGTCTTATCATCCTTGTACTGTCGTAATGATACATTGACGGAGAGAGGTTGACGTGTCACAGGATAGAGAGGTGCAAAAAGATGATCATCTCCCGCAGTTGACCAATGCTGTTGGGTGAGGGTCGCTGTTGATAATTGATAAGTTTGTTTGGTATGAATCGATGCACCAAGTCGTGTTTTAAACAATCGAACAAACTCGCCATATGATTGAGTCACAAGAGGTGAGTGTGTTCCAGGAACTGGATCATCTTGGAAACAGTCAATCTGATTTCCAAAAAATAGAATGAGCAAATGATCCACGTGAGAATTGAACAAACATGGGTTGGAGAGGATACCTCTCCTGATCCAAAACATTCCATCCCAAAGGAAGTGAAACACACGATGATTGGACACTAGGGTTTAACGGGAAATGCGTTTTCGGGAATTCCCGGGAATCGGGAATTCAGATCGTTTTCCCGGGAATTCCCGGGATTTTTTCCCGACGAGTTCTGAGTTTAATGTAGCTAATCCCCTTAGCTTATTTAACCTTGTTACTCGAAAATGTAGAGAAGAATAAATTTATCATGACTCGTATCAAGTTTTCATAACTTTCATATTCATATCTGATACAACAAAATAACAAAAAGGTTGAAAATTGAACGAGAGAATTCGCAGACTACACGTTCTTGAAGCAGGCGTTCAATACACAAAGAATATTCACTGATTTGTCACTTAGACGTGATCGGATTTTGCTAATATAACGAGCTGCAATAGAAAAGGCACGTTCACTTTCTACTGAAGTGGGCTTGATAGTTAAAAGACAATGAAGCAACAGGTCCAAGTTTCCTGTGCGCTTTCCTGTTTTCTCATAAATTCCAAATTCGGATGACAAGTTCTTGAACTACTTATCATATTCAACATTTGATGCTGAAGATGATACAGAACTATTCATCGCTTTCATCAGTTCTGCCTGAAGATCTTCTTCCTTTGCGGATCCGCATGTATCTGGTACGATTACCGTCTCAATTTCCGAACAAGCCATCGACGAATCATCCATGAATAAGTTCGCAAGAAGCTTCCTTGCAGTTTCAATCAAAGTTCTTTTCGAACTGATTTTGAAGAAATCATCACTCTCTTCCTCAAATAAACAGCAGCAGTTCTGCAAGTATTTTGCAAGGGACACAATACGCTCATTGCGCCTCTCTCCCAGTCTGTTTCTCAGAGCAGATAAAGGAGCAGAACTTATTCTTGATTTGTTCTTCTTTAAACGATTGAACAAGAGTTCTATAGCTCCTTCCGCTTGAATCAGGGTAATATCTTGTCGACCAATTACCTCAGCTGACATTCGAATCGGAGCAAGAGTAGTTACGAGCTCTATCAGAACTTCAAGCTCACTTTCGCACAAGCTGAGGGCGTCTCTAATATCGATAAGAGCTTTTGAAACAGGCTTTCGAAGTTCAAGAAACCGGGACACCATCGATTCGAGACTGTTCCATCGAGTCCTACATCGAATTTCCTGAACTTTCTGATGCCTTATCTTCTAAGTCAGTGACGAAATCACGCTTTTCATGTTGTTGATGAAAGTGTCGTAGCACACCACTTGTAGAAGACCCCTTCGTGGACAGTATCTTTTTGCAATGAATGCACTTGGCCTTTTCGTCTCCGACTTTTGTGAAATTTTCCCAGACTCGAGATTTTGACATCGCAGCTCTTCAACAAATATCAAAGCGTGACAAGTTTCACATTAAACCGAGTGTCAACGAACGAGCTCAGCTTTGCAACGAACTTCCAATCAATGAGCAGTTCTTGACGAAGCGGCATCTGATTGGAGGATTGCAGACACTGCAGGTCCTATTTATTGGTGCTGGGATTGTCGGTATGACAATAAACTCTTCTACGCGAATGAATCATATACAAACTGATTTTCTCATGTAGACAATGAGTAATATTTTTCCCGGAAATTCCCAAAAATATTTCCCGGGAATCGAGACTCGCAATTGTCGGAAATTCCCGGGAAATTCCCATCCCGAGAATTCCCGTGTTAGACCCTATTGGACACCTACCAAATTGAAGGTGAGATGATTTTTGAAAGGGTGTGCTTGACCCGGTTGATTCAAGTTTGGGAATTGTAATTTATCCGCCTGATTGCGACAGTGTGTCGTTCCAAAAAAAACCCAATCAATGGCAGATTTCTGTGCCATAAATACCAAATCAAAATATTCACGGAGTGAATAATAGCCCACAGGAATTTGAACAATATGAGTTCAAATGGATGAAAAAATCCATGACAAATCCCCTCTTCTTTCTTGACATGAACAAGCATATTCGTTGCCTGCTGAAACTGATGCATATCATGTGTAAAGAGTGCGAGTTTCTTCTTCAGCCGTTTTCGATTCCTTTTCAGTTTAGCTTTAGAGAGTTGCCGTTTCAAGTCATGGAAATCTGTCAGCATCGTATCCACTACATTCAAATATTCAGGCATGGTTCGAAATTGTGTCAAATTATATCGTGGCACCAATCGGTCACCAATCGTCGTTTCAAACGAATATCTGATGCTTGAGCAAGATGTGATGTACTCAACTTGTGTGATGAAAATTGAAGTAGACCTTGTGCCTCTTTCATTAATTTGACATGCTCTTCTCCAAATGAAGTGACAGGGGGTGTTGAGGCTGATTGTGCATCCTCACGAATAAATCGACGCATGAATGAACTTGTTCGTGCACTGTACACCTTCATTCGATCAGACAAGGATGTATCGATTGATGGGGTTTGCAATGAAATCTTCTTAAATGCTGTCTTATATTTTTCAGCCATGTAGATTGAAGCAGCAGACTCCATCTTCTTCTCAATCTGTATCACAAGTGGACAATTGATCCATGATGCCAAACTCATAGATGAACCAGACTGACGATGGAGTATAGTCAATTGAGCCAACACGTCCACCAAGTACTCTATTTTGGATGCATATGTCTTGAATGCAAGACGTGCATTAGAAGAGAAGATTCCTCCATGAACGAGCATGGGTTCCAATGTAAATGACACTTTCTGAACCGTTGTACAGGGAACTAGATCATTGGGGAGGGTCAAATCCAATGATTTTGCAAGATGATAGACAATTGAATACTCTTTATGGTACAAGGTGAGGAGATCATAAATCCGTTCATAATATGCATGTCCACCAAATTGAGTACCCACAATTGATAAATAGTCTTGAATAAAGGATGTTTCCTAGCCCAAACAACTAATCATATTTACATCCACCACAATATCCGTCCTTGTTTGGTTGATGAGTGAAATCAAAATCTGATAGTCCACTGCAGAAATGGCGGCAGATGAGGTATGCTGGACATTGAAAATGATTTCATCTTCATGAAGGCGTTCAATTTTACCCAATCCCAATCATGCCAGGTTTTTAAAAAGTCGCAGACGGGGATATCAGCACCTTAATCTTTCAAATGAAATTTGGAAAAGGAGCAGCGATGCAATGGGATGACACTGTGCCAATAATCAGTATAGGAACCCGCATTCCGATCAATCACATCTGATGGAGAGGTAGAAGAAAGAAGTGTTTGAATAATAGTATGTTTCCATTGTGATAAAGTGAAGACACATTGATTGAGTAAAAACGATGCAGCAAATGCAGGAGAGAAGATGAGGACATAGTAAAAGGTAGAATAGTCTTTGACTTGGAAGTGTGTGATCCGACTGATGTGAATTTGATAGACTGCTTCTTCGTGTAGACCATCACTTCCAAAGAAGAAGACGGATGGAGTTGTCTTCACAGCAAACATTTGAGTCTGTGTTTGTTGAATATACAATTGAAATGCATCAATGCTTGACATGCCTTTCCACACTTCGACTGATGGATAAATATAATGACGTTTCACACGATCCGTACCCTCCATCGTGTAGTAGGAGAGGTAGGTATTCAAATCTAACGTTGATGAGGTTTTGCCCACATTTATGACACAATCTTCTGTCACCGTATCCACCGTATTCACACAGCCAAATTCACTAACACCCACTTCCCATTCCTTGGATTTGGAAAATAAAAACGGTAAATCAAATTGTGTAAAGAAGTGGTTGGCTTTATTCGCGAAAATATCACATTCCACATTGCTCACAAGATACACATAAGTCTCATCCTTCACTTGAGTCATTCTATACACAGAGACTAGTACTGTCGATGTTTACCTAGAGGTTTCACATCCTTCGCATGCACCCACGAGTTCATGGAAGGTGGACAGCCTTGCCAATGGACTAAATACTCCTTGTGTCCACGTCGACGCCGTGTTCGAAGAATCGCATCCACTTGATAAATCTCATCCAATAGTTGGATGGGTTGGAGTTCATCTAGGTAGAATGATCCTTGAATCACATCTCCATGTGGATCTTTCAACGTATATATGGGAACGGTGAAATGACGTACAGCCACAACAATGAATTCTTCAGTGGACCAATTCGCTTCATATCCACGTCCAAACGATCCCTTCTCCCGTGAAATATGGACACGTGTTCCAATAGGGATGATTTTCTGCTTCTTTGTTGCTGTGAGAGTAGGGTAGTTCCGGTGATGACGTTTTGCATTAAGAACAGCAATGGAGGGAATATTTGCGGCAGTCACATCATCCGGAGCCATATTTGTAGAGGAATGACGGGTTTTATTGTAGGCATCTATCACTTGAGGAAGATAATCAATCTAATTCTTTGAATTGGTTGCAGTAAAGATTTTCTCCAATTTATTTTTGATGGTTCGATTCAATCTTTCCACATGAGCACACTTATATGGACTGTAAATTGAAAAGTGTTCAATCCCCTACTTCTTCAATACTAAGGAGACGGGGCGATTATAGAATTCACGACCCTGATCCGTTTGTAAACGTGCAGGGGGAGGGATTGTATCAAACACTTGAACCAAAATCTTGGCCACCTCCGACGCTTCCTTCGTCTTCAATGGAAATGCCCATGCTTTGCGTGAAAAAATATCCATTAGCATCAGAATGTACTTGAACCCACGATTGAAGGTCGCATACTTTTGATAGTCGACAGCGTCTGCTTGAAACTGTATTTGTGGACCACTCATCCAATAAGGATAAAGTGGATTGATATGGGTCCTCTTCTGACGATGAAGCGTATACGTCGGCTGACTTTGTAACCATGCTTGAACGTGCTTGCGAGGAACATGGGAAGCAGCAACCAATGCATCGACGGAACCGTACCCAGCAGGATGGCTGGCATCGTAGTAAATTTGACGAAGTCGGTCCTCTTCCAAATTGGACGCCATCTGTTCCATCCATTTTCTTCATCTCTCTACTTATATGACTCACATTATCATGAGCACAGCAATTGACATTGAGTAGAAATGTTCCTCCACCACATTCACCCTCATTTAAACAGGGACAGAGTCGATTCATCCAGTCTGAAGTCGTCATTAAGAAGCGTAAGGTCCAAATGCACTATACGGCTTCATACCTGGTACTTTTGATGTTTTGGAATAGGTCATGGATCGAGATGGGCGTGGAGATTTCGGGCGTGGATAAGGTGCTGGTCGAACACTGGGTCGTTTACCACGTTTCACAGGTGGTGGTGGTGGGGATGGAGAGGCGGTGTTGAGGGTTGAAGCGATGGACGTGGATTATAGGTAGGTGGGGCTGAAAATCCAAATAGACGACGACGCAATTGATCAAATATATGCATTTTCGCATTGAATGCAACAATATCTTGTGGTGAAGGACGACGTCTCAGAATATCTCGTGCAACATCTTCCGTGTACGCTGCATATGGATTCGTCATTCTTCGAATCGATCCTGCTCTTTCATATACCGGAGTACATCTGTACCTCCTCCTCCACTCTGAGGTGTTGCATCGTCCTTTTTCATTTTCAGAGAATTATACTCTGATTGAGGAATGACGGCCATCTCACTGAAATCCATCTTGCGCCCATTCGTTGACTGTTTTGTTAGCTTAAAGACGATCATGGGAGATTGAAAAATCTGTGACCGGAGTCGATACTCTGCAGGACACGACGGGGTAAAGTCGACAAACAAGTAGGCATAATTCCCATAATGACATACCAGAGTCGAGAGTAAATTGTGGATGGTTTGAATATTGCCTTTAGGGAGCATTTTTGAAACAAAATGCCTGATTTGTTGCTGATTCCGTGGATTATTAAACATGACCATATAATGGACATTCCCATTTCGCATCCATTGCTCCTTATCTCCATACAGATACTGGGTGATTTGAATAGCAAAGAAACCTCGATGATGTGAACGGCGAAGGAAGAGGCCCGTTACATTCTCATCTTTGGAACTTTCTTGTTGTAAATCATCCAGAATCACCAAATCATTCTTCCCAATTTGATCAAAATCATCTGAGGAAGGTAAGCCTTGTTTCAACAAAATATCCAATTCTTTTAACAGTGTATGAAACGGACTCTCAATTCCATAAAACCACCATAATTTTTGAATGGGGCGTTTGAAAAATCCCGCTTGATTCTCAATCAAGTAAATGACAAAGGTCAATTTCCCCGATTTACTGGGACCACTTACAATCATTGATGAATCATTCACTAAACGGAAATCCATTTTTTTGAAAAATAAAAATACACACGTATTCGAATCAATGCCTTTATTAGTGTTTTTTTAAAACATTTTTAGAAACACACACGTGTTAGACATATTCAGGAATGAATTCAAGTTCAATGTCAAACAATGACCACAAAACAGTTCCATCATCATCCTTGAATTTGGGAAGTGTCATGGTGTTTGATTGACTCAACTCCTTGATGCGAAAGAGGCGTTGTCGATGTGATCCTTTTGTATCTTTCCATTGACGGTCCACATCTGAATCCCATCCCATGGGTTTCATTTCTGCCAGTTTCACGAGACAAGTGAGAATCATGGCTTCATACAGGGGAATAAAGCGAGTGTCCGATTGACCGACTGAGTCATTCGAGGTAATATTCGCCAATTTCCCTAAGACGTCACGCAACACGCTCATGACACGTGATTTACTTTTGGCATGACGCACACTTTCAGCATTTGTAATAAGAGGAAGTAGTGTTTTCAATGCATCACTAAAATGTTCATTCTGGTAGCAATTCTGCTCCAAATGTAACAAGAGAGGTCGAATACAATCTTCCACCACTGACACTTTCACATACGATGTTAATTGTTGCATCAACGCACCCTCATCCACTCCATTTTCATACACGTACTCGGACACGTTCAATTCATTGCGTTTCACAGCCTTACATGCCTTTTGTCGCTCCATCACTTGAACCATTCCTCGAATGATAAAGTACGTTTTAATCATATCCAAAGGACCCACTACTGCTCCTTCATTATCCAGAATCATGGCTAATCGACTCCAATGTTTCTTATCCTTTAGATCCCCAATCCATTCCTTAAACTGGTTCATATGCTGACATCGTAATTGAATATCTTCCACAACACGGCTTTGGTGTTGACGCAGTTGCGAAATCCCTTCAAGAATCAACTGATCTGCTTGAATGAATGTTGATCGACATGTATCGTATTGTAAATCCTTCCACATCTCATCATCGGTAGGTTGTGCATGCGGATAATGAACTTCATACTTTTCAGCTGCTCGTTCCGTTGAGTGAAGAAACCCACACTGTGTTTGAAAGGATCCTCTTCCTGAGTAGATAATTCCTGTTCAAAATCATCACAGAATGTCTTCAGCAAAGATGTATAGCATTCATCCAAATCGCTAAATGGATGATACTTCATCAATAGACTCAAGACACACCCTTTCCTCTCTGCTGAAGGTGGGGGCATTGAAGCAGTTTCCTTGAATAGCATTGTGCCACTTCAATATCCAACTCCTTGATCGTTCGTTGCTTCATTTTCTTCCCCTTTTTATTTTTCAATTATTCCACCACCCCTTCTGCTGCATTCATCATTGTCACCTCCTCCTCCTCCTCCTCTGTCAAATCATTCAATGAAGGCAGTGTCTGGAGTGTATGCTGATGTGTCAGAAATTGGAGAATGGAGAAGCAGAGATGAGCTGTACGATCAACATCATTGCGATAAATGCCCGTCACCTGAAACGTACATCCAGCACGAATCACATCCCCTGTTGAGTATTCTGCCGATTCATTGGTCATGGATGCATGAATGGCATTCAAATCCGCCAGTGTCATCTTCTTGAATGATTCAGCCCCCTTAAAGAAGATGGGAGTTGCAGACACATGAGGAGGATGACGTACTTTCATATAACATCCACTCAATGATGTTGGTGTCAGCCCCGGTCGAATACAGCTCACCACTTCAAAATGATCCCGTCTATTGGAATTCAGTTATTGTCCAACCAATTTCTCCAAATGAAGCAAATCTTGAGCTACCTCTTCATTTAATCGAATCCTTGTGTTGTACGTCTGTTCACTGAATCCGCTTTTATTCGCCAATCCATGATAGACGTGCACCCCTGAGAAAAAGATGAGTCGTGCCTGCTTAACTTTATCCTCCCAACGACAGAATTGATGTGGCCATAAATGATAATTCTCCACACGCAGTGGTTGAAAGGACGGAATATCGTGAGAGGGATCTCCCAATTAAATTTTATTAATGGCTAAATGATTCATAAATGTATATGCATTCTCTGCAAAATCCATACTCAATTCCTTGTACTTTGTTGTTGCGAAGAATCCATTAGCGTCAGAACAGGATACACATGGTAAAGAACGTGTCTTGCGCTTCTTTGCCTATTGATCAACCACTGCCGTCTCAGTAGGAGCGTCAATAATAATCAACTGCTTCGGACGTTTTCGCTGTTTCTCACCACCACGTTTGAGTGTAGCTATCATTGTGAATGATTAGCAAAATGACACCACCGTCTTATATACACATGCTTGGAACGATTGAAAGCTACCCCTTCTAAACCAATGACTGATGATAACACTTGAAAACTTCCATTTTCTAAACCAATTAAACCGTAGAGTCTCCATCAGGCATTCGTGTCAATCCATGCAGTGTTGGTTCACCCATCATCCTTCTCTTCCTCTTCCTCATTAATTTTCGACCTGCCAGTGCACTAACAATTAAAAATATAATGAGGATCATGATTTGTACAATCGTATCCACCACTGGACTTCCAGATGATTCAGAGCATATCGGAGAACGGACAGGAAGTGACGTATTCATTTTGTAGCAGTAATAGCGCCGGTCAGATGACATGATGACAATAATAATCATGAGAATAGAATGCTCATTTACTTAGTGTACATTCCCAATCACACCATCAGTTGGAAATGCTTCTGGATTATCTCCAAACGCCATTTCATACGCTTGAATAAAGGGAATTCGTTTATTTTGAAATCGACGTTTTGATTTCAAGATTGAATGAGGTTCTGGTGGAGGACGGATAAACTTTTTCAATAAAGTCTTGTACGATTTGATAAAGTCTTTTTGAACCAATGACAATTTCTTCTCATCCACATGACGCATTGACGTCATCATTTACCGCAAATCATCCACATAGGCTTGAGGGATTTTATCCACATTGCGATGAATTTTATGCTTGAAACAACCAACACCTTTCCCAAAATCAGAAAGTCGATCTTCAAACACCTGACGGCGTTCACGACATGTCTCACATTGACAAACTATTTTGTGTATGTATACATCATGAAAATCCATTGCCTAGTAGCGTCGTCAACGTTGACGACAACGACCTCCACTTTGTTCTTCCGTCTTCTTTGTAACACTGTCTTCAATCTTTTCCAATGCTGCATTTACACCGTAAGTGGTCGCTGCATCTAATCCAGACGTTCCAACCGTGCCCGAAGCACTAGAAAGAATTCCTGTTAGACCCCGACCGAAACCACGTCCACTACGTCCACGCACACGACGTCGTCTTCCAAAACGTAATCTTCGTCCAAATCGCATCGGTCAATCATTGACATCATTTTTTTCCAATCTTTACCTAAAGACATTCAACATTGAATCTGTTGGAGAAGACGGAGAAGACGTTGATGATTCACGACATGGTTCGCATTCTCATTCACCATGTGAGCAATAAACTGCTCCTTTGTATTGTGCATATTCACCAACTGTTGCAATGTTCCATCTGCGAAATCGCCATTCCCATCAACACGATCACGCATCCCCAATGTCTGTTGAAAATGACGCTCCAAACTACTCAATGCCTGACGACGTACATTTAAACGCTGCTCCTGCAGTTCAATCGAATCACGAAGGAGATGGACCAACGATGTATTCTTCAATGCATTCACATTCAATACATAGTCATAGACATTCTCCATAGGAAGATCCGTCACTTGATATGCTGTCGTCTGTGAGCCATGATGATGTGTATCTGATTGAGCCTGAGTCGTTGCATCCGCATGTCTAGAGGACTGAGGGGTTGCATCCACATGTCTAGAGGACTGAGGGGTTGCATCGACAAGTCTGGGGGACAGTTGTGTCCCCCTATGCTGATAATCAGGTTGACCCATAAATTGATTACCAACCACTTCTTGATATGAATTCACATAAGCATTCTGAATATCACGATCCACTGGCTCTTCTGTCAGTGAATCAAACATGAGTGAATCATTCAACATGGGCGGGGGAATTTCATAGACATTTGAGGTTGATGAGGAAGGTAATGAATTCAATTCTGCTGCATTGGCTGCCATTGCCAACACATCTTGTACATGAGGTAAATGCCCTTCCATCAACATTGAACGATCAACACCATCCAATGGCATATCACCCACCAAATCCATTGCCAAAATCTCATCAATCAAATCCGGTTTGGGAGTATTCAATGGACCAATCCTTTGTCCTTGTCGAACTAAATGCGGTGAAGTAGCTGAACTAATGGGAGATGTTTGAGGTGGAGGGGGACGTTTTAGAGGAGGAGGTGATGGTGGTGGTGGTGATGAACTATCCAAATCCACTTGATGAGATGATCTAGGCAACTCATCATTGAAAATAATCGATTCCGATCTCGATGTGATAGACGTGATGATGATTGATGATGCATATGTCTCTTCACAAATGCATTGACCATCTCTGTCGGTGCATCCCCCGGAATGGAAATCATACATTTAGGACAGACATAGCGTGAAGATGATGCATCATCCTTCCTCTCATTTGCCCATTCCTGTGCTTTAGGATTTGAACGATGTGCTTTCCGCAAATGTTCATCCAATCTATTACTGCGGTAAGGTCGATCACAGAATTTACAAATGGCGACACGTAAACGTCGTTTTGCTGCTTGAAATTCACTCTCTTTTGCACCTCCCCACATCATTGGTCATCTTCATTATACACTCTTCACTTGTTACGACGATAGCGTCGAGGCCATCCATCCCGCTGACGACGACGACCTTGATAATATCCACCCCGCTGTCGCCTCTTTCGAAGACGCATCCCTGATCGTGTCACTGGACCACGTGCAACAGCCAATGTGCGTTCAAAGATTATAGGTATTTTTTATTTGATGCTTCTGTATCAGTAGTTGGCTTACTTATACTCGATGAACATTCAAGCAAGTCTTGTAATCCACTGCAATTGTAATCACTCTCCACTGCCTCATGCATTGACTCATCCTTTCTACGAATATGACCCACTATATTTTGAAGGAGACGGAGAATAAATGTGAGAATAAGGATAAGCATAATGTGTCAAATGAAATGCCACATTAAAATACTAATGAGACAGAAAATCATTATGATAATTCTACAGATCCCAATAAAGTATTACCTAGTCAATTCAAAAAACATTCATGTATCACTTACATTGTATTCTCTAACGATTCCCCAAAGTACCGATTCCCTAACACACGCAAGAATGGAGGAAAGTCATTGTCATTCAACACAGGATTCACATTCTCTTTGCCAAAAACTAAGAATGACAGTGGAACATCAAAAGGTGTTCGCAATGGAGGAGGAGGATTGCGAAGGTGGAATAAGGACTCCTTTGGGACAAATGTTGTCGAAAGTTCGTTCTCCCATAAATGGAAAAGAGTTCGTGAAGTCAAGGGGATCTTGTAGCACCTGACTTCAATCTCTCCATTGCAGCTCATGATGTAGTCGATGTAATGATCTGGAATTAGATCCTTGGGCACATTTGTAAATGGATAGCCTAATCTCATCCACTGAGGATAGATCCCACGACGAGCCATCTGCGCAGTAGAACCAACATGATGAATTGGCCCGTCTTAGGATCCTTCGATAATATCTTGAACCCAAAGTGAAGCCGCCATTAACCGCAAATCGTCTGATGAAGATTCAACCGTTTCGATCGTCTCAAAATGATCACACATGATAGATGAAGAGTAAGTCGTCTGAGTCTTAACGCTGTTCGCAAAATGATATCAGCTAACCCAACTCTGATATACTCACATGAGTGGACCGAATTATCAGTGGACCGAATCCTCAGTGAACCGATCCCCGCAGTAGACCGATCCCCTCAGTAGACTGAATCCCTCAGTGGACCTTCATCGATACGTTCCCTCAGTGATCCCAACATCAAAACACATGGATAATCGATGGTCGTTCTTTATTCATGGACAACGTCGGTGCCTTCACTTGTTCCTAACATGAGTTATTATTCCTAACATGAGTTATTATTCCAGTTGGCGCGATTGAGCCAAGTTACATTTCTATAGATTACTTAAATACAGCAGATAAGAAGTTTCATCACTAGACAAGTCTTTAGCACTACACAAGTTCATAGATTTCACTACACAAGTTCCATCACTACACAAGTTCTAGCACTACACAAGTTCATAAGAGAGAGAGAGTAATTTTCAATAGTCTTTTGGATTATATGCATGACGACAGCATAATTTCATGTTCTTACCATTTCCATTGATGACTGTCTTGCCATTAAACAAATAGCATTCCATCTCTGATGCTCTGAAGTAGAATAAAACGATTTCTACACAGTCGTAGAGGGCACAATGATATCCGTGGAATTGGCGATTACGTTGGGCGACTGTTCGTGTGGAATGACGCGGTGCACTGAAATTTCCATGGTTTTCACGGTTACATTGTGCTTGAAAATCAATACCGATGATTACACCTCCTTCACGACAATGGACAGCTGTTCTATAGGTTGGTTCGTGGATACGCTAACTCCATCCATTGAGGCCCACATTTATATATAATATCTTCATCTTAAGTGATTCGTACAGGAATTGGAGTTCCGAGGGACTCGCACCGTTCATTAAGACGCAGTCACATGCACCATATCGTTTCACCCAAAAGTTAACATGCTCAAACAGACGATGACACACTTCAGATCTTGGACGACCCACTAATACACGGCGATTGTGTGAGATGCCGTGGATGTGAATTGCTGCATAGTCCCATTGATATGGCTTGGAGTGTTCGATTAATTCGTGATAGGCATCACGCACCATGATCCCGTGCTCATACTCTTCCACCCACAAGAGAGCTACTTCCACTACTTCTGGGGCACCTTCGGTGTCGTACACCATCGCATTCCGGATCCATTTCCCTAGAGGGCCTGATGAACGGGTAGTCATTGTCGCATATGTCCTGTGTGAAGATTCTATCTCATCTATCCACTACTAAATACTTTTCATATCGAGATGCTCGGTCCGCTCATGTCGGAATGCTCATGTTGGGATGCTCATCACTTCCAGATCGGAGGGTTGCCCGGGAGCCAGTCCATTGGCAATTCACGATCCCAGATCACTTTACTCGCTTCCATCATACTCAATTTTGAATTATGACGCTTCTTCCATACCTCACGATCATACACACGGAATGATACAGAATCACGAGTTTCAAAGAAATAATCCCAGATACAGACGTTATGCTCATTGCGATACGTATAAGGATTGTCCGGAAGAAACGCACGGAGACGCTTCTCCCAAATGTCAGCCATACATATCACATAAGACTCATACACACCACCCAAAGTCATACCACCCAATATTGCACGGACGCCTGAATCAAATAGACATTCAGAGACACAATATAAATGACACGTATCCAATGGTAAGGATCCCTGCAATTCATTTAACCAATCCAATGACCGGATTCATATCACGATCCAATACAGGAATCAAGGCCTGAACCGATGCCACGTCCGAACAAAACAAGACCCACGTCACAACTCTCATCATTACACAACCCACATGCAATATCAAAACCAATGACCTTCAGCTCATTGGACCATGAACGGGATTGGGTTGCTCGGTACGCTCAGCACGCCTACGCAATGGGTCCACTCAAAAAGGTTGTGAATTGTGTTGGATCGCTCAGACCCCCGGAACAGATGATGAAAAACCCCTATTCCAGGCTACTAACGTTTTTGTGCTGTCAGGAGACTAGCACTAACGTTAGCACCAACTTTTTTGCATTTTTTAACATAAAATACACTTTTTGCCGTGTTATGGTTGTCAAGCGGCGTTTTTGGTGTCAGATGCAAATTTTTCGCATTTTTTTTACATAAGTGAGCTGGTTTTCGTCTTTGAGCAAAATGTTTGAAAAAAGTTGGTGCTAACTTCAGCGACTTAACTTTAACTTGTCTGTGGCTGTGTAGTTAATGTATATACATTAAAGATTCCCTTCTAAATCATACTTGCTGTTTTTTTCGGACTCTTTATGCGCCTTGTCGTGGATCAAAAACTATAAAAATTCGTGCAAGCAATTTGTTCAATCGAGGGTTGACCGATTTGCCCAGGATAGGATTGGCATTTTGTTCAAGGATAGATGAATGCTGCTGATACTGCAGCTCGAGCGTCTGTGAGTCCTGATACTCTAGAAACGTGGATAGAAGGTCCTGAGTTCATTCAAACTGCCATCCTCCCAGAACAACCACTGTATTTTAAAGATCATTAATCGTCTGAGTTAAAAAAGCTAATCAGTTTACAGTTAGTGATATTGAGCCGCATGACCCGATACCTACTATTGATATAGATACAGTTCTTTTAGTAGATTATTGAATGCCACTGCGCGCATATTGCGGTTGTTTGATAAATCAAGAATAAATTATCACTTGTATCATATCTGGATAGACTGGGGTGGTGTCCGCTGCGGGCATCTCGATTTTTGCGGGCAGAGGGCATTCGCCTGCGGGCACGGGCATGTACAATAATGGCTCAATCTGAGAATTCATACCCGATCGGTGGGTATGTAGGTATTGATTCATGGCAGCATGCATGCATGCATGAAGTAGGCCTAATGTAGGCTGAGATTATTATATAATTGAATCTAGTCACCGTCGAATTTAGTCACTACTTCTGAAGGCTACCTATGCCTACATAGAGGCCTTATTATCCTGTTTTGAACGATGGTATTTTTTAGAATTTCGCTCCACAATGAATGGGCCTCTACAACATATATTTTCCTCGTGGGCATATTCACACAATGCAAAAGTTTTTGGGCTAAACAACATAAACAGATTTCATTAGATTAAAACAATTCAGCAGAATCACGCCTGATACACAAGGCATGTGTGAAGTGTAACGTTTGACGTCAACTTATGTCTCGCATTGACTGTCATTGCGGGATAACACCGACAACGAATTTCCCGATAGTGCAGTTTGTATTATTTCGCGATGTCAGATATAGGAACATCCTGTATTGCCAGTTCCCACGTTTCTCGGAAAAACCAATTTTAGCTAGAAACTTAACTTGACATACTAGACATAGGAGCAATTGGCTGAACTGCAGGCAATGCGGGCACGGGCAAGCTTGCGGACATGCTCGCTAGGGTGTGGTCACTGGCACGGGCACGCGTCCCACCCCAGTGGATAGAGCTCGAGTTAAAGTAGAGCTCCGGTGGATAGAAAACGAGTTCGTAGTGAAGCATATCCATTATCCAGTACCTCCAAAATTACCTAAATTCCGACTTCATGTTTTTTGTCCGTTGGAATGAACTTCGCAGGTCCTTTCAACATAAAGGAAGGTCGATTCCTTAATGTTCTCCTCGCAACTTGCGTGGTAACTAGAGCGATACATACAGAAATTCTACCGAGATTTACTCTTGAGGAATTTCTTCTTGCTTTCGCACGTTTCATAGTCGTCGTGGAATTCCTTCTCTTATAGTGTCTGATAATGCACAAACGTTTAGCCGCAGCTACACGTACATTTCTAGATGTAGCACAACACCAAATTCATCAAACCGCATTATTTTTTGACGATACAATTGATCGGCTGTTTAATTGTCCACGTGCTTCCTGCAGGAGGGTGGTTTGAGAGATTGATTGGTTTGATGAAAGATCTCATGAAAAGAGGATGCCAAGATGCGCCATATTTTCATTTACGCAATTTTCAGCGCATGCTTGTGATGTCAAGCAAGTTTTGAATTCAAGTTGACTTATGTTGAGAATGATGGTCTGATGGCATTGAAGCCTTCGAGCATTGATGAGACTTCTACAACCTTTATCTAATTGTTAGTACGGTATTCTTCTAGTCGCAAAACTGCAGGACTCTCGATTCCTTAGACCAGTGGTGGGCAACCAAGTTGGGATAGAGAGCCACGAGAGGTGGACCGCGAGTTGGCTCTCGGACCACCAATTTTAAAAGGCAGAAATAGGTGTGTTAAAAATTCCTTTATTGAGTACTTTTGAGCGTTATTCTAAGGACTGCTGCACTATACATAGTGGTAGCACATGGCATAATTACATTTGCAGATATATGCAGAAACATTGTATCTAACTAAGCTGTTGTCTTTGAATAAGGAACTGTATTTTACATTCTAAAATCTGAAAAATGAAACATGAATAGGCCAAAATAGTTGCGGAATCCTTTTTGTGTTATTAAATGATGTAATGACTGTATTGGCAACATGACAGTATTATCTTATTTCATCGAAAAGTGACACTCTATATCATCTAAATGATGGTCTATAGTACATTTATCCGTCTACATGCCGCAAAATGTAAAATAGCATAAATAAATACTAAAATGTCAAACTTAATGTACCCAAGTACCTACATATAGGCCTACGTCACCCAAACATAAACGGCTCTCGAAGACCACGTATAGGCTCCCCTAACGAAACTCGGGCACTAATGCCATTCTAACACAAAATTGGTGCAGCATACAAATAAAACCCAGAAAGAATACTTGAAAGAAAAGTTGGCTTGTAAAATCACATATCTCCATGCTTTTGGATTCCTTCACGCGCAAGCTACTTTATGTATTTATAGGATAATTGCAACAGTGCTTACTACGTGGTTAGACATTTTCAACAAGGCATCGAACCCCATGTGACTTAGCAGTCACGCAGTTGATGGCTATGTCACTTACCTTCATACTGAGAAGATATTCATTGAGAACGAAACATGGTTAGAATATTCGAATGAAAATTTTTGTGCCATCACATTGCTCAATGAATCATTAGTTAATGCTTTTGCAGATTCTAAAGAAGATCAACCTCAAGCCTAACAGTACCTTTTAAAGGTCAAAGTCGGAGTGGACCATTTTCACATCACCGATTCAAATAATATCCGCGGGCCACTTTGGATATGAGAATCGGTGGCGGGCCACCCAGCCCGCGGGCCACGCGTTGCCCACCACTACCTTAGACGATGAGTTGCTGATGAACTAGTTTTTCAAAAAATATTTTAATGGTGCATGTTACCTCTTTTACGCATGGATTGTGTGATGCATGATAAATAAGCACCAACTGTGGGTTGGAGTGGTATAGCGGTAGATCACTCAGACACTGCAATTTTCCTAATATGACGGTTAGTGCTATCAACGTGATCAAGTAAGCAATATTCATGAGATAATGTCATGAAATTCGATATTTCACTCGACAAGTTTGCAAGCAGTGCAAAGTTTCTTATGAAGACTATGATCATCGTTTTAAATTATTAGGTCTTCGTTCCCTATGTGAAAGACGGAAAATGTTAGATTTGCATCTTTTTTTCAAAGCGTATTATACCATAATTGAAACTGATTTTTTGAAATATTTTACTTCACTTCATACCCCTGCTCTACTAGAAGTTGCGCCAACAATCCGTGCCAAGTTTTTCCAAAATTCCTTTCTCACACAAAGACATTGCGTAATTATTTTTTTATCGTGTTTTTCCTTTTTGGAACTCATTACCTGCTAAGTGTGCTTGTGAACCATCTTTTCAGCGTTTTAAAGCAATATTGAAATCAGAAATGTTTCTTTATACTAGATAAATGTACTTTTTCTTTATGTTCCTTACGCAATCCTATCGGGGCCATGAGCGCGTTCTCTGTAAAATTGATGAATGTCAATTTTTGAAGAATAAATTGCTTATTATTATTATTATTAATGACTACTTTTAGTTTTTTGTGGTGTAATCATTACATATGAACGGTAGGTGTTATTTCAAATGTATGTTATCCTTGAAAAAGTTCTGCAATATCTCTGTTGCGCGTATATTGTGTGCTGCATGGCAAATGTGCACCAATTATGCGTTGGAATGGTATCATCGTAGACACTGAGCATATTTATATTTTGAGTTATCTATCCTTCAATTGCATGCAATTTCCTGTTGTTTAATGATAATAAGCAAGGCTACATTTTAAAAATGACTTGAAAGTTTTCTTTCAATTTTCTGTCATGTGTCGACAAATTGATGAGTAGTGTAATATGCACATACTTGCTCAGCTTGACAGTATTTGAAAACTATTCCAACTAATGATATCTGCCACTATGTGGAATGTTAGTTGATCAATTTCTTTGTTTAAGCAACATAATTGCATTGGTTTAAAGTGAATATTATCAACAGAGAAGGGAGTAAGTAAAAAGTATGTAAAATGTATAATTGGCAAGTAGGGGAGATTGGGGACCTATGAGCATAGGGGACCAAAGTGCATCTGCCAGTTCGACGTGATAAAGACCGAATTCGAACTTCTTCTTCTAGTTGAGTAATTCTCTGATCAAACATGACTTTCAACGGAAAAATCAAGATTTATCTCAAAATATTTTATTTGGTAGGTCTTGAAATACATTTAATGCAGTCGAAAGTAAATTTTTGAGTCTCCGTTGTTTATTTTTTCTAAATTTCATTCGTCAACATTGTGCCTAGAATAACAATAATTTTTAACATTTAAGGCATCTAGAATTGCTTCATAATTCGGGGATGGCATCTGTATACCCAGTTATTTGTCAATGTTGGTTTTTTTGAAAATGAGTTGCTTTGGGGTCCAAATTGCTTTGGTCCCTCTGAAATGGGGACCAAAGTGCAATACATGATAAATTTCCTTTTTTCCTTTGTATTTTGCAAACCATGTATTCAGTGTCTCAACGTAATGAAATAAGTGTAATTAAACCTTAAAAAATGTAATTTAATCCATCGCATGCAGCCCTTGGACGTCTGCGTCTATGGTCCATTTAAGACGTTCTATGTGAGTGAGTGCAACAATCAAATGCTCACTCATCCATGAAAACCAATTGCTATTCATGACGTTGCCTCACTAAGTTCAGCTTCATTTTACAAAGCTTTTACGCCCATGAATATCGTATCGGGCTTTCAAAAAGCCGGCATATTCCCAGTCAACTAAAACGCTTTCAGCTAAGGGGATTTCCTGCTATCCATTCCCTCCGATTGCGTGCTTGAGCTTCGTAAATTGAACAACCTTCTACAAGCACAGGCCCAATTTCTCCTGCTGATGACGGTGCCCTGTTGACGACGAGGCGTGATAATTATGTGAGCCAGTGTTACCTGAAATAATCAGACCTTATCCGACGAAGGCTCTGTCTGAAAAATTTAAACACAAACGATCAAGAAAAAGAAAATCAACTATTATCACCGATATGCCCCCGGAGAATGCTGCATCCAAAAGTAACGAAACCCAGGACTCCTCAATTGAAAGCACGGTTCAACTGGAATGTGACGAACACATTCTGGTTGAGTACAAGACAAATGTTTTTAAAGCGACATTCCCGACTCCTGTCTGTTTTTATTATGTTACATAATGCACTATTTGCATATACATGTATATTCAAAAATCGACTTTTTGGCAATTTTTGTTGGTAGACCTATCTGAAAAGTTTACTTTTTTAAAAAATAATTGTTTACTTCCTTCTTGCCAAATCCAATCTGTTGAACCATTATGACCATTTTTGTCCGTAAAGGTCATTATATTCAGAAGTCAAACGCATCTTTAAATTGATGAGAAGAAAGTGGGGTAGGCCTATGTAGGCCTAGGCCTATAATAAAGATTTTATCCTAGGTCAAAATATTAATCTCATAGAGAGAAATGATTATTATTTTTGAACTCACCACATCAGAATTGACTATTTACAGTTAATTAATGTAATAAAGATGCGTCCAATAAGCAATTAGTAAAAATTGCTATAAAAAATTAATTCATTTTTTGCCTATTGATAGTTTTTATATCCACTTACTAATTCACAAAAATTAAATGAATACAGTAAAAATCATAGAAAAATGTGCTTTAGCGATATCTATTTTATAAAATGAAATTTCCTTGCGCAATCATGGTTTTTTATTCAGTGCACTTTGGTCCCCATGCAGTGCACATTGGTCCCCGCTATAGGGGACCAATGTGCAGGGTCGTTACATGTTACAAAAACATGTCTTGTGCAAAAACTAGATATGCTAGAGTTACACTTCAAAAAATATTTTATTTGTGAAGATATCTTTCACATCTGTGTAAAATTTTGAGTTCTGATTTGCAATAATTTCGTCAAAAAATGAGAATGAGTGAAAAAATGCACTTTGGTCCCCAGTCTCCCCTAATTGAAAATTTCGAGATGCATCGTATATGCAAAGTAGTAGCAAAGAATACACACAGGTACTTGTAAACAATTCGAGCAAAAATGCGTGAGAAAGTGAAGTGTGGCTCTGATAAAAAAGACAAAACATACACGGTGAATGATGACTGAAATGCAATTTCTTCTAACATGAAGTGAGTTCAAAAATGACGCACACTACGGAAAAAACGCATGCTGTCTGCGGTTTGAATTTATAATAGGAATTTCAAAGTGATGACAGTATTGCAAAACATTTGGCATATGATCAAAATTAGGGTTGTCGGGACTCAGCATGCTCTGAAATCTCTTTATAGCAAGATTCACACGTCGCTGTTCAAGAAGAGGGAAGTTATGACAGCCACACGATTGGCCACTGGCACTGCGACGTACTTTTCGATTCATTATTTCCAGCTCTCTCGTGTTCTTTTTTTTCAGACCAATGAAAACTTCTCAGCCGCATTCCATAATACTTCTTATGCATCATTATAAACTTGAATAATTTGCTCAAAATTCAAATGTCTCTTTAAGCGTCTGATTAAGAAGATGCACCGACTCGATTTTCTATAGATGTGTCGATTTTGTTAGTCCCATTTCAGTGAATCCTGAAATGTCGTTCCCAGGATAGACAATGAGGAATGCAGAGCATCATTGAACGAAGAAGGATAAGTCAGAGGAATATGCGAACCAGCAACCATGCTAGTATTTAGACTAATACAGTAGTAATGAAACGGCGAACACCCGACCGGCGCGCCCCCCCCTCTGGAACGACAGAGGTCTGTCGTGGTGTGCCGGCCAGGTTGGTCCAGGTTCGCTGACGCCCCCCCTCCCTTCGATAAACGACCGAGTGTCGTGGTGGACTTGGGCGACCGCCAGGTTTTGTCTTGAGGCTATAGTGTGTGATGATTTTCGTGAAATCTGATGAATGTTGTGTTGAAAATGGGATGTTTCGAGTGGAAGCAGTGCTCGGATGTGAAAACGGAGGCCAGATTTGGATTCAGCGTGAAATTCTGCATCTGTATGGTGAATTTGAAAGCAATCGGAGAGAAAAAGTTTCGCTGACGTCCCCCCCCCACGGCACCGACCTTCCAACTTTGCTTCTAGTGGACAGATTTTGTCTTGCAATAGCTCGTTTGAAAGCTAAGAGTGAGACAAATTCACTGAAAGAAACGGCTTGTTCATATCTGCCTTCGTTTAGATGTGAGACGCCATTTAAGATTTTGGGAGATTGTCGAAAAACGACAGAGTTAGAACTTTGGACGTTTTGGGCTCTAGCTTCAAAACGAAGCATCGGATGGGAAAACGGATTTCAGATTTGGAATCAGCATGAAATTCTCTATCAACATGGTGAGTTTCAAGTCAATCGCAGAGAAAAAAATTTCAACATTTTTCGAAAAAAACGAGTTAGAATTTTTGCGATGGCTGTGGGCTGTGGGCTGTAGAGCCAAAACGAAGCATCGGATGGGAAAACGGAGGCCAGATTCGGATTCAGTGTCAAATTCTACGTGGAAATGGTGTATTTCCAGCTCAATCGGAGCACTAGAACCGGAGATAGACGGATTTAAAGATTTGGATGATGGGTATTACGTCATCAGCTCATCGCCACACACTATATAATTCGAAAGAAAAAAAATTATTTCTCGGATACCGAAGTTATATTATTCTGCCAAATATTTCGGCTTCCGCCTTCGTCAGTGGCCATAGAGCACAGAATGATGTTACAATTGCAGGACTGCATAAAGAACCTGTTGTGAATAGTTATCAACTTAAAGTCAATACCCTTTGAGATAAAAAGTCGAAACAAGCACTCTACTGAATAAAAGTAGACAGTAACTACGTAGATGAAATAAAATACGACACGGCAATAAAAACAAGCAATCATTTCAATAAGAAAATAAACAATGATACATAAATATAAGAAGGCTCAATGAAGAGAAAATGAGGTACTCAAGACAAAGTTAAAGAGACTCCACGGCATCCATTCATCAATTCGAACTCGTTTGATAGTTTACGGATGTATAATGCTTCAAGCTTCTTCCTCTTCGCTTTATGATGGAGTCCCGTGTGCAGTAAGGACCAGTGAATGTCCATTCTCCCATTGTGTTTTTTCTTCGCATGGAGGACAACATGGCTAGTTTCATTATTTAAATTGAGGTGTTCTTTGATGCGTGATTTTATCATGCGTTCTGTCTCGCCAATATATATTTGGTTACATACGTTGCACGTCACCTTATATATCACGAATTTCATATCACACAGGTTGATAGACGAAGATGATTTGCATGTAATGCAATCATTGGCACACAATGATTTTTCTTTCGTTGGACGAAAATGCTTGTTCATGGCCCTGTTATTAAATGATAGGTATATTTTGTCATTTAATCCAGTCCGTCGCATAACACTCAGCATCTTCCGTTTAATTTCCTCTGACACAAAAGGACATTTGACATAAAGACGATCCGTTTTCTTCTTTTCTTCCTGTTCTTTATGCTGCTCTCGTCTTTGATAATCCCGGTACACTCTGTCCAAGAAAGATTTGGGATAGCCATTACTGATAAATCGCTGCAACACCTTGTTCACTGAATATTCTATTCCGTCTGGTGTAGAACGATACATAGCTCGACAAATTTCTCCCAATACGATGCCACGTTTAAGGGATACGGGAGAATGGGAGCACCAAGGATGAATTGTGTTGCTATGGAAATGCTTTGAGTATATACGTGAGCTAAAATATCCTTCATGAAGTCTCAGTTCACAATCTAAAAATGGTAGGAATCTGTGACGCGATGCATGATTGATCTGCATGAACGATTGTTCATGCTGGTATAACAGCCGTGTTGCATGACCAATAAAACAGAACTCAGCATACACGCCTGTCTTCTTGATCTCGTTACATGGTGTCAGAAGTAATCTGTGATTGACTGCATGGCAGGAATTGGATTGCCGCCACCACAGATATTAGATATTCATGGATCGAATATTGCTGAAAAATGGAAACGCTTTGAATGTGCTTGGGTGAACTATTCTTTAGCAACTCAACTTACTGGAAAGGACGAGTCAATTCAGGTTGCAACCCTTCTGACTGTAATTGGTGAAGACGCAAGAGAGGTATTTTCAACCTTCAAATGGAACAGTGATGATGATTCGAAGAAAATTCAGGAAGTATTAGCCAAATTTAAATCTTATTGTCTACCATGCAGAAGTATTCCTTTTGATCGTTATCTGTTCAATAAACGGAATCAAGATGCAGACGAGTCATACGAACATTACAGAACTTGTTTGAGAAAGTTGGCTGAAAATTGTGAGTTTGATCGTATCACACCCGATGAAATTCTTCGAGATCGCTTGATTTTTGGTATAAATGATTCAAAAGTGCGTGAACGGTTACTGAGGGAACCTAATCTTACATTGGAGAAAACAGATGTTATTTGTCGAGCTGCTGAGAATATGCGTACTCAAATGGAAGTATTCAAGGACAGTGATCAAACAGTTAATGCCATCCAGAACAATATGGATAAGAAATTGAAAGAGTGTTGGTTCTGTGGTCGCAAACACAAATTTGGCAAAAAAGAACTTTGCTTCGCATATGGAAAGCAGTGCACAAAATGTGGCAAGATGAATCATTTTTCTGTGAAGTGCAGAGCAAAGAACTCATATGATTCCAAGTTTGTGAATAATGTGGAGGAAAATGGTGATACAATATTCAGCGTTGAAATTTTCGCTGCTGATTGCGATGATGATCAATTTGTGTCTGTGGAAGTGAATAGAGGAAATCTGATCAAATTTATTATTGATACTGGGGCAAAGTGCAATGTCATACCCGTTGATCTGTACAGAGTTACCACTGGGGATAATGACCTTCAAAGAATATTACCTATATACGATTACATTACTGCTTACGGTGGATTCAAAATCAAAGTTATTGGTGAAGTTACCCTGGCCGTTTCAAGAAATTCTAAAGAATATAAGTTACGGTGCAAACTGGTTGAGGATCCGGATTTACTCCCTTTACTTGGAAGAAAAGCATGTTTGGCAATGAATATTGTTAAATTTTTAGACAATGATGCTATGCGACCTCCCATGCTGAGAGGAAATACTGTTTATGCTTTGAATATTAACTTCTCGTCAGTGGAACTTTTGTGCAAACAATATCCTACTGTTTTTTCGAATATTACTGGTAGAATGGATGGAGAATACCACATAAAGCTGGATCCTGCTGCTATATCAGTGCAGCATGCTCCGAGAAGAGTACCTGTAGCCTTGCGAAGCAAACTTGAATCTACTTTGAATGAGATGGTTCTGGCAGACATTATTATTCCAGTGACTGAACCAACGAAATGGGTCAACTCCATAGTGGTGATCAACAAAAAGGATGGAAGTCTTCGAATTTGTCTTGACCCGAAGGAGTTGAATAAATGGATTCAAAGAGAACATTATCCACTTCCTACTCTTCATGACATCTCAACTAGATTTAGTGGCGCAAAGATATTCTCTATAATGGATGTTAGAAATGGATTTAATCATATTGTTTTGTCAGAAGAATCTTCGTATCTCACAACATTCAATTCTCCTTTTGGCAGATTTAGATTCAAAAGGCTCCCATTTGGAATTTGTTCGGCACCTGAAATTTTTCAGCGTAAAATGCATGAATTAATCGAAGGACTTACTGGCGTTGAAGTTATTGCCGATGACTTTGTGATAATGGGTTTTGGCGCATCATACGAGGAAGCCTTAAAAAGTCATGATTCTAATTTGCAAGATTTTCTACTAAGATGTAAGGAGAAGAATGTACACCTGAATCCGGATAAAATTCAATTACGGAGAGACAAGGTTCCATTTATTGGCCACATTGCAACTGCTGATGGTTTAATGGCCGATCCAAATAAGATTAAAGCAATCAGTGATATGAGCATTCCTACAAATGTAGCTGGTGTTCAAAGATTTTTGGGCATGGTGAATTATTTGTCGAAATTTTTATTGAAATTATCCGATGTTGCAAAACCTCTTCGTGATTTGGTTCGCAAAGATATTGAGTGGTCGTGGGATTATCCGCAGCAAGAGGCATGGTGTGAAATCAAGGATATGGTTTCTAAAACTCCTGTTTTACGTTATTATTCACTGACTGATGAGGTAACTATTCAATGTGACGCCTCGCCTACTGGATTAGGTGCCTGTCTGATGCAAAATGGACAACCGGTGGCCTATGCATCGAGAGCTTTATCCAGTGCAGAGTCACAATATGCTCAAATAGAAAAAGAATTGCTCGCCATTGTATTCGGATGTGAACATTTCAATACATATATTTACGGTCGTGATATGGTGACTATCGAATCTGATCATAAGCCATTGGAGATGATTATGCAGAAGCCACTACATTTGGCCCCTCAACGTTTACAGCGTATGTTTCTTCGATTACAACGCTACAACCTTAAAATACAGTATAGAAAAGGCAAAGAAATGTTTTTGGCAGACACTCTTAGTCGTGCTCATTCGAATGAAATTGACATATGCTCATTATCATGTAGTGAATTGGAGGAGCTTGATCTCACGGACGTGCTTCCAGTTTCAAAGGAGAGACTTTCAAAAATATCAACTGAGTCCAAAAAAGATCCAGTGATATCCCAGCTTGCTACAATAATACGGAAGGGTTGGCCTGAAAACAAAAGAGACTTACCTGATTTTTTTCATCCATATTTCAACTTCCGTGACGAGCTGGTTGCACATGGCAATTTAATTTTCAAAGGACAGCAGTTGTTGGTTCCACGGAGTCTGAGAAAGGAGTTAATGACTATTGCTCATGCTACTCATATTGGTATAGAAGGCTGTCTTCGTCGCATGAGGGAATGCTTATTTTGGCCGCGAATGTCCGCTGAGGTTAAAGAGTATATATCATCGTGTGATACTTGTATGTCCCACAGAAAAAACCAAGCCAAAGAACCAATTATACAACATGATATGATTATGAGACCGTGGGCGAAAATAGCAGCTGATGTTTGTCATTTACATGGTCGAAATCTTCTGGTAGTGGTGGACTACTACACCAATTATTTAGAAGTGGTCAAATTAAGCACTTTATCTTCTCAAGCAACGATTCGAGCTTTGGCAGAAATATTTGCAAGGTTTGGCGTACCTGATGTTCTAATTACGGATAATGGGACCAACTTCTCATCGGTTGAATTTAAAAATTTCGCAAAGAAATGGAGCTTTGATCATATTACCTCATCGCCAAATTATGCTCAATCTAATGGGAAAGCAGAAAACGCAGTACAGACAGTCAAAAGATTGTTCAGCAAATGTAGAGAAACAGGAGAATCAGAATTTATTGCCTTAATGGACTGGAGAAATACTCCCTCGGAAGGAATCGGTTTGAGCCCGTCTCAGCTTCTAATGGGAAGACGGTGTAAAAGTTTACTGCCGATCGCGGGATCATTACTTAATCCAAGGTATCAGACAGAAGAAGAAATGGATAAAATCTCAAACAAGAAAAGGAAGCAAGTTGCATATTACAACCGAAGTAGCAAGTCACTTAAAGCCCTCAAACCTAGTCAGATAGTATCTATGAAGTTACCTGGTGAGTCAAAATGGTCTAGTGGTGTTTGCATTGGTGAAGCTGGGCCCCGAAGTTTTAACGTTGAGATAGATGATAATATTTATCGCCGAAATCGCCGACACTTGATTGGGCATGAATCCAACAAGGAAGAGTCGGTGACACAGGAATCGACTGCCGCTCACATGGATATGGAGACTCAAGAAACTAAGCCAACAGAACCTGAAGAGCTTAGCCCCGCGCCATCAGCTGAATTGACCATGCCGCGCAGATCCGCGAGGATAAAGAAGCAGACGGACTTTTTTAAGTGTTCGTGAGTTACAATTTGTACTGATGTTATATTTTATATTTTTTATTTTTCTTTGGGAAGAGGTTGATGTGACGCGATGCATGATTGATCTGCATGAACGATTGTTCATGCTGGTATAACAGCCGTGTTGCATGACCAATAAAACAGAACTCAGCATACACGCCTGTCTTCTTGATCTCGTTACAGAATCCTTCCAAATTAGGCAATTCCATGGTGAATCTTATGTTGGTATGTGCTCCATTGGCACAATTCAAAACATCCTCGATATTGACGTGAGATGGATAGATGAGAAATATAACGTCGATATATCTTTTCCAGTAAATATCCGCTGATAGACTTGATAAAATCTCATGTTCAACATAATTCATAAATATCACAGCTGCTTGCGGAGCAATAGGATTGCCCATAGTGAGACCACTCTTCTGGATGTAACTTATTTCATTATGGATAATGGTGTCAGAGGAAAGGCAAAGATGAAACAATTCCAAAAAGTCACTCACTGGCATATCCTTGAAGAAGTCACTGGCATCCTGCCAATCTTGGTAAAATTCACTCATAACACTAAATAATCCCAAAACACCATTAACATCCTCAAAAGGTATACTACCATATAGATTCTTGACATCAAAACTCGCAATAGAGTAAGGGCGTTCCAAAGATAAAGATTTGATCCATGTCATGAAAGAGTCCGTATCTCTTAAATGAGCAGGGACAAAACGTAGAAGTGAGTTAAGATGGTTGCCAAGTAATTTGGATAATTTCACTGATGGAGAGTCCACGGCCGCAGCGATGGGGCGTCCTTGTAATTGACCATCTTAATGATCCTTCGGGAGGCAATACATCTTATTCAATTGGGGTTCGGAGCATTTACATTTCACCAACTCCTTGTATATTGTTGAATTATGTTCATATTTCTCTGCAATTCCCAGAAGTCTACTGTTAAATTTCGTCTGATTTGTCGCTGGTTTGACACTGCGAATTTGTTCAAAGTTCGATGTTCCAATCGTAGAATTAAGTAACATTGTTTCGTATTCGCTTTGATCAAGTAGTATGAAACGATTGGTCTTGTCTGTGGGTAGTATCACTTGGTTATTTTCTTTCAACGTGGCTTTCAAGTCTTTGAGGTTGTTGCCAAATTGTTTATTCACTATCTCATCTGGGTTAATCGACTTCAGAATACAAGTAAAAGAACCACAAAATTCATGGCGAACCTCTGTAGGAACACCCATGCCTGCCAATCTGTTCGTACATATTTCCACTTCTGCAAGACATTCTATAATTTCATTCCTCAATTCCGATTGCGATACATGCGGTAGGGCCAAAGATGGGCCCAAGTTCAAAACATTCGCCATATCCTCCGGAACTGTCAAATTAGAAGCGTTTGTGACTCCTTGCAGGTTACAAGATTGAATCTCATTCACAAGCATTGTGTTTCTCAGATAATAGAAATTGGAGCTTTCTCTTCTTTTTTTCCATTAATGTCTTATGGAATAAATCCAGTGAAATATCATCATCAAGACACAACGGAAAAATGCACTTAAACAGTTGATCCCTACGTCGATATTCTGAATTCAATGTCAATGCCAACCATTGTTTATTCTGCTTGTCAACTAATTCCTGGGCTTGTTTTGAAGGGATTGTGTTAATTAATGGGTTCTTCACTCGGAGACCTTTGGGGACGACACCATTATTACGGCATTGTCGAAGAAAGGTGATGTTATTCCTGCATTGTACCATCTTTCTGGCTTTGCGGAGATCATACGATGCGCAAGTGGCCAAGGTAGGCTGTCATTAAGACGGGAGATTCTCAAAGGTAGGTCGTCTCTCTGAGAAAAAAACGAGTTAGAATTTTTGCGATGGCTGTGGGCTGTAGAGCCCAAACGAAGCATCGGATGGGAAAACGGAGGCCAGATTCGGATTCAGTGTCAAATTCTACATGGAAAAGGTGTATTTCCAGCTCAATCGGAGCACTAGAACCGGAGATAGACGGATTTAAAGATTTGGATGATGGGTATTACGTCATCAGCTGATCGCCACACACTGTATAAGCTGGGAACTGACAGAGACTTGTCATTAAGACGAGAGATTCTCAAAGGTAGGTCGTCTCTCTGAGCTCCGATGATAGCTTCGGACATTCCAAATTCCGGGTTTCTGTAAGAAGCCGACTTAGAAAATTTCATTGCTGATATCAGCTAAGGCGTCAGACTTAGAGGTTTGCCAGGAGATGGCCTTCGTCTCCAGGCCATAAAAGACTCCAAAACTTTAAAGGCTTGTAACTTTGCTTCTACAAGTCCGTTTGAATTGATTCAAAAAAGGTTCGGTCGCTATTGACCTGCCCTAAGTAATAAACTACTTATCAAATTTCATAAGTAGTGCTAAAAAGTTGAAAAATTTAAATTCACTAGTTTTGGAGGTTTTCTGGGGTTTTCGACCCTGCTGAAGTCAATGAAGGCAGGTATAAGTGTGTACGAGCCAGTCTGCTCATGGTATAAGCGGCTTTTCACTGAAAGCGAGCAAGACACGGAGAGTTTTGCTGTAATATTCCACTGACAGGGTGTTCCTTCGGGACGGCGGATGATGCCGTAGTGATAAGTGTGGCAAGGGAGTGTGTCATATTTTAGACCGAAACCGCTGGGGCAACTCATGTTGGGCATTTGACACAGTTCTCAACGTAGCACTTTGAACGCCAATCGGTTGAGTCTTAGCTATCTTGTCATGGGTGGCCTCTAAACATCTCCATTGCAAAACGCTGGTGAATCAAGCTCTCTACGGCTTGCTATCAAGCTGATCAAAGCAATGACTTGGGATGTTTCCTCAAGGTTTTCAAGTATGCTGAGTTCAAATCTGCTATCAGATTTCAAATTTAACTAAGTCTAAGGCAGCTTTGAGGGGTTAGATCCCAGCTACTGTTCACTACCTTTGACTCGGCGTTGCTGTTACCACTTCGGGGCAGTGACAATGATGTCTTCAGCTGTAAATAGCGGGTATCGGGGAAGATCTTTCACTTCCCTAGTGATCAGTACAAGGCCTTCGGGCTGTCGACGGGATCGAGTGTCACTCACTATACTCAAATCTATCATTCCTCACTAAGTGTAGAATCATTGTTTTCCGTTTTTCGCTTCAGAAATGCCGAAATACAATAATGTGAGGACCAGTTTCAAACTGTGTCAATGCCGGAGGGTATTCCGAGCTGACGCCTTCAATAAACACGCTTGCACTAGCAAGAAACAGATAGGGGTCGCTCGCTACTATTGCGGAGCCCACAAAATCAGTCGCTTAAGTGAGCGGCTGGAGGATTGGCACTCACAACACAGCGAGTGTCAAACAGGCGAAGTAGGCGAAGAAGAACGGAGTTCAGTCTTCGCCACTGAGCTCCGTTCTTTGGAGCTACAATCCGCCAACAAACAAGTACGGAGTTCACTCTTCGCCACTGAGGCCACTGAGCTACAATCCGCCATTGAAGCGATTGCCGCTGTATCCTCACTTAGTAGCGAGAGCTCGCTGTCCAGCAGCGATAGTGAGGAGGAGGAGGAGGGAGAGCTACAGTCGCAACCTATCGAGGACGTCGACCTCGATCGCGAGACCCCTGCAGCCGTGACTGCGAGCGGAATTGCAACGCAATGTCGCAATTTTGTCAAGCGCCCGCCGGTGATCGCCGAACGGGAGAAACTAAAGAAAGAGGTGGAGAAGTTGAAGGAGGAGGCCTTCTCATACAAGGCAAAGTATGAGGACCTAAAGAACGTGGCCGGAGAGATGAAGAAGGTGAAGGAGAGATTAAGCGAGCGGGATGGCGAGTTGGAGCAGGAGAGGCTCAAGACTCTCGAGGGGAAAGCCAGAGAAGAGGCTTTGCTAGCAGAGAGGGAAAGTAGGGAGAAGGAGATACGAAGGTTGAAGGAGGAAGTGGAGAGACTCCGTGTGCAGATGGCTAAGGTGGTCGAGACGAACCACGAGCTGCACCGTTCGGCGCAGCTGGTGGATCGCGATCGAAGGGTGCGTTCCAGCCGTCTGCACATCCCTATTAGAAAGGGGAGAGTAACAGAAACTCTTCTCTTGTACGAGCGTGGAAGAGGGGAGAAATGCTACTCTCGGGTGAAGAAAGGGGTGGAGTGTCTACACTTCACCTTCGATCATCGTGATCCGATCTCGAATTTCCTTTATGAGGAAGCGTCCGAGAAGATCTGTAAGTAAAAATGACTAAATTAAAATGTAAGATGATAACTCACTACTTCTTTCTTTACAGACATCCAAGAGAAGCGACCACCCGCCCCGTTGCCGGAGCCGCAGTCGAAACAGCAAGCCTGAGTCCCTATCACACACCCCGAGAACGCCACAAACGGTCCTTATGGGGCCACCATGGGGCAAGACATGATAGAACCTCCTAGCGGTTTGCCCTGGGCAGTCTTCGGACTGGCGAATACTATCATTAAGTTGAATCTGCTATCAGTCAACTTGAACGTTGCGTCGCATTAGAGGGGTATATAAACCACTACCTCTCATTTCATTTCATTTCAATCATGGAGACACCAAACGCTGCAGTAAGTTCTCCTCGCGGACCGCAGTTAAGACCGCGAAATTTATTTAATGAATTTGCTAGAATAGAGGAGCAAGACACAGTCCACAACAATCTTGCTCGGATTGGTAAGCAATGACAGCAAGTGTTGCCAATCCAATGGAATGGCGCTACATTCCACCCTCCACTCACATACCAACTAGCATGGAAGTCGACACTGCTGAGGTTGAACGGTTTCGACTCTCTCTCAGCAGAATCGGTATGGAGTAAGATGCCTGATGAAGACCCCCGAGAACGAACCAACGGCCCTCATAAGGGCCACCATGGGGCAAGATTTGATAGAACCTCCACGCGGTTTGCCCTGGGCAGTCTTCAGACTGGCGAATACTATCATTAAGTTCAATCTGCTATCAGTCAACTTGAACGTTGCAAATGAAGTTCGGTGTAATACTTCCTTTCGACGGGCGTTCCTGTAAAGGGCGGCGGTGAAACCCGTAGCTATGTATACCGCAAGGGACATTCGGCAATGGTCAATCTTGTTAAACCTCTTTGCGTCATGTTTGCAAGTGTCTGCCTCTGTCTCAACGTAGTATGAATTCGCGCCAGGGTGACATTTAGCCAACTGTCGAAGGTTGCCTTATAAACTTTCCATTGCATACGTTATGAGAACCATGAGTTCTACCTGTCTCTATCAATGAGACGATTTGATGAATGGAATGAAATGGGGGGACACTCACGCGCCACACGCAGCATAACACACTTCTCTCTTCCGTAGTCTAACAAGCTCTTTACACATGGATCGCAGTCGATTGCTATCCCAGAATCATGTAAGCTATCCTAATTTTATTTAACACTATTTCATCTACCATCATCACCCATATGAAGTGTCATAAGATTTACAAGTTAGACTAAGCGTTCTACTATTTGTAAATGAAAGATATAGTTTCAACAGTTTACAGATTAAAAATAAAGTTTCAACAGTGTGTACGTTAGAAATAAAGTTTTATCTGTTTGTATGTTAAAAGAAAGTTTCATCAGTTAACAAGTTAAAAATAAAGTTTCAACAGTGTACAAGTTAGAAACAAAGTTTCAATAGTGTGTACGTTAGAAATAAGGCTTTATCTGTTTGTATGTTAGAAACAAAATAAAGTTTCATCAGTTTACAAGATAAAAAGTAAAGTTTCACCAGTTTACAAGTTAAAAATAAAGTTTCAATAGTGTGCACGTTAGAAATAAAGTTCTAGCTGTTTGTATATCAAAAAGAAAGTTTCAACCGTTTACAAGTTAGACTAAGTGTAAATTAAAATAAAATTATAACTGTTCACGAGTTAAAGAGTTGATGCAACGATGAACAATTAATAAGCTGAAAAGTTTTAGATTCACTTTAACATTACCATATGTTTACAGATGGAAATGTATCACAGCAAAGCTACTTCATGAGTTTTTTTGCCAGGAGTGTATCATCTCAAACTTTTACTCCGTCGTTGAAATTTCATGACGACTTTTTGCTAAACGAAAGTTAACACCAGAGGAGCGTAGGGGTGGGTGATATAAAATACGCCTACAGCACTGAGAGAGTTGGAGTGCATGAGCTATGTACATTCTTTTGACGACGAGAGGAGAGATTCAGCCGATGGTGCAGGTAGTTTCCCAGAGCATGGAGGACATTGTTTAGGTGACTCTAAGGACGTATGTCGAGCTGCCCTCAGTGATAGGCTTCCAACTCATGATGAATGATGATATGCTTACGACCTACATTCAACCATTGGTGTATGCCCACACCCTTCCCCAAAACGAGCTTGTCTGCTACATTGTATTCATGAGTGTGACTCAAAGTAGGAAATTGATTGATGAGACTTTGCTGAAATATCCAAGGCGCGTATTCAAGCATGGTCGCCTACTGTTGGAGTATTATTATCAATGGCGCGACGACACACATTTACCCACCCGTGTTTTACCACACCTATCAACGGAAGAATACAATAGAGCTTTAGTCGAGACGGTGAAAGGAGACGATGAGCGCTAGCGGGCGAATGAAGCATCGGTGAGAGTGGGAATCAACTTGATGCTATTCTCCAATGAGGATTGTTGTCTAATGAGAATCAAGCATTCTTTTATAAATAGAGAGCCTTCCACAGTGAGAATCATTCCATCGCTGAATCGTGCAAGTGATGGACGCACATTCTCTCTCTCTACATCCCTGTTATATTATCCAACTAAAATGGTAAGTCGCTACTTTCCTCCCTCTCCTCCCTTGAACGTAAACTTGATAGAATCTTTTTTATTTTCAGGCATCTTCTACATCTACTACACTGACAGGACAAAATGGTGGCCAGATGTTACAAGGTTCGCTACAATCAGATCATCTACAGCTGAGACCAGTGGAAGAAACAACAAAGGTACATAATCCTACACCGCTACAGCGTAAATTTAAACAAGTCTTGCGTCATGAGGATCACAGCGTAGTACTGCAAACGGGAATGCTCCCTTCCAGTGATGTGAAGATATTGAGCAATCAGTATGGGGACTACATACTGATCCCCGTGAGTCCGTACATTCGCCACCAACTTGACATTATTGAAGAGTACGTGACATTAAATATGGACATTCCTACTCCTCTTGCTCAAAAGTGGAAGGCGAGAGATGAAAAGGATACTCCCTATAGAAAGATTTGGGATGGTAATCAAATTTGCCTACCATTATCACATTGGTGTAGTTATTATAAAAAGGATGGAGATCAATCAATACCCATCAGATGTGATGAGCTCGGAGAAGGTACTTGGGATATCATTTTCAAAGTGAATGGGCTATATTATGGTCAGCACAAGGATAACAAAATAGCCTCTCTCTCGATACACACTGAATCCATTCTATATATTCCAAAGCCACCCAGCGTAGATGACATTATTGACGAAATCCTTAACGGGGGTGGTACGAAGCGTAAGTCGGACAAGAATGCTACCTCCAAACGCAAGTCAAGGAAAGAGAATTGCTAATCCTTTCCTAAATCTACCCTATGACAATTCGCTTATGTGCTTTGAGTGTCGTGGACGTGGTCTTATTAGATACATTTTACTTCTTCGTTGCCATCATATCATTTGTGTATCTTGTCGTGAAAAGCATCGATATAATTCTTCATTTTGTGATATGTTATAGAACGTTTCCTTAGATGTGTAATTTCCGTTTTAGGCTTCTATCATCATTTTTATGGATTGTGAGGGTGAACCTGTACAGGAGCTCAGTGCTATTGCTATGAACAATTGGACATATCAGATAGTTAGTGTCTATCATCAACATGCCAACTGTGATCCCAATGTTGATCAATGGGCGAGAAAACACATTCATAGACTTAATCTGAAATATTTGCAAGACTATGGCTTTTCTTGTGAGAGTGCTCTTCTTATTGACTTTAAACGATGGTTAGCTGCTTTCAATGTTATACGCATCTTTTGTAATAATCCTGGTAAGGAGAGGAAAGTATTTCTCAATCTAGTCATTAATGATATTTTGCTCCCACCTTGGGATAGTAGAGTGAATCAACACTATCATGAAGTCACGAAACGTTTTAAGGATTTGTGTGTTCCTATTTTGTCTGTTCGTTGTAGTAGCTACGTTCATAACCAATGCTTCTTTCCTCCTTACCTCAACACTGCCAAAGTCCTGTATGGTTATCATTGCTCGCTATATGACAGTTACCAGCTGTATCTATTTTATCTGTTTCAAACCATTGATTTGTAATGCATGCTTGTTACAGTTATTCAATAAATGTTATTATGCGAAGAGTTGTTGTTTTCATGTAACGGATGGGTTAGATGAAGGGCCATCATATCTTTTTCAAATGACTGTGAAACATTGATTTCCATGATGAAAATTTAGACAGTTAGATTTGATGACGAACAAGATTTACTAGTTTGCAAGTTAAACTAAGCGTTCTATTATTTGTAAATGAAAAATATAGTTTCAACAGTTTACAGATTAAAAATAAAGTTTCATCAGTTTACAAGTTAAAAATAAAGTTTCAATAGTGTGTAGATTAAAAATGAAGTTTCAACAGTGTGTACGTTAGATATAAAGTTTTAGCTGTTTGTATGTTAAAAGATAAAGTTACAACAGTGCGTACGTTAGAAATAAAGTTTTATCTGTTTGTAAAAATAAGATTGCGGGATTTAATAGTTTGTAAGTTAGACTAAGCGTTCCACTATTTGTAAATGAAAGATATAGTTTCAACAGTTTACAGATTAAAAATAAAGTTTCAACAGTGTGTACGTTAGAAATAAAGATCTAGTCGTTTTGCGCGTTAGAAATAAAATAAAGTTTCAACAGTTTACAATCAATAGTTCAATAGTTACTATTCAATAGTTACAATTTCAACAGTTTACAAACGCGTTTCACAAGTTCATTTGATTCTATCAAGTCAGTGCTATACACATTTGATTTACAAAACATGCTTTGAATACTCATACGATGAAGTTCTTACTTTCATTTTAAGACAACATTCCGATAAAATGTTCAACTTACATTCAAAACTTTGTATAATACTAAGATATTTGATAATACGACCTAAGAGATTTTCAACTTAGATTTTTATGTACTTCGCTCAGTCTTTGTCGAAGCGTATAAGATGCAACCATAGTGTCATAAGACTCATATGTGCGTTCATCGTAAACACATTAAGAACAAACCGAATGATGATACTTCAAGTATGTACAAAACTGAAATTTCAACAGCGGAGTTAAAGTTTGAGATGATACACGCCTGGCAAACTAACTCATGAAGTAGCTTGTCTGTGATACATTTCTATCTGTAAACATGTGGTAATGTTAAAGTGAATCTAAAGCTTCTCCGCTTACTAATTGTTCATCATCGCATAAACGCTTTAACTTGTAAACAGGTATAATTTTATTTTATTTTACAAATAGTAGAACGCTTAGCCTAACTTGCAAACTAATGAAACTTATGATCTTATTTACAAACAGTTATCGCTTTTTTTCTAACATACAAGCAGCTAAAACTTCATTTATAACGTACACACTGTTGAAACTTCATTTTGTTTCTAACATATAAACAGATAAAACTTTATTTCTAACGTACACACTATTGAAACTTTATTTTCAATCTGTAAACTGTTGAAACTATATCTTTCATTTACAAATAGTAGAACGCTTAGTCTAACTTACAAACTATTAAATCCCGCAATCTTATTTTTACAAACAGATATAACTTTATTTCTAACATACAAACAGCTAAAACTCTATTTTTAATCTGTAAACTGTTGAAACTATATCTTTCATTTACAAATAGTAGAACGCTTAGTCTGACTTGCAAACTAGTAAATCTTATGATCTTAATTTACAAACCGATAAAACTCTATTTCTAACGTACACACTGTTGAAACTTTATTTTGAACTTGTAAACTGGTGAAACTTTATTTTATTTCTAACGCGCAAACGACTAAAACTTTATTTCTAACGTACACACTGTTGAAACTTTATTTTTAATATGTAAACTGTTGAAACTATATCTTTCGTTTACGAATAGTAGAACGCTTAGTCTAACTTGCAAACTAGTAAATCCTACAATCTCAATTTACAAACAGATAAAACTTTATTTCTAGCGCCCAAACGACTAAAACTTTATTTCTAACATACAAACAGCTAAAACTCTATTTTTAATCTGTAAACTGTTGAAACTATATCTTTCATTTACAAATAGTAGAACGCTTAGTATGACTTGCAAACTAGTAAATCCTACAATCTCAATTTACAAACCGATAAAACTCTATTTCTAACATACACACTGTTGAAACTTTATTTTGAACTTGTAAACTGGTGAAACTTTATTTTATTTCTAACGCGCAAACGACTAAAACTCTATTTCTAACATACACACTGTTGAAACTTTATTTTGAACTTGTAAACTGTTGAAACTTTATTTTATTTCTAACGCGCAAACGACTAAAACTTTATTTCTGACGTACACACTGTTGAAACTTTATTTTTAATCTGTAAACTGTTGAAACTATATCTTTCATTTACAAATAGTGGAACGCTTTGTCTGACTTGCAAACTAGTAAATCCTACAATCTCAATTTACAAACCGAAAAAACTCTATTTCTAACATACACACTGTTGAAACTTAATTTTGAACTTGTAAACGGTTGAAACTTTATTTTATTTCTAACGCGCAAACGACTAAAACTTTATTTCTAACATACACACTGTTGAAACTTTATTTTGAACTTGTAAACTGTTGAAACTTTATTTTATTTCTAACGCGCAAACGACTAAAACTTTATTTCTGACGTACACACTGTTGAAACTTTATTTTTAATCTGTAAACTGTTGAAACTATATCTTTCATTTACAAATAGTGGAACGCTTTGTCTGACTTGCAAACTAGTAAATCTTATGATCTTAATTTACAAACCGAAAAAACTCTATTTCTAACATACACACTGTTGAAACTTTATTTTTAACTTGTAAACTGTTGAAACTTTATTTTATTTCTAACGCGCAAACGACTAAAACTTTATTTCTAACGTACACACTGTCGAAACTTTATTTTCAATCTGTAAACTGTTGAAACTATATCTTTCGTTTACAAATAGTAGAACGCTTAGTCTAACTTGCAAACTAGTAAATCCTACAATCTCATTTTACAAACAGATAAAACTTTATTTCTAGCGCGCAAACGACTAAAACTTTATTTCTAACATACAAACAGCTAAAACTTTATTTTTAATCTGTAAACTGTTGAAACTATATCTTTCATTTACAAATAGTAGAACGCTTAATCTGACTTGCAAACTAGTAAATCTTATGATCTTAATTTACAAACCGAAAAAACTCTATTTCTAACGTACACACTGTTGAAACTTTATTTTGAACTTGTAAACGGTTGAAACTTTATTTTATTTCTAACGCGCAAACGACTAAAACTTTATTTCTAACGTACACACTGTTGAAACTTTATTTTTAATCTGTAAACTGTTGAAACTATATCTTTCGTTTACAAATAGTAGAACGCTTAGTCTAACTTGCAAACTAGTAAATCCTACAATCTCAATTTACAAACAGATAAAACTTTATTTCTAGCGCCCAAACGACTAAAACTTTATTTCTAACATACAAACAGCTAAAACTCTATTTTTAATCTGTAAACTGTTGAAACTATATCTTTCATTTACAAATAGTAGAACGCTTAGTATGACTTGCAAACTAGTAAATCCTACAATCTCAATTTACAAACCGATAAAACTCTATTTCTAACATACACACTGTTGAAACTTTATTTTGAACTTGTAAACTGGTGAAACTTTATTTTATTTCTAACGCGCAAACGACTAAAACTCTATTTCTAACATACACACTGTTGAAACTTTATTTTGAACTTGTAAACTGTTGAAACTTTATTTTATTTCTAACGCGCAAACGACTAAAACTTTATTTCTGACGTACACACTGTTGAAACTTTATTTTTAATCTGTAAACTGTTGAAACTATATCTTTCATTTACAAATAGTGGAACGCTTTGTCTGACTTGCAAACTAGTAAATCCTACAATCTCAATTTACAAACCGAAAAAACTCTATTTCTAACATACACACTGTTGAAACTTAATTTTGAACTTGTAAACGGTTGAAACTTTATTTTATTTCTAACGCGCAAACGACTAAAACTTTATTTCTAACATACACACTGTTGAAACTTTATTTTGAACTTGTAAACTGTTGAAACTTTATTTTATTTCTAACGCGCAAACGACTAAAACTTTATTTCTGACGTACACACTGTTGAAACTTTATTTTTAATCTGTAAACTGTTGAAACTATATCTTTCATTTACAAATAGTGGAACGCTTTGTCTGACTTGCAAACTAGTAAATCTTATGATCTTAATTTACAAACCGAAAAAACTCTATTTCTAACATACACACTGTTGAAACTTTATTTTTAACTTGTAAACTGTTGAAACTTTATTTTATTTCTAACGCGCAAACGACTAAAACTTTATTTCTAACGTACACACTGTCGAAACTTTATTTTCAATCTGTAAACTGTTGAAACTATATCTTTCGTTTACAAATAGTAGAACGCTTAGTCTAACTTGCAAACTAGTAAATCCTACAATCTCATTTTACAAACAGATAAAACTTTATTTCTAGCGCGCAAACGACTAAAACTTTATTTCTAACATACAAACAGCTAAAACTTTATTTTTAATCTGTAAACTGTTGAAACTATATCTTTCATTTACAAATAGTAGAACGCTTAATCTGACTTGCAAACTAGTAAATCTTATGATCTTAATTTACAAACCGAAAAAACTCTATTTCTAACGTACACACTGTTGAAACTTTATTTTGAACTTGTAAACGGTTGAAACTTTATTTTATTTCTAACGCGCAAACGACTAAAACTTTATTTCTAACGTACACACTGTTGAAACTTTATTTTTAATCTGTAAACTGTTGAAACTATATCTTTCGTTTACAAATAGTAGAACGCTTAGTCTAACTTGCAAACTAGTAAATCCTACAATCTCAATTTACAAACAGATAAAACTTTATTTCTAGCGCCCAAACGACTAAAACTTTATTTCTAACATACAAACAGCTAAAACTCTATTTTTAATCTGTAAACTGTTGAAACTATATCTTTCATTTACAAATAGTAGAACGCTTAGTATGACTTGCAAACTAGTAAATCCTACAATCTCAATTTACAAACCGATAAAACTCTATTTCTAACATACACACTGTTGAAACTTTATTTTGAACTTGTAAACGGTTGAAACTTTATTTTATTTCTAACGCGCAAACGACTAAAACTTTATTTCTAACATACACATTGTTGAAACTTTATTTTGAACTTGTAAACTGTTGAAACTTTATTTTATTTCTAACGCGCAAACGACTAAAACTTTATTTCTGACGTACACACTGTTGAAACTTTATTTTTAATCTGTAAACTGTTGAAACTATATCTTTCATTTACAAATAGTGGAACGCTTTGTCTGACTTGCAAACTAGTAAATCCTACAATCTCAATTTACAAACCGAAAAAACTCTATTTCTAACATACACACTGTTGAAACTTAATTTTGAACTTGTAAACGGTTGAAACTTTATTTTATTTCTAACGCGCAAACGACTAAAACTTTATTTCTAACATACACACTGTTGAAACTTTATTTTGAACTTGTAAACTGTTGAAACTTTATTTTATTTCTAACGCGCAAACGACTAAAACTTTATTTCTGACGTACACACTGTTGAAACTTTATTTTTAATCTGTAAACTGTTGAAACTATATCTTTCATTTACAAATAGTGGAACGCTTTGTCTGACTTGCAAACTAGTAAATCTTATGATCTTAATTTACAAACCGAAAAAACTCTATTTCTAACATACACACTGTTGAAACTTTATTTTGAACTTGTAAACGGTTGAAACTTTATTTTATTTCTAACGCGCAAACGACTGAAACTTTATTTCTAACGTACACACTGTTGAAACTTTATTTTTAACTTGTAAACTGTTGAAACTTTATTTTATTTCTAACGCGCAAACGACTAAAACTTTATTTCTGACGTACACACTGTTGAAACTTTATTTTTAATCTGTAAACTGTTGAAACTATATCTTTCATTTACAAATAGTGGAACGCTTTGTCTGACTTGCAAATTAGTAAATCTTATGATCTTAATTTACAAACCGATAAAACTCTATTTCTAACATACACACTGTTGAAACTTTATTTTGAACTTGTAAACGGTTGAAACTTTATTTTATTTCTAACGCGCAAACGACTAAAACTTTATTTCTAACGTACACACTGTTGAAACTTTATTTTTAATCTACACACTATTGAAACTTTATTTTTAACTTGTAAACTGGTGAAACTTTAGTTTTCATCTTGTAAACTGATGAAACTTTATTTTTAATCTGTAAAATGTTGAAACTATATTTTTCATTTACAAATAATAGAACGCTTAGTTTAACTTGCAAACTAGTAAATCTTGTTCGTCATCGAATCTAACTGTCTAAATTTTCATCATGGAAATCAATGTTTCACAGTGATTTGAAAAAGATATGATCGCCCTTCATCTAACCCATCCGTTACATGAAAACAACAACTCTTCGCATAATAACATTTATTGAATAACTGTAACAAGCATGCATTACAAATCAATGGTTTGAAACAGATAAAATAGATACAGCTGGTAACTGTCATATAGCGAGCAATGATAACCATACAGGACTTTGGCAGTGTTGAGGTAAGGAGGAAAGAAGCATTGGTTATGAACGTAGCTACTACAACGAACAGACAAAATAGGAACACACAAATCCTTAAAACGTTTCGTGACTTCATGATAGTGTTGATTCACTCTACTATCCCAAGGTGGGAGCAAAATATCATTAATGACTAGATTGAGAAATACTTTCCTCTCCTTACCAGGATTATTACAAAAGATGCGTATAACATTGAAAGCAGCTAACCATCGTTTAAAGTCAATAAGAAGAGCACTCTCACAAGAAAAGCCATAGTCTTGCAAATATTTCAGATTAAGTCTATGAATGTGTTTTCTCGCCCATTGATCAACATTGGGATCACAGTTGGCATGTTGATGATAGACACTAACAATCTGATATGTCCAATTGTTCATAGCAATAGCACTGAGCTCCTGTACAGGTTCACCCTCACAATCCATAAAAATGATGATAGAAGCCTAAAACGGAAATTACACATCTAAGGAAACGTTCTATAACATATCACAAAATGAAGAATTATATCGATGCTTTTCACGACAAGATACACAAATGATATGATGGCAACGAAGAAGTAAAATGTATCTAATAAGACCACGTCCACGACACTCAAAGCACATAAGCGAATTGTCATAGGGTAGATTTAGGAAAGGATTAGCAATTCTCTTTCCTTGACTTGCGTTTGGAGGTAGCATTCTTGTCCGACTTGCGCTTCGTACCACCCCCGTTAAGGATTTCGTCAATAATGTCATCTACGCTGGGTGGCTTTGGAATATATAGAATGGATTCAGTGTGTATCGAGAGAGAGGCTATTTTGTTATCCTTGTGCTGACCGTAATATAGCCCATTCACTTTGAAAATGATATCCCAAGTACCTTCTCCGAGCTCATCACATCTGATGGGTATTGATTGATCTCCATCCTTTTTATAATAACTACACCAATGTGATAATGGTAGGCAAATTTGATTGCCATCCCGAATCTTTCTATAGGGAGTATTCTTTTCATCTCTCGCCTTCCACTCTTGAGCAAGAGGAGTAGGAATGTCCATATTTAATGTCACGTACTCTTCAATAATGTCGAGTTGGTGGCGAATGTACGGACTCACGGGGATCAGTATGTAGTCCCCATACTGATTGCTCAATATCTTCACATCACTGGAAGGGAGCATTCCCGTTTGCAGTACTACGCTGTGATCCTCATGACGCAAGACTTGTTTAAATTTACGCTGTAGCGGTGTAGGATTATGTACCTTTGTTGTTTCTTCCACTGGTCTCAGCTGTAGATGATCTGATTGTAGCGAACCTTGTAACATCTGGCCACCATTTTGTCCTGTCAGTGTAGTAGATGTAGAAGATGCCTGAAAATAAAAAAGATTCTATCAAGTTTACGTTCAAGGGAGGAGAGGGAGGAAAGTAGCGACTTACCATTTTAGTTGGATAATATAACAGGGATGTAGAGAGAGAGAATGTGCGTCCGTCACTTGCACGATTCAGCGATGGAATGATTCTCACTGTGGAAGGCTCTCTATTTATAAAGGAATGCTTGATTCTCATTAGACAACAATCCTCATTGGAGATTAGCATCAAGTTGATTCCCACTCTCACCGATGCTTCATTCGCCCGCTAGCGCTCATCGTCTCCTTTCACCGTCTCGACTAAAGCTCTATTGTATTCTTCCGTTGATAGGTGTGGTAAAACACGGGTGGGTAAATGTGTGTCGTCGCGCCATTGATAATAATACTCCAACAGTAGGCGACCATGCTTGAATACGCGCCTTGGATATTTCAGCAAAGTCTCATCAATCAATTTCCTACTTTGAGTCACACTCATGAATACAATGTAGCAGACAAGCTCGTTTTGGGGAAGGGTGTGGGCATACACCAATGGTTGAATGTAGGTCGTAAGCATATCATCATTCATCATGAGTTGGAAGCCTATCACTGAGGGCAGCTCGACATACGTCCTTAGAGTCACCTAAACAATGTCCTCCATGCTCTGGGAAACTACCTGCACCATCGGCTGAATCGCTCCTCTCGTCGTCAAAAGAATGTACATAGCTCATGCACTCCAACTCTCTCAGTGCTGTAGGCGTATTTTATATCACCCACCCCTACGCTCCTCTGGTGTTAACTTTCGTTTAGCAAAAAAGTCGTCATGAAATTTCAACGGCGGAGTAAAAGTTTGAGATGATACACTCCTGGCAAACTAACTCATGAAGTAGCTTTGCTGTGATACATTTCCATCTGTAAACATATGGTAATGTTAAAGTGAATCTAAAACTTTTCAGCTTATTAATTGTTCATCGTTGCATCAACTCTTTAACTCGTGAACAGTTATAATTTTATTTTAATTTACACTTAGTCTAACTTGTAAACGGTTGAAACTTTCTTTTTGATATACAAACAGCTAAAACTTTATTTCTAACGTACACACTATTGAAACTTTATTTTTAACTTGTAAACTGGTGAAACTTTACTTTTTATCTTGTAAACTGATGAAACTTTATTTTGTTTCTAACATACAAACAGATAAAGCCTTATTTCTAACGTACACACTATTGAAACTTTGTTTCTAACTTGTACACTGTTGAAACTTTATTTTTAACTTGTTAACTGATGAAACTTTCTTTTAACATACAAACAGATAAAACTTTATTTCTAACGTACACACTGTTGAAACTTTATTTTTAATCTGTAAACTGTTGAAACTATATCTTTCATTTACAAATAGTAGAACGCTTAGTCTAACTTGTAAATCTTATGACACTTCATATGGGTGATGATGGTAGATGAAATAGTGTTAAATAAAATTAGGATAGCTTACATGATTCTGGGATAGCAATCGACTGCGATCCATGTGTAAAGAGCTTGTTAGACTACGGAAGAGAGAAGTGTGTTATGCTGCGTGTGGCGCGTGAGTGTCCTCCCGTTTCATTCCATTCATCAAATCGTCTCATTGATAGAGACAGGTAGAACTCATGGTTCTCATAACGCATGCAATGGAAAGTTTGTAAGGCAACCTTCGACAGTTGGCTAAATGTCACCCTGGCGCGAATGCATACTACCTTGAGACAGAGGCAATCACTTGCAAACATGACGCAAAGAGGTTTAACAAGATTGACCATTGCCGAATGTCCCTTGCGGTATACATAGCTACGGGTTTCACCGCCGCCCTTTACAGGAACGCCCGTGGAAAGGAAGTATTACACCGAACTTCATTTGCAACGTTCAAGTTGACTGATAGCAGATTGAACTTAATGATAGTATTCGCCAGTCTGAAGACTGCCCAGGGCAAACCGCGTGGAGGTTCTATCAAATCTTGCCCCATGGTGCCCCTTATGTGAGCCGGTGGTTCGTTCTCGGGGGTCTTCATCAGGCATCTTACTCCATACCGATTCTGCTGAGAGAGAGTCGAAACCGTTCAACCTCAGCAGTGTGGACTTCCATGCTAGTTGGTATGTGAGTGGAGGGTGGAATGTAGCGCCATTCCATTGGATTGGCAACACTTGCTGTCATCGCATTACCAATCCGAGCAAGATTGTTGTGGACTCTGTCTTGCTCCTCTATTCTAGCAAATTCATTAAATAAATTTCGCGGTCTTAACTGCGGTCCACGAGGAGAACTTACTGCAGCGTTTGGTGTCTCCATGATTGAAATGAAATGAAATGAGAGGTAGTGGTTTATATACCCCTCTAATGCGACGTAGCAAGTTGACAACGTTATCATATATATTAGTCAACGTTCAAGTTGACTGATAGCAGATTCAACTTAATGATAGTATTCGCCAGTCTGAAGACTGCCCAGGGCAAACCGCGAGGAGGTTCTATCATGTCTTGCCCCATGGTGGCCCCATAAGGACCGTTTGTGGCGTTCTCGGGGTGTGTGATAGGGACTCAGGCTTGCTGTTTCGACTGCGGCTCCGGCAACGGGGCGGGTGGTCGCTTCTCTTGAATGTCTGTAAAGAAAGAAGTAGTGAGTTATCATCTTACATTTTAATTTAGTCATTTTTACTTACAGATCTTCTCGGACGCTTCCTCATAAAGGAAATTCGAGATCGGATCACGATGATCGAAGGTGAAGTGTAGACACTCCACCCCTTTCTTCACCCGAGAGTAGCATTTCTCCCCTCTTCCACGCTCGTACAAGAGAGGAGTTTCTGCTACTCTCCCCTTTCTAATAGGGATGTGCAGACGACTGGAACGCACCCTTCGATCGCGATCCACCAGCTGCGCCAAACGGTGCAGCTCGTGGTTCGTCTCGACAACCTTAGCCATCTGCACACGGAGTCTCTCCACTTCCTCCTTCAACCTTCGTATCTCCTTCTCCCTACTTTCCCTCTCTGCTAGCAAAGCCTCTTCTCTGGCTTTCCCCTCGAGAGTCTTGAGCCTCTCCTGCTCCAACTCGCCATCCCGCTCGCTTAATCTCTCCTTCACCTTCTTCATCTCTCCGGCCACGTTCTTTAGGTCCTCATACTTTGCCTTGTATGAGAAGGCCTCCTCCTTCAACTTCTCCACCTCTTTCTTTAGTTTCTCCCGTTCGGCGATCACCGGCGGGCGCTTGACAAAATTGCGACATTGCGTTGCAATTCCGCTCGCAGTCACGGCTGCAGGGGTCTCGCGATCGAGGTCGACGTCCTCGATAGGTTGCGACTGTAGCTCTCCCTCCTCCTCCTCCTCACTATCGCTGCTGGACAGCGAGCTCTCGCTACTAAGTGAGGATACAGCGGCAATCGCTTCAATGGCGGATTGTAGCTCAGTGGCCTCAGTGGCGAAGAGTGAACTCCGTACTTGTTTGTTGGCGGATTGTAGCTCCAAAGAACGGAGCTCAGTGGCGAAGACTGAACTCCGTTCTTCTTCGCCTACTTCGCCTGTTTGACATTCGCTGTGTTGTGAGTGCCAATGCTCCAGCCGCTCACTTAAGCGACTGACTTTGTGGGCTCCGCAATAGTAGCGAGCGACCCCTATCTGTTTCTTGCTAGTGCAAGCGTGTTTATTGAAGGCGTCAGCTCGGAATACCCTCCGGCATTGACACAGTTTGAAACTGGTCCTCACATTATTGTATTTCGGCATTTCTGAAGCGAAAAACGGAAAACAATGATTTTACACTTAGTGAGGAATGATAGATTTGAGTATAGTGAGTGACACTCGATCCCGTCGACAGCCCGAAGGCCTTGTACTGATCACTAGGGAAGTGAAAGATCTTCCCCGATACCCGCTATTTACAGCTTAAGACATCATTGTCACTGCCCCGAAGTGGTAACAGCAACGCCGAGTCAAAGGTAGTGAACTGTAGCTGGGATGTAGCCCCTCAAAGCTGCCTTAGACTTAGTTAAATTTGAAATCTGATAGCAGATTTGAACTCAGCATACTTGAAAACCTTGAGGAAACATCCCAAGTCATTGCTTTGATCAGCTTGATAGCAAGCCGTAGAGAGCTTGATTCACCAGCGTTTTGCAATGGAGATGTTTAGAGGCCACCCATGACAAGATAGCTAAGATTCAACCGATTGGCGTTCAAAGTGCTACGTTGAGAACTGTGTCAAATGCCCAACATGAGTTGCCCCAGCGGTTTCCGTCTAAAATATGACACACTCCCTTGCCACACTTATCACTACGGCATCGTCCGCCGTCCCGAAGGAACACCCTGTCAGTGGAATATTACAGCAAAACTCTCCGTGTCTTGCTCGCTTTCAGTGAAAAGCCGCTTATACCATGAGCAGACTAGCTCGTACACACTTATACCTGCCTTCATTGACTTCAGCAGGGTCGAAAACCCCAGAAAACCTCCAAAACTAGTGAATTTAAATTTTTCAACTTTTAGCACTACTTATGAAATTTGATAAGTAGTCTATTACTTAGGGCAGGTCAATAGCGACCGAACCTTTTTTGAATCAATTCAAACGGACTTGTAGAAGCAAAGTTACAAGCCTTTAAAGTTTTGGAGTCTTTTATGGCCTGGAGACGAAGGCCATCTCCTGGCTAACCTCTAAGTCTGACGCCTTAGCTGATATCAGCAATCAAATTTTCTAAGTCGGTTTCTTACAGAAACCCGGAATTTGGAATGTCCGAAGCTATCATCGGAGCTCAGAGAGACGACCTACCTTTGAGAATCTCTCGTCTTAATGACAAGTCTCTGTCAGTTCCCACCTTATACAGTGTGTGGCGATCAGCTGATGACGTAATACCTATCATCCAAATCTTTAAATCCGTCTATCTCCGGTTCTAGTGCTCCGATTGAGCTGGAAATACACCATTTCCATGTAGAATTTGACACTTAATCCGAATCTGGCCTTCGTTTTCCCATCAAATGCTTCGTTTTGGCTCTACAGACCACAGCCATCGCAAAAATTCTAACTCGTTTTTTTCGAAAAATGTTGAAAATTTTTTCTCTCCGATTGACTTGAAACTCACCATACAGATGCAGAATTTCACGCTGATTCCAAATCTGAAATCCGTTTTCCCATCCGATGCTTCGTTTTGAAGCTAGAGCCCAAAACGTCCAAAATTCTAACTCTGTCGTTTTTCGCCAATCTCCCAAAATCTTAAATGGCGTCTCACATCTAAACGAAGGCAGATATGAACAAGCCGTTTCTTTCAGTGAATTTGTCTCACTCTTAGCTTTCAAACGAGCTATTGCACGACAAAATCCGTCCACTAGAAGCAAAGTTGGAAGGTCGGTGCTGGGGGGGGCGGGGGACGTGAACGAAAATTTTTCTCCGATTGCTTTCAAATTCACCATACAGATGCAGAATTTCACGCTGATTCCAAATCTGAAATCCGTTTTCCCATCCGATGCTTCGTTTTGAAGCTAGAGCCCAAAACGTCCAAAATTCTAACTCTGTCGTTTTTCGCCAATCTCCCAAAATCTTAAATGGCGTCTCACATCTAAACGAAGGCAGATATGAACAAGCCGTTTCTTTCAGTGAATTTGTCTCACTCTTAGCTTTCAAACGAGCTATTGCACGACAAAATCCGTCCACTAGAAGCAAAGTTGGAAGGTCGGTGCCGGGGGGGGGGACGTCAGCGAAACTTTTTCTCTCCGATTGCTTTCAAATTCACCATACAGATGCAGAATTTCACGCTGATTCCAAATCTGAAATCCGTTTTCCCATCCGATGCTTCGTTTTGAAGCTAGAGCCCAAAACGTCCAAAATTCTAACTCTGTCGTTTTTCGCCAATCTCCCAAAATCTTAAATGGCGTCTCACATCTAAACGAAGGCAGATATGAACAAGCCGTTTCTTTCAGTGAATTTGTCTCACTCTTAGCTTTCAAACGAGCTATTGCACGACAAAATCCGTCCACTAGAAGCAAAGTTGGAAGGTCGGTGCCGGGGGGGGGGACGTCAGCGAAACTTTTTCTCTCCGATTGCTTTCAAATTCACCATACAGATGCAGAATTTCACGCTGATTCCAAATCTGAAATCCGTTTTCCCATCCGATGCTTCGTTTTGAAGCTAGAGCCCAAAACGTCCAAAATTCTAACTCTGTCGTTTTTCGCCAATCTCCCAAAATCTTAAATGGCGTCTCACATCTAAACGAAGGCAGATATGAACAAGCCGTTTCTTTCAGTGAATTTGTCTCACTCTTAGCTTTCAAACGAGCTATTGCACGACAAAATCCGTCCACTAGAAGCAAAGTTGGAAGGTCGGTGCCGGGGGGGGGGACGTCAGCGAAACTTTTTCTCTCCGATTGCTTTCAAATTCACCATACAGATGCAGAATTTCACGCTGATTCCAAATCTGAAATCCGTTTTCCCATCCGATGCTTCGTTTTGAAGCTAGAGCCCAAAACGTCCAAAATTCTAACTCTGTCGTTTTTCGCCAATCTCCCAAAATCTTAAATGGCGTCTCACATCTAAACGAAGGCAGATATGAACAAGCCGTTTCTTTCAGTGAATTTGTCTCACTCTTAGCTTTCAAACGAGCTATTGCACGACAAAATCCGTCCACTAGAAGCAAAGTTGGAAGGTCGGTGCCGGGGGGGGGACGTCAGCGAAACTTTTTCTCTCCGATTGCTTTCAAATTCACCATACAGATGCAGAATTTCACGCTGATTCCAAATCTGAAATCCGTTTTCCCATCCGATGCTTCGTTTTGAAGCTAGAGCCCAAAACGTCCAAAATTCTAACTCTGTCGTTTTTCGCCAATCTCCCAAAATCTTAAATGGCGTCTCACATCTAAACGAAGGCAGATATGAACAAGCCGTTTCTTTCAGTGAATTTGTCTCACTCTTAGCTTTCAAACGAGCTATTGCACGACAAAATCCGTCCACTAGAAGCAAAGTTGGAAGGTCGGTGCCGGGGGGGGGGGACGTCAGCGAAACTTTTTCTCTCCGATTGCTTTCAAATTCACCATACAGATGCAGAATTTCACGCTGATTCCAAATCTGAAATCCGTTTTCCCATCCGATGCTTCGTTTTGAAGCTAGAGCCCAAAACGTCCAAAATTCTAACTCTGTCGTTTTTCGCCAATCTCCCAAAATCTTAAATGGCGTCTCACATCTAAACGAAGGCAGATATGAACAAGCCGTTTCTTTCAGTGAATTTGTCTCACTCTTAGCTTTCAAACGAGCTATTGCACGACAAAATCCGTCCACTAGAAGCAAAGTTGGAAGGTCGGTGCGGGGGGGGGGACGTCAGCGAAACTTTTTCTCTCCGATTGCTTTCAAATTCACCATACAGATGCAGAATTTCACGCTGATTCCAAATCTGAAATCCGTTTTCCCATCCGATGCTTCGTTTTGAAGCTAGAGCCCAAAACGTCCAAAATTCTAACTCTGTCGTTTTTCGCCAATCTCCCAAAATCTTAAATGGCGTCTCACATCTAAACGAAGGCAGATATGAACAAGCCGTTTCTTTCAGTGAATTTGTCTCACTCTTAGCTTTCAAACGAGCTATTGCACGACAAAATCCGTCCACTAGAAGCAAAGTTGGAAGGTCGGTGCCGGGGGGGGGGACGTCAGCGAAACTTTTTCTCTCCGATTGCTTTCAAATTCACCATACAGATGCAGAATTTCACGCTGATTCCAAATCTGAAATCCGTTTTCCCATCCGATGCTTCGTTTTGAAGCTAGAGCCCAAAACGTCCAAAATTCTAACTCTGTCGTTTTTCGCCAATCTCCCAAAATCTTAAATGGCGTCTCACATCTAAACGAAGGCAGATATGAACAAGCCGTTTCTTTCAGTGAATTTGTCTCACTCTTAGCTTTCAAACGAGCTATTGCACGACAAAATCCGTCCACTAGAAGCAAAGTTGGAAGGTCGGTGCCGGGGGGGGGACGTCAGCGAAACTTTTTCTCTCCGATTGCTTTCAAATTCACCATACAGATGCAGAATTTCACGCTGATTCCAAATCTGAAATCCGTTTTCCCATCCGATGCTTCGTTTTGAAGCTAGAGCCCAAAACGTCCAAAATTCTAACTCTGTCGTTTTTCGCCAATCTCCCAAAATCTTAAATGGCGTCTCACATCTAAACGAAGGCAGATATGAACAAGCCGTTTCTTTCAGTGAATTTGTCTCACTCTTAGCTTTCAAACGAGCTATTGCACGACAAAATCCGTCCACTAGAAGCAAAGTTGGAAGGTCGGTGCCGGGGGGGGGACGTCAGCGAAACTTTTTCTCTCCGATTGCTTTCAAATTCACCATACAGATGCAGAATTTCACGCTGATTCCAAATCTGAAATCCGTTTTCCCATCCGATGCTTCGTTTTGAAGCTAGAGCCCAAAACGTCCAAAATTCTAACTCTGTCGTTTTTCGCCAATCTCCCAAAATCTTAAATGGCGTCTCACATCTAAACGAAGGCAGATATGAACAAGCCGTTTCTTTCAGTGAATTTGTCTCACTCTTAGCTTTCAAACGAGCTATTGCACGACAAAATCCGTCCACTAGAAGCAAAGTTGGAAGGTCGGTGCCGGGGGGGGGGACGTCAGCGAAACTTTTTCTCTCCGATTGCTTTCAAATTCACCATACAGATGCAGAATTTCACGCTGATTCCAAATCTGAAATCCGTTTTCCCATCCGATGCTTCGTTTTGAAGCTAGAGCCCAAAACGTCCAAAATTCTAACTCTGTCGTTTTTCGCCAATCTCCCAAAATCTTAAATGGCGTCTCACATCTAAACGAAGGCAGATATGAACAAGCCGTTTCTTTCAGTGAATTTGTCTCACTCTTAGCTTTCAAACGAGCTATTGCACGACAAAATCCGTCCACTAGAAGCAAAGTTGGAAGGTCGGTGCCGGGGGGGGGACGTCAGCGAAACTTTTTCTCTCCGATTGCTTTCAAATTCACCATACAGATGCAGAATTTCACGCTGATTCCAAATCTGAAATCCGTTTTCCCATCCGATGCTTCGTTTTGAAGCTAGAGCCCAAAACGTCCAAAATTCTAACTCTGTCGTTTTTCGCCAATCTCCCAAAATCTTAAATGGCGTCTCACATCTAAACGAAGGCAGATATGAACAAGCCGTTTCTTTCAGTGAATTTGTCTCACTCTTAGCTTTCAAACGAGCTATTGCACGACAAAATCCGTCCACTAGAAGCAAAGTTGGAAGGTCGGTGCCGGGGGGGGGACGTCAGCGAAACTTTTTCTCTCCGATTGCTTTCAAATTCACCATACAGATGCAGAATTTCACGCTGATTCCAAATCTGAAATCCGTTTTCCCATCCGATGCTTCGTTTTGAAGCTAGAGCCCAAAACGTCCAAAATTCTAACTCTGTCGTTTTTCGCCAATCTCCCAAAATCTTAAATGGCGTCTCACATCTAAACGAAGGCAGATATGAACAAGCCGTTTCTTTCAGTGAATTTGTCTCACTCTTAGCTTTCAAACGAGCTATTGCACGACAAAATCCGTCCACTAGAAGCAAAGTTGGAAGGTCGGTGCCGGGGGGGGGGACGTCAGCGAAACTTTTTCTCTCCGATTGCTTTCAAATTCACCATACAGATGCAGAATTTCACGCTGATTCCAAATCTGAAATCCGTTTTCCCATCCGATGCTTCGTTTTGAAGCTAGAGCCCAAAACGTCCAAAATTCTAACTCTGTCGTTTTTCGCCAATCTCCCAAAATCTTAAATGGCGTCTCACATCTAAACGAAGGCAGATATGAACAAGCCGTTTCTTTCAGTGAATTTGTCTCACTCTTAGCTTTCAAACGAGCTATTGCACGACAAAATCCGTCCACTAGAAGCAAAGTTGGAAGGTCGGTGCTGGGGGGGGACGTGAACGAAAATTTTTCTCCGATTGCTTTCAAATTCACCATACAGATGCAGAATTTCACGCTGATTCCAAATCTGAAATCCGTTTTCCCATCCGATGCTTCGTTTTGAAGCTAGAGCCCAAAACGTCCAAAATTCTAACTCTGTCGTTTTTCGCCAATCTCCCAAAATCTTAAATGGCGTCTCACATCTAAACGAAGGCAGATATGAACAAGCCGTTTCTTTCAGTGAATTTGTCTCACTCTTAGCTTTCAAACGAGCTATTGCACGACAAAATCCGTCCACTAGAAGCAAAGTTGGAAGGTCGGTGCCGGGGGGGGGACGTCAGCGAAACTTTTTCTCTCCGATTGCTTTCAAATTCACCATACAGATGCAGAATTTCACGCTGATTCCAAATCTGAAATCCGTTTTCCCATCCGATGCTTCGTTTTGAAGCTAGAGCCCAAAACGTCCAAAATTCTAACTCTGTCGTTTTTCGCCAATCTCCCAAAATCTTAAATGGCGTCTCACATCTAAACGAAGGCAGATATGAACAAGCCGTTTCTTTCAGTGAATTTGTCTCACTCTTAGCTTTCAAACGAGCTATTGCACGACAAAATCCGTCCACTAGAAGCAAAGTTGGAAGGTCGGTGCCGGGGGGGGGACGTCAGCGAAACTTTTTCTCTCCGATTGCTTTCAAATTCACCATACAGATGCAGAATTTCACGCTGATTCCAAATCTGAAATCCGTTTTCCCATCCGATGCTTCGTTTTGAAGCTAGAGCCCAAAACGTCCAAAATTCTAACTCTGTCGTTTTTCGCCAATCTCCCAAAATCTTAAATGGCGTCTCACATCTAAACGAAGGCAGATATGAACAAGCCGTTTCTTTCAGTGAATTTGTCTCACTCTTAGCTTTCAAACGAGCTATTGCACGACAAAATCCGTCCACTAGAAGCAAAGTTGGAAGGTCGGTGCCGGGGGGGGGGGACGTCAGCGAAACTTTTTCTCTCCGATTGCTTTCAAATTCACCATACAGATGCAGAATTTCACGCTGATTCCAAATCTGAAATCCGTTTTCCCATCCGATGCTTCGTTTTGAAGCTAGAGCCCAAAACGTCCAAAATTCTAACTCTGTCGTTTTTCGCCAATCTCCCAAAATCTTAAATGGCGTCTCACATCTAAACGAAGGCAGATATGAACAAGCCGTTTCTTTCAGTGAATTTGTCTCACTCTTAGCTTTCAAACGAGCTATTGCACGACAAAATCCGTCCACTAGAAGCAAAGTTGGAAGGTCGGTGCCGGGGGGGGGGACGTCAGCGAAACTTTTTCTCTCCGATTGCTTTCAAATTCACCATACAGATGCAGAATTTCACGCTGATTCCAAATCTGAAATCCGTTTTCCCATCCGATGCTTCGTTTTGAAGCTAGAGCCCAAAACGTCCAAAATTCTAACTCTGTCGTTTTTCGCCAATCTCCCAAAATCTTAAATGGCGTCTCACATCTAAACGAAGGCAGATATGAACAAGCCGTTTCTTTCAGTGAATTTGTCTCACTCTTAGCTTTCAAACGAGCTATTGCACGACAAAATCCGTCCACTAGAAGCAAAGTTGGAAGGTCGGTGCCGTGGGGGGGGACGTCAGCGAAACTTTTTCTCCGATTGCTTTCAAATTCACCATACAGATGCAGAATTTCACGCTGATTCCAAATCTGAAATCCGTTTTCCCATCCGATGCTTCGTTTTGAAGCTAGAGCCCAAAACGTCCAAAATTCTAACTCTGTCGTTTTTCGCCAATCTCCCAAAATCTTAAATGGCGTCTCACATCTAAACGAAGGCAGATATGAACAAGCCGTTTCTTTCAGTGAATTTGTCTCACTCTTAGCTTTCAAACGAGCTATTGCACGACAAAATCCGTCCACTAGAAGCAAAGTTGGAAGGTCGGTGCTGGGGGGGGACGTCACAGAAAATTTTTCTCCGATTGCTTTCAAATTCACCATACAGATGCAGAATTTCACGCTGATTCCAAATCTGAAATCCGTTTTCCCATCCGATGCTTCGTTTTGAAGCTAGAGCCCAAAACGTCCAAAATTCTAACTCTGTCGTTTTTCGCCAATCTCCCAAAATCTTAAATGGCGTCTCACATCTAAACGAAGGCAGATATGAACAAGCCGTTTCTTTCAGTGAATTTGTCTCACTCTTAGCTTTCAAACGAGCTATTGCACGACAAAATCCGTCCACTAGAAGCAAAGTTGGAAGGTCGGTGCTGGGGGGGGGACGTCAGCGAAACTTTTTCTCTCCGATTGCTTTCAAATTCACCATACAGATGCAGAATTTCACGCTGATTCCAAATCTGAAATCCGTTTTCCCATCCGATGCTTCGTTTTGAAGCTAGAGCCCAAAACGTCCAAAATTCTAACTCTGTCGTTTTTCGCCAATCTCCCAAAATCTTAAATGGCGTCTCACATCTAAACGAAGGCAGATATGAACAAGCCGTTTCTTTCAGTGAATTTGTCTCACTCTTAGCTTTCAAACGAGCTATTGCACGACAAAATCCGTCCACTAGAAGCAAAGTTGGAAGGTCGGTGCCGGGGGGGGGGGACGTCAGCGAAACTTTTTCTCTCCGATTGCTTTCAAATTCACCATACAGATGCAGAATTTCACGCTGATTCCAAATCTGAAATCCGTTTTCCCATCCGATGCTTCGTTTTGAAGCTAGAGCCCAAAACGTCCAAAATTCTAACTCTGTCGTTTTTCGCCAATCTCCCAAAATCTTAAATGGCGTCTCACATCTAAACGAAGGCAGATATGAACAAGCCGTTTCTTTCAGTGAATTTGTCTCACTCTTAGCTTTCAAACGAGCTATTGCACGACAAAATCCGTCCACTAGAAGCAAAGTTGGAAGGTCGGTGCCGGGGGGGGGGACGTCAGCGAAACTTTTTCTCTCCGATTGCTTTCAAATTCACCATACAGATGCAGAATTTCACGCTGATTCCAAATCTGAAATCCGTTTTCCCATCCGATGCTTCGTTTTGAAGCTAGAGCCCAAAACGTCCAAAATTCTAACTCTGTCGTTTTTCGCCAATCTCCCAAAATCTTAAATGGCGTCTCACATCTAAACGAAGGCAGATATGAACAAGCCGTTTCTTTCAGTGAATTTGTCTCACTCTTAGCTTTCAAACGAGCTATTGCACGACAAAATCCGTCCACTAGAAGCAAAGTTGGAAGGTCGGTGCCGGGGGGGGGACGTCAGCGAAACTTTTTCTCTCCGATTGCTTTCAAATTCACCATACAGATGCAGAATTTCACGCTGATTCCAAATCTGAAATCCGTTTTCCCATCCGATGCTTCGTTTTGAAGCTAGAGCCCAAAACGTCCAAAATTCTAACTCTGTCGTTTTTCGCCAATCTCCCAAAATCTTAAATGGCGTCTCACATCTAAACGAAGGCAGATATGAACAAGCCGTTTCTTTCAGTGAATTTGTCTCACTCTTAGCTTTCAAACGAGCTATTGCACGACAAAATCCGTCCACTAGAAGCAAAGTTGGAAGGTCGGTGCCGTGGGGGGGGACGTCAGCGAAACTTTTTCTCCGATTGCTTTCAAATTCACCATACAGATGCAGAATTTCACGCTGATTCCAAATCTGAAATCCGTTTTCCCATCCGATGCTTCGTTTTGAAGCTAGAGCCCAAAACGTCCAAAATTCTAACTCTGTCGTTTTTCGCCAATCTCCCAAAATCTTAAATGGCGTCTCACATCTAAACGAAGGCAGATATGAACAAGCCGTTTCTTTCAGTGAATTTGTCTCACTCTTAGCTTTCAAACGAGCTATTGCACGACAAAATCCGTCCACTAGAAGCAAAGTTGGAAGGTCGGTGCCGGGGGGGGGGGACGTCAGCGAAACTTTTTCTCTCCGATTGCTTTCAAATTCACCATACAGATGCAGAATTTCACGCTGATTCCAAATCTGAAATCCGTTTTCCCATCCGATGCTTCGTTTTGAAGCTAGAGCCCAAAACGTCCAAAATTCTAACTCTGTCGTTTTTCGCCAATCTCCCAAAATCTTAAATGGCGTCTCACATCTAAACGAAGGCAGATATGAACAAGCCGTTTCTTTCAGTGAATTTGTCTCACTCTTAGCTTTCAAACGAGCTATTGCACGACAAAATCCGTCCACTAGAAGCAAAGTTGGAAGGTCGGTGCCGGGGGGGGGACGTCAGCGAAACTTTTTCTCTCCGATTGCTTTCAAATTCACCATACAGATGCAGAATTTCACGCTGATTCCAAATCTGAAATCCGTTTTCCCATCCGATGCTTCGTTTTGAAGCTAGAGCCCAAAACGTCCAAAATTCTAACTCTGTCGTTTTTCGCCAATCTCCCAAAATCTTAAATGGCGTCTCACATCTAAACGAAGGCAGATATGAACAAGCCGTTTCTTTCAGTGAATTTGTCTCACTCTTAGCTTTCAAACGAGCTATTGCACGACAAAATCCGTCCACTAGAAGCAAAGTTGGAAGGTCGGTGCTGGGGGGGGGGACGTCAGCGAAACTTTTTCTCTCCGATTGCTTTCAAATTCACCATACAGATGCAGAATTTCACGCTGATTCCAAATCTGAAATCCGTTTTCCCATCCGATGCTTCGTTTTGAAGCTAGAGCCCAAAACGTCCAAAATTCTAACTCTGTCGTTTTTCGCCAATCTCCCAAAATCTTAAATGGCGTCTCACATCTAAACGAAGGCAGATATGAACAAGCCGTTTCTTTCAGTGAATTTGTCTCACTCTTAGCTTTCAAACGAGCTATTGCACGACAAAATCCGTCCACTAGAAGCAAAGTTGGAAGGTCGGTGCCGGGGGGGGGGACGTCAGCGAAACTTTTTCTCTCCGATTGCTTTCAAATTCACCATACAGATGCAGAATTTCACGCTGATTCCAAATCTGAAATCCGTTTTCCCATCCGATGCTTCGTTTTGAAGCTAGAGCCCAAAACGTCCAAAATTCTAACTCTGTCGTTTTTCGCCAATCTCCCAAAATCTTAAATGGCGTCTCACATCTAAACGAAGGCAGATATGAACAAGCCGTTTCTTTCAGTGAATTTGTCTCACTCTTAGCTTTCAAACGAGCTATTGCACGACAAAATCCGTCCACTAGAAGCAAAGTTGGAAGGTCGGTGCCGGGGGGGGGGACGTCAGCGAAACTTTTTCTCTCCGATTGCTTTCAAATTCACCATACAGATGCAGAATTTCACGCTGATTCCAAATCTGAAATCCGTTTTCCCATCCGATGCTTCGTTTTGAAGCTAGAGCCCAAAACGTCCAAAATTCTAACTCTGTCGTTTTTCGCCAATCTCCCAAAATCTTAAATGGCGTCTCACATCTAAACGAAGGCAGATATGAACAAGCCGTTTCTTTCAGTGAATTTGTCTCACTCTTAGCTTTCAAACGAGCTATTGCACGACAAAATCCGTCCACTAGAAGCAAAGTTGGAAGGTCGGTGCCGGGGGGGGGGACGTCAGCGAAACTTTTTCTCTCCGATTGCTTTCAAATTCACCATACAGATGCAGAATTTCACGCTGATTCCAAATCTGAAATCCGTTTTCCCATCCGATGCTTCGTTTTGAAGCTAGAGCCCAAAACGTCCAAAATTCTAACTCTGTCGTTTTTCGCCAATCTCCCAAAATCTTAAATGGCGTCTCACATCTAAACGAAGGCAGATATGAACAAGCCGTTTCTTTCAGTGAATTTGTCTCACTCTTAGCTTTCAAACGAGCTATTGCACGACAAAATCCGTCCACTAGAAGCAAAGTTGGAAGGTCGGTGCCGGGGGGGGGACGTCAGCGAAACTTTTTCTCTCCGATTGCTTTCAAATTCACCATACAGATGCAGAATTTCACGCTGATTCCAAATCTGAAATCCGTTTTCCCATCCGATGCTTCGTTTTGAAGCTAGAGCCCAAAACGTCCAAAATTCTAACTCTGTCGTTTTTCGCCAATCTCCCAAAATCTTAAATGGCGTCTCACATCTAAACGAAGGCAGATATGAACAAGCCGTTTCTTTCAGTGAATTTGTCTCACTCTTAGCTTTCAAACGAGCTATTGCACGACAAAATCCGTCCACTAGAAGCAAAGTTGGAAGGTCGGTGCCGGGGGGGGGGACGTCAGCGAAACTTTTTCTCTCCGATTGCTTTCAAATTCACCATACAGATGCAGAATTTCACGCTGATTCCAAATCTGAAATCCGTTTTCCCATCCGATGCTTCGTTTTGAAGCTAGAGCCCAAAACGTCCAAAATTCTAACTCTGTCGTTTTTCGCCAATCTCCCAAAATCTTAAATGGCGTCTCACATCTAAACGAAGGCAGATATGAACAAGCCGTTTCTTTCAGTGAATTTGTCTCACTCTTAGCTTTCAAACGAGCTATTGCACGACAAAATCCGTCCACTAGAAGCAAAGTTGGAAGGTCGGTGCCGGGGGGGGGGACGTCAGCGAAACTTTTTCTCTCCGATTGCTTTCAAATTCACCATACAGATGCAGAATTTCACGCTGATTCCAAATCTGAAATCCGTTTTCCCATCCGATGCTTCGTTTTGAAGCTAGAGCCCAAAACGTCCAAAATTCTAACTCTGTCGTTTTTCGCCAATCTCCCAAAATCTTAAATGGCGTCTCACATCTAAACGAAGGCAGATATGAACAAGCCGTTTCTTTCAGTGAATTTGTCTCACTCTTAGCTTTCAAACGAGCTATTGCACGACAAAATCCGTCCACTAGAAGCAAAGTTGGAAGGTCGGTGCCGGGGGGGGGGACGTCAGCGAAACTTTTTCTCTCCGATTGCTTTCAAATTCACCATACAGATGCAGAATTTCACGCTGATTCCAAATCTGAAATCCGTTTTCCCATCCGATGCTTCGTTTTGAAGCTAGAGCCCAAAACGTCCAAAATTCTAACTCTGTCGTTTTTCGCCAATCTCCCAAAATCTTAAATGGCGTCTCACATCTAAACGAAGGCAGATATGAACAAGCCGTTTCTTTCAGTGAATTTGTCTCACTCTTAGCTTTCAAACGAGCTATTGCACGACAAAATCCGTCCACTAGAAGCAAAGTTGGAAGGTCGGTGCCGGGGGGGGGACGTCAGCGAAACTTTTTCTCTCCGATTGCTTTCAAATTCACCATACAGATGCAGAATTTCACGCTGATTCCAAATCTGAAATCCGTTTTCCCATCCGATGCTTCGTTTTGAAGCTAGAGCCCAAAACGTCCAAAATTCTAACTCTGTCGTTTTTCGCCAATCTCCCAAAATCTTAAATGGCGTCTCACATCTAAACGAAGGCAGATATGAACAAGCCGTTTCTTTCAGTGAATTTGTCTCACTCTTAGCTTTCAAACGAGCTATTGCACGACAAAATCCGTCCACTAGAAGCAAAGTTGGAAGGTCGGTGCCGGGGGGGGGGACGTCAGCGAAACTTTTTCTCTCCGATTGCTTTCAAATTCACCATACAGATGCAGAATTTCACGCTGATTCCAAATCTGAAATCCGTTTTCCCATCCGATGCTTCGTTTTGAAGCTAGAGCCCAAAACGTCCAAAATTCTAACTCTGTCGTTTTTCGCCAATCTCCCAAAATCTTAAATGGCGTCTCACATCTAAACGAAGGCAGATATGAACAAGCCGTTTCTTTCAGTGAATTTGTCTCACTCTTAGCTTTCAAACGAGCTATTGCACGACAAAATCCGTCCACTAGAAGCAAAGTTGGAAGGTCGGTGCCGGGGGGGGGGACGTCAGCGAAACTTTTTCTCTCCGATTGCTTTCAAATTCACCATACAGATGCAGAATTTCACGCTGATTCCAAATCTGAAATCCGTTTTCCCATCCGATGCTTCGTTTTGAAGCTAGAGCCCAAAACGTCCAAAATTCTAACTCTGTCGTTTTTCGCCAATCTCCCAAAATCTTAAATGGCGTCTCACATCTAAACGAAGGCAGATATGAACAAGCCGTTTCTTTCAGTGAATTTGTCTCACTCTTAGCTTTCAAACGAGCTATTGCACGACAAAATCCGTCCACTAGAAGCAAAGTTGGAAGGTCGGTGCCGGGGGGGGGACGTCAGCGAAACTTTTTCTCTCCGATTGCTTTCAAATTCACCATACAGATGCAGAATTTCACGCTGATTCCAAATCTGAAATCCGTTTTCCCATCCGATGCTTCGTTTTGAAGCTAGAGCCCAAAACGTCCAAAATTCTAACTCTGTCGTTTTTCGCCAATCTCCCAAAATCTTAAATGGCGTCTCACATCTAAACGAAGGCAGATATGAACAAGCCGTTTCTTTCAGTGAATTTGTCTCACTCTTAGCTTTCAAACGAGCTATTGCACGACAAAATCCGTCCACTAGAAGCAAAGTTGGAAGGTCGGTGCCGGGGGGGGGGACGTCAGCGAAACTTTTTCTCTCCGATTGCTTTCAAATTCACCATACAGATGCAGAATTTCACGCTGATTCCAAATCTGAAATCCGTTTTCCCATCCGATGCTTCGTTTTGAAGCTAGAGCCCAAAACGTCCAAAATTCTAACTCTGTCGTTTTTCGCCAATCTCCCAAAATCTTAAATGGCGTCTCACATCTAAACGAAGGCAGATATGAACAAGCCGTTTCTTTCAGTGAATTTGTCTCACTCTTAGCTTTCAAACGAGCTATTGCACGACAAAATCCGTCCACTAGAAGCAAAGTTGGAAGGTCGGTGCCGGGGGGGGGGACGTCAGCGAAACTTTTTCTCTCCGATTGCTTTCAAATTCACCATACAGATGCAGAATTTCACGCTGATTCCAAATCTGAAATCCGTTTTCCCATCCGATGCTTCGTTTTGAAGCTAGAGCCCAAAACGTCCAAAATTCTAACTCTGTCGTTTTTCGCCAATCTCCCAAAATCTTAAATGGCGTCTCACATCTAAACGAAGGCAGATATGAACAAGCCGTTTCTTTCAGTGAATTTGTCTCACTCTTAGCTTTCAAACGAGCTATTGCACGACAAAATCCGTCCACTAGAAGCAAAGTTGGAAGGTCGGTGCCGGGGGGGGGGACGTCAGCGAAACTTTTTCTCTCCGATTGCTTTCAAATTCACCATACAGATGCAGAATTTCACGCTGATTCCAAATCTGAAATCCGTTTTCCCATCCGATGCTTCGTTTTGAAGCTAGAGCCCAAAACGTCCAAAATTCTAACTCTGTCGTTTTTCGCCAATCTCCCAAAATCTTAAATGGCGTCTCACATCTAAACGAAGGCAGATATGAACAAGCCGTTTCTTTCAGTGAATTTGTCTCACTCTTAGCTTTCAAACGAGCTATTGCACGACAAAATCCGTCCACTAGAAGCAAAGTTGGAAGGTCGGTGCCGGGGGGGGGGACGTCAGCGAAACTTTTTCTCTCCGATTGCTTTCAAATTCACCATACAGATGCAGAATTTCACGCTGATTCCAAATCTGAAATCCGTTTTCCCATCCGATGCTTCGTTTTGAAGCTAGAGCCCAAAACGTCCAAAATTCTAACTCTGTCGTTTTTCGCCAATCTCCCAAAATCTTAAATGGCGTCTCACATCTAAACGAAGGCAGATATGAACAAGCCGTTTCTTTCAGTGAATTTGTCTCACTCTTAGCTTTCAAACGAGCTATTGCACGACAAAATCCGTCCACTAGAAGCAAAGTTGGAAGGTCGGTGCCGGGGGGGGGACGTCAGCGAAACTTTTTCTCTCCGATTGCTTTCAAATTCACCATACAGATGCAGAATTTCACGCTGATTCCAAATCTGAAATCCGTTTTCCCATCCGATGCTTCGTTTTGAAGCTAGAGCCCAAAACGTCCAAAATTCTAACTCTGTCGTTTTTCGCCAATCTCCCAAAATCTTAAATGGCGTCTCACATCTAAACGAAGGCAGATATGAACAAGCCGTTTCTTTCAGTGAATTTGTCTCACTCTTAGCTTTCAAACGAGCTATTGCACGACAAAATCCGTCCACTAGAAGCAAAGTTGGAAGGTCGGTGCCGGGGGGGGGGACGTCAGCGAAACTTTTTCTCTCCGATTGCTTTCAAATTCACCATACAGATGCAGAATTTCACGCTGATTCCAAATCTGAAATCCGTTTTCCCATCCGATGCTTCGTTTTGAAGCTAGAGCCCAAAACGTCCAAAATTCTAACTCTGTCGTTTTTCGCCAATCTCCCAAAATCTTAAATGGCGTCTCACATCTAAACGAAGGCAGATATGAACAAGCCGTTTCTTTCAGTGAATTTGTCTCACTCTTAGCTTTCAAACGAGCTATTGCACGACAAAATCCGTCCACTAGAAGCAAAGTTGGAAGGTCGGTGCCGGGGGGGGGGACGTCAGCGAAACTTTTTCTCTCCGATTGCTTTCAAATTCACCATACAGATGCAGAATTTCACGCTGATTCCAAATCTGAAATCCGTTTTCCCATCCGATGCTTCGTTTTGAAGCTAGAGCCCAAAACGTCCAAAATTCTAACTCTGTCGTTTTTCGCCAATCTCCCAAAATCTTAAATGGCGTCTCACATCTAAACGAAGGCAGATATGAACAAGCCGTTTCTTTCAGTGAATTTGTCTCACTCTTAGCTTTCAAACGAGCTATTGCACGACAAAATCCGTCCACTAGAAGCAAAGTTGGAAGGTCGGTGCCGGGGGGGGGGACGTCAGCGAAACTTTTTCTCTCCGATTGCTTTCAAATTCACCATACAGATGCAGAATTTCACGCTGATTCCAAATCTGAAATCCGTTTTCCCATCCGATGCTTCGTTTTGAAGCTAGAGCCCAAAACGTCCAAAATTCTAACTCTGTCGTTTTTCGCCAATCTCCCAAAATCTTAAATGGCGTCTCACATCTAAACGAAGGCAGATATGAACAAGCCGTTTCTTTCAGTGAATTTGTCTCACTCTTAGCTTTCAAACGAGCTATTGCACGACAAAATCCGTCCACTAGAAGCAAAGTTGGAAGGTCGGTGCCGGGGGGGGGGACGTCAGCGAAACTTTTTCTCTCCGATTGCTTTCAAATTCACCATACAGATGCAGAATTTCACGCTGATTCCAAATCTGAAATCCGTTTTCCCATCCGATGCTTCGTTTTGAAGCTAGAGCCCAAAACGTCCAAAATTCTAACTCTGTCGTTTTTCGCCAATCTCCCAAAATCTTAAATGGCGTCTCACATCTAAACGAAGGCAGATATGAACAAGCCGTTTCTTTCAGTGAATTTGTCTCACTCTTAGCTTTCAAACGAGCTATTGCACGACAAAATCCGTCCACTAGAAGCAAAGTTGGAAGGTCGGTGCCGGGGGGGGGACGTCAGCGAAACTTTTTCTCTCCGATTGCTTTCAAATTCACCATACAGATGCAGAATTTCACGCTGATTCCAAATCTGAAATCCGTTTTCCCATCCGATGCTTCGTTTTGAAGCTAGAGCCCAAAACGTCCAAAATTCTAACTCTGTCGTTTTTCGCCAATCTCCCAAAATCTTAAATGGCGTCTCACATCTAAACGAAGGCAGATATGAACAAGCCGTTTCTTTCAGTGAATTTGTCTCACTCTTAGCTTTCAAACGAGCTATTGCACGACAAAATCCGTCCACTAGAAGCAAAGTTGGAAGGTCGGTGCCGGGGGGGGGACGTCAGCGAAACTTTTTCTCTCCGATTGCTTTCAAATTCACCATACAGATGCAGAATTTCACGCTGATTCCAAATCTGAAATCCGTTTTCCCATCCGATGCTTCGTTTTGAAGCTAGAGCCCAAAACGTCCAAAATTCTAACTCTGTCGTTTTTCGCCAATCTCCCAAAATCTTAAATGGCGTCTCACATCTAAACGAAGGCAGATATGAACAAGCCGTTTCTTTCAGTGAATTTGTCTCACTCTTAGCTTTCAAACGAGCTATTGCACGACAAAATCCGTCCACTAGAAGCAAAGTTGGAAGGTCGGTGCTGGGGGGGGGACGTCAGCGAAACTTTTTCTCCGATTGCTTTCAAATTCACCATACAGATGCAGAATTTCACGCTGATTCCAAATCTGAAATCCGTTTTCCCATCCGATGCTTCGTTTTGAAGCTAGAGCCCAAAACGTCCAAAATTCTAACTCTGTCGTTTTTCGCCAATCTCCCAAAATCTTAAATGGCGTCTCACATCTAAACGAAGGCAGATATGAACAAGCCGTTTCTTTCAGTGAATTTGTCTCACTCTTAGCTTTCAAACGAGCTATTGCACGACAAAATCCGTCCACTAGAAGCAAAGTTGGAAGGTCGGTGCCGGGGGGGGGACGTCAGCGAAACTTTTTCTCTCCGATTGCTTTCAAATTCACCATACAGATGCAGAATTTCACGCTGATTCCAAATCTGAAATCCGTTTTCCCATCCGATGCTTCGTTTTGAAGCTAGAGCCCAAAACGTCCAAAATTCTAACTCTGTCGTTTTTCGCCAATCTCCCAAAATCTTAAATGGCGTCTCACATCTAAACGAAGGCAGATATGAACAAGCCGTTTCTTTCAGTGAATTTGTCTCACTCTTAGCTTTCAAACGAGCTATTGCACGACAAAATCCGTCCACTAGAAGCAAAGTTGGAAGGTCGGTGCCGGGGGGGGGGACGTCAGCGAAACTTTTTCTCTCCGATTGCTTTCAAATTCACCATACAGATGCAGAATTTCACGCTGATTCCAAATCTGAAATCCGTTTTCCCATCCGATGCTTCGTTTTGAAGCTAGAGCCCAAAACGTCCAAAATTCTAACTCTGTCGTTTTTCGCCAATCTCCCAAAATCTTAAATGGCGTCTCACATCTAAACGAAGGCAGATATGAACAAGCCGTTTCTTTCAGTGAATTTGTCTCACTCTTAGCTTTCAAACGAGCTATTGCACGACAAAATCCGTCCACTAGAAGCAAAGTTGGAAGGTCGGTGCCGGGGGGGGGACGTCAGCGAAACTTTTTCTCTCCGATTGCTTTCAAATTCACCATACAGATGCAGAATTTCACGCTGATTCCAAATCTGAAATCCGTTTTCCCATCCGATGCTTCGTTTTGAAGCTAGAGCCCAAAACGTCCAAAATTCTAACTCTGTCGTTTTTCGCCAATCTCCCAAAATCTTAAATGGCGTCTCACATCTAAACGAAGGCAGATATGAACAAGCCGTTTCTTTCAGTGAATTTGTCTCACTCTTAGCTTTCAAACGAGCTATTGCACGACAAAATCCGTCCACTAGAAGCAAAGTTGGAAGGTCGGTGCCGGGGGGGGGGACGTCAGCGAAACTTTTTCTCTCCGATTGCTTTCAAATTCACCATACAGATGCAGAATTTCACGCTGATTCCAAATCTGAAATCCGTTTTCCCATCCGATGCTTCGTTTTGAAGCTAGAGCCCAAAACGTCCAAAATTCTAACTCTGTCGTTTTTCGCCAATCTCCCAAAATCTTAAATGGCGTCTCACATCTAAACGAAGGCAGATATGAACAAGCCGTTTCTTTCAGTGAATTTGTCTCACTCTTAGCTTTCAAACGAGCTATTGCACGACAAAATCCGTCCACTAGAAGCAAAGTTGGAAGGTCGGTGCTGGGGGGGGGACGTCACAGAAAATTTTTCTCC
>CAJQUW010000039.1:5000-20661 GCA_907163375.1 Prostheceraeus crozeri
ATTTTCACTACGGTGGTCTCGACACTTAGGATTTTTTCGTGAAAAAAAAAATTTCAAAATGTTGGAATGGAGATCCGAGACCCATCCCATCGTGTTTGTCGTCAAAAGTTGGGTCGGTGAAGTTTCGGTGAAAAAACCGCCCCCCCCCCAACGACTCAACTGACTAAATTGGTCGAAAAGACCAAAGTTGTTCAGAATCATGTGAAACAAACTTCTATCAAGGTTTCAGGTTGAAATTCGTCCAAAAAATTTTTTCGAAAATTTTCACTACGGTGGTCTCGACACTTAGGATTTTTTCGTGAAAAAAAAATTTCAAAATGTTGGAATGGAGGTCCGAGACCCATCCCATCGTGTTTGTCGTCAAAAGTTGGGTCGGTGAAGTTTCGGTGAAAAAAACCGCCCCCCCCCCAACGACTCAACTGACTAAATTGGTCGAAAAGACCAAAGTTGTTCAGAATCATGTGAAACAAACTTCTATCAAGGTTTCAGGTTGAAATTCGTCCAAAAAATTTTTTCGAAAATTTTCACTACGGTGGTCTCGACACTTAGGATTTTTTCGTGAAAAAAAAAATTTTCAAAATGTTGGAATGGAGGTCCGAGACCCATCCCATCGTGTTTGTCGTCAAAAGTTGGGTCGGTGAAGTTTCGGTGAAAAAACCGCCCCCCCCCCAACGACTCAACTGACTAAATTGGTCGAAAAGACCAAAGTTGTTCAGAATCATGTGAAACAAACTTCTATCAAGGTTTCAGGTTGAAATTCGTCCAAAAAATTTTTTCGAAAATTTTCACTACGGTGGTCTCGACACTTAGGATTTTTTCGTGAAAAAAAAATTTCAAAATGTTGGAATGGAGTTCCGAGACCCATCCCATCGTGTTTGTCGTCAAAAGTTGGGTCGGTGAAGTTTCGGTGAACCCCCCCCCCCCAACGACTCAACTGACCAAATTGGTCGAAAAGACCAAAGTTGTTCAGAATCATGTGAAACAAACTTCTATCAAGGTTTCAGGTTGAAATTCGTCCAAAAAAAATTTTCGAAAATTTTCACTACGGTGGTCTCGACACTTAGGATTTTTTCGTGAAAAAAAAATTTTCAATTTGTTGGAATGAAGGTCCGAGACCCATCCCATCGTGTTTGTCGTCAAAAGTTGGGTCGGTGAAGTTTCGGTGAAAAAACCGCCCCCCCCCCAACGACTCAACTGACTAAATTGGTCGAAAAGACCAAAGTTGTTCAGAATCATGTGAAACAAACTTCTATCAAGGTTTCAGGTTGAAATTCGTCCAAAAAATTTTTTCGAAAATTTTCACTACGGTGGTCTCGACACTTAGGATTTTTTCGTGAAAAAAAAAATTTTTAAATGTTGGAATGAAGGTCCGAGACCCATCCCATCGTGTTTGTCGTCAAAAGTTGGGTCGGTGAAGTTTCGGTGAAAAAACCGCCCCCCCCCCCAACGACTCAACTGACTAAATTGGTCGAAAAGACCAAAGTTGTTCAGAATCATGTGAAACAAACTTCTATCAAGGTTTCAGGTTGAAATTCGTCCAAAAAATTTTTTCGAAAATTTTCACTACGGTGGTCTCGACACTTAGGATTTTTTCGTGAAAAAAAAAATTTCAAAATGTTGGAATGGAGTTCCGAGACCCATCCCATCGTGTTTGTCGTCAAAAGTTGGGTCGGTGAAGTTTCGGTGAACCCCCCCCCCCAACGACTCAACTGACCAAATTGGTCGAAAAGACCAAAGTTGTTCAGAATCATGTGAAACAAACTTCTATCAAGGTTTCAGGTTGAAATTCGTCCAAAAAATTTTTTCGAAAATTTTCACTACGGTGGTCTCGACACTTAGGATTTTTTCGTGAAAAAAAAAATTTTCAAAATGTTGGAATGAAGGTCCGAGACCCATCCCATCGTGTTTGTCGTCAAAAGTTGGGTCGGTGAAGTTTCGGTGAAAAAACCGCCCCCCCCCCAACGACTCAACTGACTAAATTGGTCGAAAAGACCAAAGTTGTTCAGAATCATGTGAAACAAACTTCTATCAAGGTTTCAGGTTGAAATTCGTCCAAAAATTTTTTCGAAAATTTTCACTACGGTGGTCTCGACACTTAGGATTTTTTCGTGAAAAAAAAAATTTCAATTTGTTGGAATGAAGGTCCGAGACCCATCCCATCGTGTTTGTCGTCAAAAGTTGGGTCGGTGAAGTTTCGGTGAAAAAACCGCCCCCCCCCAACGACTCAACTGACTAAATTGGTCGAAAAGACCAAAGTTGTTCAGAATCATGTGAAACAAACTTCTATCAAGGTTTCAGGTTGAAATTCGTCCAAAAAATTTTTTCGAAAATTTTCACTACGGTGGTCTCGACACTTAGGATTTTTTCGTGAAAAAAAAAATTTTCAAAATGTTGGAATGGAGATCCGAGACCCATCCCATCGTGTTTGTCGTCAAAAGTTGGGTCGGTGAAGTTTCGGTGAAAAAACCGCCCCCTCCCCCCAACGACTCAACTGACTAAATTGGTCGAAAAGACCAAAGTTGTTCAGAATCATGTGAAACAAACTTCTATCAAGGTTTCAGGTTGAAATTCGTCCAAAAAATGTTTTCGAAAATTTTCACTACGGTGGTCTCGACACTTAGGATTTTTTCGTGAAAAAAAAAATTTCAAAATGTTGGAATGGAGGTCCGAGACCCATCCCATCGTGTTTGTCGTCAAAAGTTGGGTCGGTGAAGTTTCGGTGAAAAAACCGCCCCCTCCCCCCAACGACTCAACTGACTAAATTGGTCGAAAAGACCAAAGTTGTTCAGAATCATGTGAAACAAACTTCTATCAAGGTTTCAGGTTGAAATTCGTCCAAAAATTTTTTCGAAAATTTTCACTACGGTGGTCTCGACACTTAGGATTTTTTCGTGAAAAAAAATTTCAAAATGTTGGAATGGAGTTCCGAGACCCATCCCATCGTGTTTGTCGTCAAAAGTTGGGTCGGTGAAGTTTCGGTGAAAAAACCGCCCCCCCCCCCAACGACTCAACTGACCAAATTGGTCGAAAAGACCAAAGTTGTTCAGAATCATGTGAAACAAACTTCTATCAAGGTTTCAGGTTGAAATTCGTCCAAAAAATTTTTTCGAAAATTTTCACTACGGTGGTCTCGACACTTAGGATTTTTTCGTGAAAAAAAAATTTCAAAATGTTGGAATGGAGTTCCGAGACCCATCCCATCGTGTTTGTCGTCAAAAGTTGGGTCGGTGAAGTTTCGGTGAACCCCCCCCCCCCCAACGACTCAACTGACCAAATTGGTCGAAAAGACCAAAGTTGTTCAGAATCATGTGAAACAAACTTCTATCAAGGTTTCAGGTTGAAATTCGTCCAAAAAATTTTTTCGAAAATTTTCACTACGGTGGTCTCGACACTTAGGATTTTTTCGTGAAAAAAAAAATTTTCAAAATGTTGGAATGAAGGTCCGAGACCCATCACATCGTGTTTGTCGTCAAAAGTTGGGTCGGTGAAGTTTCGGTGAAAAAACCGCCCCCCCCCCAACGACTCAACTGACTAAATTGGTCGAAAAGACCAAAGTTGTTCAGAATCATGTGAAACAAACTTCTATCAAGGTTTCAGGTTGAAATTCGTCCAAAAAATTTTTTCGAAAATTTTCACTACGGTGGTCTCGACACTGAGGATTTTTTCGTGAAAAAAAAATTTTTAAATGTTGGAATGAAGGTCCGAGACCCATCCCATCGTGTTTGTCGTCAAAAGTTGGGTCGGTGAAGTTTCGGTGAAAAAACCGCCCCCTCCCCCCAACGACTCAACTGACTAAATTGGTCGAAAAGACCAAAGTTGTTCAGAATCATGTGAAACAAACTTCTATCAAGGTTTCAGGTTGAAATTCGTCCAAAAAATTTTTCGAAAATTTTCACTACGGTGGTCTCGACACTTAGGATTTTTTCGTGAAAAAAAAATTTCAAAATGTTGGAATGGAGTTCCGAGACCCATCCCATCGTGTTTGTCGTCAAAAGTTGGGTCGGTGAAGTTTCGGTGAAAAAAACCGCCCCCCCCCCCCAACGACTCAACTGACCAAATTGGTCGAAAAGACCAAAGTTGTTCAGAATCATGTGAAACAAACTTCTATCAAGGTTTCAGGTTGAAATTCGTCCAAAAAATTTTTTCGAAAATTTTCACTACGGTGGTCTCGACACTTAGGATTTTTTCGTGAAAAAAAAATTTTTCAAAATGTTGGAATGAAGGTCCGAGACCCATCCCATCGTGTTTGTCGTCAAAAGTTGGGTCGGTGAAGTTTCGGTGAAAAAACCGCCCCCCCCCCCAACGACTCAACTGACTAAATTGGTCGAAAAGACCAAAGTTGTTCAGAATCATGTGAAACAAACTTCTATCAAGGTTTCAGGTTGAAATTCGTCCAAAAATTTTTTTCGAAAATTTTCACTACGGTGGTCTCGACACTTAGGATTTTTTCGTGAAAAAAAAATTTCAAAATGTTGGAATGGAGTTCCGAGACCCATCCCATCGTGTTTGTCGTCAAAAGTTGGGTCGGTGAAGTTTCGGTGAAAAAACCGCCCCCCCCCCCAACGACTCAACTGACCAAATTGGTCGAAAAGACCAAAGTTGTTCAGAATCATGTGAAACAAACTTCTATCAAGGTTTCAGGTTGAAATTCGTCCAAAAAATTTTTTCGAAAATTTTCACTACGGTGGTCTCGACACTTAGGATTTTTTCGTGAAAAAAAAAATTTTCAAAATGTTGGAATGAAGGTCCGAGACCCATCCCATCGTGTTTGTCGTCAAAAGTTGGGTCGGTGAAGTTTCGGTGAAAAAACCGCCCCCCCCCAACGACTCAACTGACTAAATTGGTCGAAAAGACCAAAGTTGTTTAGAATCATGTGAAACAAACTTCTATCAAGGTTTCAGGTTGAAATTCGTCCAAAAAATTTTCTCGAAAAATTTCACTACGGCGGTCTCGACACTTAGGAGATTTTCAATGACGCAAGTCGGTCTTTATGACGCAGAAAACCATTTTTACCAACTGAATTCGTCACTTCAGATACGTGACATGACGCAAGTCGGTCTTTATGACGCAAATGGTATATTAGACGCAAGAAGTATATTTGACTCAAGCTGAAGTAAATGAAAATTGAACTCAGACTTTTTGACGCAGTTCGTATATTTGACTCAAAAACGATCGATAATGCAATGCGGTCGTATATTAATATCTAAATATATGGTCAGAAGTTCTCTCAACAATTTTATGTATCGAATAAAGCGCTTATCTCAAAAGAACAAGTTAACATGGAATCAAATAGGCCTATATCAAATGATGCCCAAGATTTACAATCTTAGTTCAGGCAGCGGTTCATGGTAAATTTTGTACAACAGAAATAAGGCGATCGTGCTTTCTTCCAATTCAATGTTATCCACTGTTAGAATTATTTGTCAGGATAATTTGCTTTAAGTTTCAATGATCATCACATATAAATGAGCTTATCGCAGGAGTAATTTTCTGTCATCTGAAACATTCATCGTAATCGAAATATAATTTGCAGAATGTTCGAATCGATTAATTAGAAAATTATCTCATGTCAAGTAATGAGACCGGAAAGTTGACACTCCGTTTATCAGGGGGGGGGGCAACGACATGACTTGAATAGTAGGCCTTGGCCACATTCTTTGGTTTATTCACAGGATCGTCAAGTAGGCAAGTCATTCCTTGAAAATACATGAAACTGAAGGAAGGACTAGTGGAATTGAAACTCAGAAATTGCTTAGGTCTAATTTTTGGAATGTGAATTTAGCAAGGAAGTGGAGGGGATCACAGTATATCCGAAAGCAATGGACCTGTCAATAAGATCTTTGTAAAGGGATAAAACAGCAGAGCATTTATAGGCCTCACACCAAGTGAGCAAAAATTAGAGGAAAAACTTGACAACAATAATAAATATGAATAAGACAAAGAACAAGAATAGAAGGATATCAGCAGATGTCACTTCCCTTCAATGATTTTCAATGATTTTCAATGGTTTTCAATGATTTTTGTTATTTTCTTGATATTGTTATTTACATGAATTGAAGCCAAAATGTTACCAAAATTCACTCTCAGCATTCGATAGGGCTATGAGGTTCTTAAAGATATTTTTATATGCTGGGATTAGAAAATGGGAAAATGTAAAAAAAACAAGAAATCGCAGTGGGCAGCAATGGTATGAATACACATATAGACATACGATGATTAGACTTCTAAAATATCTGTCACATGCATGTGCAGATATCATCATTACGAGATAACATTACAGTCTACTTTCGTTACATTGTACCATAGCTAAGTTACGCACAATGATGATGCTGAAGCACTGCATGTCGCCTTCTTTAAATCGCACCCCTCCGAGCAAACGGATACCCGATCAGCATCTTATAGATTCTCCGGATATCAACGGATCTTCACAGTTGAGCGGACACACACCATTATTTCTGCGTCAGGAGCCGTTTGGATATCCAGTCTATCTCCGCGGAAAACAATTTTTTATCCCAAGGAGATCCGTATCTTATAAGCGGATATGTTTGATATCAACCGATATCTGGTTCGTTGTTTTTGACGGATATCCGTGCTATCGGCTGTGAATTCTGGTTATCCCCTGGCATCCTTTTGTTAACAATGGATATGTAACAATCGCGACTTCGATGTCAGTTTGCTATCCCTACGCTGTCATCTAGTATTTGATTTCGATATTCGTTGGTTATACATTCGATGCGTGAAGCCATCCGCAAATGATGAACAATCCAAAAACCAACTAATCCTCAGATCGGATAGAAAATTGTAATCTATACAATCCGAGGATCTACTGGCTTCTGGCACAGTTTTTGGCTGAAAGCCGAATAACGATTCTCATCTTACCTACTTACACGTACATACAACTAAAAACATTCATGCAATTCATGCAATAACAGAAAAAACAGACAAAAATGACAGAGATGCCGACAAGCCTCAAGCAACGTGAGTTTTATCCAGTGGATACAGCAACGCATCCATGAGGATTCAAAAACTATCGACTTTGAGGTATACATGAAAAATTACTGAAAATACTTGTATTTTTCAACATTAGGAGGCTTGCCAAATCTGAATGTGAATAGCCTCACAGACAGATTTGCATGCATAGAAAATGATCTGAAGAAACTGCATATAAAAAATCTTCGTCCTATTGCATTGAAATGTGTTTTTCTTTGATCGTGTCTAATAAGATAAGGAACCGGATAGAATTCGGCAGACGCGCAGCTTCGTGGTAGGCTTATTTCATTCTGTGAAAGTCTCATTTTCGGCATTGTTCCTAGCAGAATTTCGTTGTGGCTGTTTGACTATTTCTGTGCAACTAGTGATCTTTGAACTCGTGCGATCAGGCCATAGAAATGGATTAGGCCTATTCATGTATTCGACCGCTCTGTGTCACTCGAAAGGAAGTAACACTGAAATCAATGACACATCACCCGGCCATAATGGAATGGCAGAAGGAATGTTTAGGCTCACATAATACGGTCCAGTGGATGAAATGTTTCCGAGTTTTATTTAAGTAAACCTTCATCAGAGAATTGTCGTGAGGCATGCACTTCTACTCTTCTATAATAAAATTGTCAATTCAAAGATGAAGCAAAACAAAAAATCCTTATAAGGTTATGTTTCTGGTAACTTCTGCAAAAGATTTTGACCAATTATTGTAAGGGTAGAATTCTTTAACCCACTGCGTAAATAACTATGCTTGTCCCTCCTGACGCTCTACTGACTTTCTGTTGTTTGTTTTTAGCTTTTTTGCCCCTTAAGAAGCGTGAATACACGAAGCGTCGGTCTGTAAGCCTATATAGTTTTTATTACAATTTTATAGCCAATAAATATTAAATTTTTATATTCTTTTAAAGAGAAATTTAAGCCAATATTCTCAACGTACTTTTGGTTCATCATGAACAATCGTCTGTTGCGACAATCGTATTCATCAGATACAGTGTGAATTCCAAAAAACAATAATTAGTATTATAATATATATATAGTAGCTACTTATAGTACTTTATTATAGCAGTTCTATATTAGTATTATAGAACAATGATAATAGTACTAGTAGTTATCCAACGTTATCAAAATGTTGCCATTAGTTCAGGCCTCCCCGGCCAAAATACAAATTTTTCTAGGCTTTTAAGTTTTCAAAAATCTCTCGAAATCTGCACGAGCGAGATCAAACAAAAATGGGAGACATTAATTTGGGACGGCACAAAATGGGAAGCATCATCAGCAAAGCTATAGCGAAGGATGTAAGCCTAATACAATCCATGAAGACTGGAAACAAATGGAATAAGGTGAAAAGCAAGTAGGCCTATACATGTAGTCTGCCAACTACGTTCAACTAGAATACTGCAGTACTATGGTACTGTCCCAAATCGGAATTCCCAGTTAACACACATGTAAATACAAATCTACTTGATGCACCACACAGGATTTTTCAGATGCCCTCACCGATATGTCCTCAAGCACAGTCTATTAATCAGGACTTTCGACTTTGATGCTCAGAGAAATTAATGAGCCAGTCGCTGCAGCGTCGATTTTGTCCTTCTTGATGAATTTGATAACTGTGAAGCAATGGGAAAAATTCTCCTAACAAATTATACTTTGGTGTAAATAACGAATCCTTTTTAAGAGATGAAAGAAGAAATAGAGACGGGCTGATGATACCGCAGTACATGGAAAGTACAGTACATGCAGTGGCGGCTCGTGCAGTTTCAGCTCAAGTAGGGCGCAGTCTTAACTTCATTATTTAAGCTCATAAGCTAATGTGGTCTCAGTTACAGCTAGCTACAATTAGTTATACTTAAGCCTTGACCTATATGAATGTGTCTAATTATGACATTACAAATTTGAATTGTTCCATTTGATTTAACTAACTGCGATCCCTTCATAATAAAGAATTATTTCTATAGTGAGGACTCTCATTCAAGTAAAAAATAGAAAATATGTTTGAATTCGTAAAAGGTAATTGAAATTAAAAAATCATTATTAAGTTCTTTCTTTCAATTTAATTTCAAATTATTCACAATTTTAAAACTAAATCGGTTTCAAGGTAAAAATATGTCAAGAACTAATGAGTAACTTTTTCATTTGAAATTCGGAAGACTCCAGACAAGGTTTTGTGGAACGTTAACGTGATTCCTAGTTTTTCGTAACCTTGGCGAGTCAATGCTTCTCAATACGAATTTTTCTTTTTATGAAATCCTGAGATAAAGTCCTTCTTGAGAAGTAATTTGATTAAATTTCAATCGAATATACACGAGAGACATCAATGAATAGAGATCGAATGCGTTTTGACTGCAGTCTACAATGCTTGCACATGTTTAATAAAATTGACGTAAGCTTGACTTCCCAACACACGGTGCAGTGTTCCAGCTAATAAGAATGCGCGAAACTGTACCAGAGGGACATCATGAGAGCGCCCCATCTCAGCACAATTTACGCGTGTGATGCAGCCAGAAATATTTGATGTATGCAAATGTTAGTTGTGATGAACAGCAAAACCTGTATGAAACGAGGCACATTTGCTGTGCGCCCCTCCCATCCACGAGACATAGGGACGGTGGACATCTGAGCCACTTGATACGGCGCTTTTGATTGATGTGTTTGGGCATTCTTGGTTATTGGCAGGTTGAGCCATTACTATTTCAGGTTAGGCATTCACTTAACTGATGATGATTTATTTTAATTTTCTTTGATGTCCTTTATTATACTCAATGGAGGGCGCTCTCCGCCCCCAGCGCGCACCTTATGGACGTGCGCCGCCCACTGAGTACATGCATACGGTCCTTTCAGATACCATCCACGCGCTCAGGCATAAATTCCAAAAAACTCGAAGCACTATCTCATTATTTATAACAATGATATGAAACAAGTTCCCATTGCTCAAAAATGTTTGTATCTTTTCTCAATGCCCCGCTACCCCCCCCCACACGAATTTTCACCATTTTCGCCCCGAAAATCGCTCCCCCTGAGTGCTTTTATTGTTTATGAGTGTATGATAAAATAAAGCACCACTACTTCCTTGCCCGAATTTTAAATGCATATTTTACCATTTGAAAAGTCTAGTGCTATTATTGCTCTCTATCAGAAAATATAACACCGGTGAGGAAAAAAAGTTCAGTTATCTAAATCCACATTCTCTAAAGTAAAATGATGCACATCTGGATTTACGGCAACTCTAACTTCACAGTCCTAGATATATTTCAAGCATTGCACCATTTCTAAATCAATTATTTTATTCTCCAGGTGTCTGCTTTTGGGTTTGTAATCAAATTATTGCTACACTGAGAGTTTAAGGTAATATACACTAATTTTGCGCTTATGCTTTCGACAGCAAAATGCAGCTTCAAAATCTGTTTCATCACGGCAGGCCTATGTGAAATGGAGAAGATCCTTTTCAATAACTCATACCCTAAAAATGCTGCTTCGTTTCTCTTATGCCTCTATCTAGTTAGCTGCTTCTGAAAAGCATCCTATCCTTTCGGTCAAATTTCTCTACAACCACGTTTTGTGTACATACCATCAGGCTAGTTGTAATTACTTAAATAAAGAATTCATTTCTATACTATACATATCGTATAATAGATTATATTCCACCACTCACACAGTAACCACCACCACAATACCACCAAAAACAACACAATAAACCAAAAACCAAAAACACAAACACAAACCAAAAAAACCAACATACAAAACACACAACACACCCATGAACTTAGGCAAGTTGTAAAACGCATCCTAACCATAGTTTAGGACCGCACACAGTAAAACCGCCTTCTTAATCATTTGACGCAAATAAAAAATTAAAGTAGAAATAATTGTATGCAATTATTTTCTTGTCCCATTCCTGCAAATGCGAATATACAAGTACCAAATTAACACTATTCATACAGGCTTATAGTCCCCGTCTCAGCAGGATGTTGCCAATTTTAATTTGCTGCCATTTAAATTCCAATAGAACAAACAGCGAACACATGCCCATACACGCTTTCCCGAAAGTAATAAGTACGTTGCGGCAACTGTAAAAACGTTACTTTGTGGAAAAAACAACGCCATTATAGAAATGACACTATTTTTATAGCATGTAGCTACAATTGCTTAAGGGGGCTGGAAATGGACTTTCAAATAGATATGTTGAAATTTTGGTTCATCGGCATTAGAATGATAAGGTGGACCGGGGCAAATGTCACCAAAGTGACCTTGAGAGAAAAGTCGAATAAAAGCACCTTAATTGGCCAAAGACTTCCCCTAAGCTTTGTTAAAGTAAAGGCCTTAAATATTAAATCATAGCACTATTTGTAAACTGCGATTAGAATCAATGTTTTTTGAAGTGAGTAGTTTTCGCATTTTTTAACCTTTTTGCCCATGTTATTACTGAATGGCGCATCAATATCATCATCTCAAACTAAAGAGTCATTTTTCACAGTTTTTTCTGCTTGAGGTTCATGTGTGCTCTCTAAGATTTCAGGTTTTGGTCATTTTTTCATGAAATGTATTGATTTAGCTGTAGAGAAATTTGCTATGGGAATGCATTGTGCAAAATATCGCAGCGAGACGCGGCAAAATTCTTTTCCCTATGAGGAAGCGTTTTTTTCAAGGTGATAAATACAGTGGTGATTGGATTCGCGCCACGAGTCGACACCGGAGATGAGGCCTAGCTTTAAATGTCACGCCTTGGATTACTGAACATTTAATAAATCGTATGAGACTTGGCAGTTTTTACTACTACCCGTTTGTTTATTTCTTAACCATAAACTATGGCAAATATTATTATATTTTGTAGACCATTGAATATTGATACTTTTCGAACTTCTGCCAAATTATGGTATAACATTATTGTGTAAGGTGACCATTGGATCAAGATGAATAATTCTAGGATTTGTATGGCAAACTTGCCCTGAGCATTTGACGCCAGTTATACATTTTCTGTTTTTACTGCATTTGTGCAAAATTTTTGCATGTCGCTAAGTGACGAACTAAAAATTGCGAGTGAGAGTTTATTTGCCAAACTCTGTCTAGTGCTCTAATCATCAGTGTTCAACATATATGGAAAATATTATTAGATTCTATGATTCTCGATTTAATATGAATGCGACATTTATGCAAGACAGGCGTCACCCAATTATATAGTCATGGAATTCGGCACCTTGAAATTTACTCCACTTCAATTAAATTATGGTAGCCTATTAATTGGACTATCTTGAATAATAATTTCTAAGTGGGACCTCGTCTCAGGTCCCTCTGAGTCTACGCAGCGGGAGGGGGTAGGGGGGAGAGGGGGGAGGGGGGTGTGCAAGACACACACACACACACACACACACAGTTATGGGGGGGGCTTGTGTGTGGGGGGGGGGGATAGGGGGGGGGGGGAGACGGGGGCGGATTTGGAGTAGTGGGGGCTGGGGAGTGGGGTACATGGACGGGGGGGAGGGAGGGGGGGGAAAAGGGGAGGTCGGGGGGTATTAAGCAATCGTGAGTCAATATTCAATATGCGTCAAACGTCTGACTTGAGTCAAATAGTCCAACCGTCAAAATACTGTCGTGAGTCAAAAGTATGACTTTCGTCAGAAAGAATGGAAAATCGGGAGTCTCTCTCCGAAACCGAAACCGGCGGAAAGTATTGAATGCATGTATTTGAATACATGTATTAGGAAAATTTTTAAACTTTCCCTCAGCAAAACTCACATGTACACCAAATTTTGGTGAGGATGCGAGCGTGCGGAACAAAGTCCATTTGGCGGTCAAAAAGTCTGACTGCGTCAAAACTCCAACTTGGCGTCATTTTGTCTGACTTTGCGTCATCTACTGACTACATGATTTTTTTTTTTCGTGAAAAAAAATTTCAAAATGTTGAAATGGTCTTGGAAGATTTGTAAGATTGGTTTCTGGTTGTTCTTGGAAGATTAGCCTGAAAGATCTTAGAAGAGTATGTCTGGGAACTGTAACTTGGAAGATTGGCAAGAGGATAGAACTGTTATCTTGGAAGCGTTGACCTGTAATATCTTATACGATAGTCTGGCGAACTGAAACGTCGGGAAAATTTCGGTTAACTTCCACAGCGCCAGGAGGTGAGGACCCCGCAGCACCCGCAGTTGCGCGGGAAGCGCAAAATAATTTCATTATGTGAAGTTTCTGAATGCTTACTTATAAAAACAATTATGGAAGAACTTTCATTGTGATCTGGTGAACTTGCTGTCTAGTGATCATCAGGGGCAACAACCGGCCCCACTGACTCAAGTTGCGAACTCATAAGAATGCTTTGACTTGCATAGAAATTGAGATCAGTGTTTAGTCAATTGGTTGCGTGCTTCTTCTTTGCTATATCGGCTAAGGGACGTTGGTTAATTTTTTTAGTGGATAATACTCAATCCTACATATTTAAAACGATCGAGTCTTGGTCACTTTTGTAGCCTAGTAAAATCGAGATTACGAAGTCAATGATTCAAATCAGGAAATGGGAGACATGTACGTTCTAGTACTATCATGTCTCATTATAGGACAAGTCAACCATTCGCGCAGAAAGCTATTCGGTTTGACAACGACAACACCCAGTATTATTGTGTTTCAATGGGTTTGCAGGAAGCAGTCCAGTAGCATTAAAAATAAGTATGGACGCATTCTATTCAGGTCACGTTATGTGCTACACTACGTCTTCGATCAACCAGTTTATCGCACTGCTGGTAACTACGTTAACAGTGGACAGCTTATGAGCAACGCTATAAAGGTGCAGCGTGCATGATTCGGTTTGTCGGTAACATCACCAGTGCTGTGACTGAGAAGTTTCTATTGCGTTGTATACATTGGCGGTTTGTTCTCAATTACTGTACAGAAATCAATTCTGATACCGGTATTCGATGTTTATACTGCTTATCAGGACATTGTACAGATTTGGTTGATGTTGTCTCATGAGTTTCTTCAAATTTTCATCGTCGCTGAAGGAATTTAGGGACGCAAGGAACTGATGAAAATTACCACTACATGATTCTGCAATAGAAATGTGGAGTCAAAGTGAATTTCATATTCCGTGGTAAATTGAATGATCCAAGTCCAGTTCAAAGGTAAGACACATTTCACTGTGTACTAATTTACGCGTCCAACTAGGCCCTATGACAGATCCATAAACTGTGACAACTCGTGATTATTAGTGATAATGACCAGGTCGCATCCCTTACCCTAAGATAGAAATAGAAATATTATTTCGCAATACAATCACTGTACAAGATTCATGTACCAATAAGCGTAAACAGATGTGCTATGGTCATATTTTTATTCAAGCGAAGGGATCTTAGATAAATTGTACAGGGACTGTATTCAAAGGTGAACGGTAAAATAGAGCAGTGTAGGCAGTAGAAACCTAGTCCGCTGTGAGAAGTCGATGTCAATCCAATTTTTCACACACGTCGGATGAATATATCGCAATAAAAGTTATGAGTATTGTATGATGAACCCTAAATGCAGGGTCTAAAACAATTTATGCTTTTATAGAGTACATGACGAGAAGATCGGTTTAGACAGTAAAAAGTACAGTATATCGCATAATTATGCAGTTGGATCGATTCGGTGTATTCATGCATTTGAAGGTAAATTTGTAAATAATAGGGGACAATTTGTATCCTTTCGGTATTTTACCAGTGAGCATATTTCAAAACATTTTTAAGAAATATTTTGTTTATTCTTTACTGAATTTTTGGATATATTTCGGCAATGTTATTCACTCCTGTGGCACCGGAAAAGTCAAAATTTTTTTGAAAGGCAAGTTCTGTAAAATTGTATCGGAAAATTGATGGCATTCTTTGTGCTTGTTCCATCATATTTTATATTTACGTATACTTTTCAAAGATAAGGGAGACTATCATTTTCATATTTGAGCTTGTGACATAAGGCTGAGATCCTGTGATAACGATACATGCGGATTAACTCCTTCAGAAACTCTCTAAAAAACTTAAATGAAAATTTAGGTGAGGGTTCTATGTGATGGGAGTTCTATTCGAGAAAAGGCGGTATTAGTCAAGCGAAAAAGTTAAACATCGCATGCTCATGAATAGAAATACACAAACACATTTAAATGCGCATAATATTCATTGTATCTCTTGGTTTTCTGTAAAATATCAACATGGTTTGTATTATTTTCATTTTGAGTATACTAATATGTATGCATGCAGGTTGAGGTAACTACGGTTATTAAAATGTAATAAAGGGGCCCAAGTTGGATTTACGATAGGATTCTTTAGAACCTCTGCTAGATTTAATTGGCATCATTAGGTTACAAGTAACATTTACATTAAGTTTTCATAATTCTAAAATACATACATGTTCAGTCAACTCGTCTGCACATTTTTAAGGGGAATGGAAAAGAAGAGAGGGAACATAGGAGGGAAGATTGATGACTACGACAACCACTTTAGAAGCTTCGGCTTCTCGATTCTCAGGGGAAACAACTATACGAACAGAATTAGATGCACAGTTCTTGGACAGATGAGGAGCACTAAGAAGTCCTGATCAGAGGTATGTCTTAGTCATAGAAGAAGATAATTGGACTATGGTGAAGGGACATCAATTCATTTTCAGCGAAATTAAATCTGCTCCTGACCTGGGATACTGTTTAAATATTGTATGCCGGCATATTCTT